>OY829914.1:202575171-203008990 GCA_963691935.1 Nephrotoma guestfalica | reverse complement strand
TATCCAGATTATCAACCTGATAAAGAAATTATATGCAAATCATGTATGGAGGGTGCGATATTTCATATTTTGTATGGAGAGTATCAAATTTCACCAGACAATTATATTAAAACTTCAATCGTCGATTACAGGAAAACCGGATGATGTTTCGACCCGATTTAAACGGATCTTTATTCAAAATTAAATAACCATTCACAATTGGTACAATATTCCAAGAACTGAAGCAATATTTTTTTTGTATTTTTCCGCCGAGAAAACAGCAAAGGGGTACCCCCTTTGCTAATTTGTAAAAATTAATCGAAATTTTTCTGTACCGGAATTAAACGGCATATAGTTTCATATATCCAGATTATCAACCTGATAAAGAAATTATATGCAAATCATGTATGGAGGGTGCGATATTTCATATTTTGCATGGAGAGTATCAAATTTCACCAGACAATTATATTAAAACTTCAATCGTCGATTACAGGAAAACCGGATGATGTTTCGACCCGATTTAAACGGATCTTTATTCAAAATTAAATAACCATTCACAATTGGTACAATATTCCAAGAACTGGAGCAATATTTTTTTTTGTATTTTTCCGCCGAGAAAACAGCAAAGGGGTACCCCTTTGCTAATTTGTAAAAATAAATCGAAATTTTTCTGTACCGGAATTAAACGGCATATAGTTTCATATATCCAGATTATCAACCTGATAAAGAAATTATATGCAAATCATGTATGGAGGGTGCGATATTTCATATTTTGCATGGAGAGTATCAAATTTCACCAGACAATTATATTAAAACTTCAATCGTCGATTACAGGAAAACCGGATGATGTTTCGACCCGATTTAAACGGATCTTTATTCAAAATTAAATAACCATTCACAATTGGTACAATATTCCAAGAACTGGAGCAATATTTTTTTTTGTATTTTTCCGCCGAGAAAACAGCAAAGGGGTACCCCTTTGCTAATTTGTAAAAATAAATCGAAATTTGTCTGTACCGGAATTAAACGGCATATAGTTTCATATATCCAGATTATCAACCTGATAAAGAAATTATATGCAAATCATGTATGGAGGGTGCGATATTTCATATTTTGCATGGAGAGTATCAAATTTCACCAGACAATTATATTAAAACTTCAATCGTCGATTACAGGAAAACCGGATGATGTTTCGACCCGATTTAAACGGATCTTTATTCAAAATTAAATAACCATTCACAATTGGTACAATATTCCAAGAACTGGAGCAATATTTTTTTTTGTATTTTTCCGCCGAGAAAACAGCAAAGGGGTACCCCTTTGCTAATTTGTAAAAATAAATCGAAATTTTTCTGTACCGGAATTAAACGGCATATAGTTTCATATATCCAGATTATCAACCTGATAAAGAAATTATATGCAAATCATGTATGGAGGGTGCGATATTTCATATTTTGTATGGAGAGTATCAAATTTCACCAGACAATTATATTAAAACTTCAATCGTCGATTACAGGAAAACCGGATGATGTTTCGACCCGATTTAAACGGATCTTTATTCAAAATTAAATAACCATTCACAATTGGTACAATATTCCAAGAACTGGAGCAATATTTTTTTTTGTATTTTTCCGCCGAGAAAACAGCAAAGGGGTACCCCTTTGCTAATTTGTAAAAATTAATCGAAATTTTTCTGTACCGGAATTAAACGGCATATAGTTTCATATATCCAGATTATCAACCTGATAAAGAAATTATATGCAAATCATGTATGGAGGGTGCGATATTTCATATTTTGCATGGAGAGTATCAAATTTCACCAGACAATTATATTAAAACTTCAATCGTCGATTACAGGAAAACCGGATGATGTTTCGACCCGATTTAAACGGATCTTTATTCAAAATTAAATAACCATTCACAATTGGTACAATATTCCAAGAACTGGAGCAATATTTTTTTTTGTATTTTTCCGCCGAGAAAACAGCAAAGGGGTACCCCTTTGCTAATTTGTAAAAATAAATCGAAATTTTTCTGTACCGGAATTAAACGGCATATAGTTTCATATATCCAGATTATCAACCTGATAAAGAAATTATATGCAAATCATGTATGGAGGGTGCGATATTTCATATTTTGCATGGAGAGTATCAAATTTCACCAGACAATTATATTAAAACTTCAATCGTCGATTACAGGAAAACCGGATGATGTTTCGACCCGATTTAAACGGATCTTTATTCAAAATTAAATAACCATTCACAATTGGTACAATATTCCAAGAACTGGAGCAATATTTTTTTTTGTATTTTTCCGCCGAGAAAACAGCAAAGGGGTACCCCTTTGCTAATTTGTAAAAATAAATCGAAATTTTTCTGTACCGGAATTAAACGGCATATAGTTTCATATATCCAGATTATCAACCTGATAAAGAAATTATATGCAAATCATGTATGGAGGGTGCGATATTTCATATTTTGCATGGAGAGTATCAAATTTCACCAGACAATTATATTAAAACTTCAATCGTCGATTACAGGAAAACCGGATGATGTTTCGACCCGATTTAAACGGATCTTTATTCAAAATTAAATAACCATTCACAATTGGTACAATATTCCAAGAACTGAAGCAATATTTTTTTTTGTATTTTTCCGCCGAGAAAACAGCAAAGGGGTACCCCCTTTGCTAATTTGTAAAAATTAATCGAAATTTTTCTGTACCGGAATTAAACGGCATATAGTTTCATATATCCAGATTATCAACCTGATAAAGAAATTATATGCAAATCATGTATGGAGGGTGCGATATTTCATATTTTGCATGGAGAGTATCAAATTTCACCAGACAATTATATTAAAACTTCAATCGTCGATTACAGGAAAACCGGATGATGTTTCGACCCGATTTAAACGGATCTTTATTCAAAATTAAATAACCATTCACAATTGGTACAATATTCCAAGAACTGGAGCAATATTTTTTTTTGTATTTTTCCGCCGAGAAAACAGCAAAGGGGTACCCCTTTGCTAATTTGTAAAAATAAATCGAAATTTTTCTGTACCGGAATTAAACGGCATATAGTTTCATATATCCAGATTATCAACCTGATAAAGAAATTATATGCAAATCATGTATGGAGGGTGCGATATTTCATATTTTGCATGGAGAGTATCAAATTTCACCAGACAATTATATTAAAACTTCAATCGTCGATTACAGGAAAACCGGATGATGTTTTGACCCGATTTAAACGGATCTTTATTCAAAATTAAATAACCATTCACAATTGGTACAATATTCCAAGAACTGGAGCAATATTTTTTTTTGTATTTTTCCGCCGAGAAAACAGCAAAGGGGTACCCCTTTGCTAATTTGTAAAAATAAATCGAAATTTTTCTGTACCGGAATTAAACGGCATATAGTTTCATATATCCAGATTATCAACCTGATAAAGAAATTATATGCAAATCATGTATGGAGGGTGCGATATTTCATATTTTGCATGGAGAGTATCAAATTTCACCAGACAATTATATTAAAACTTCAATCGTCGATTACAGGAAAACCGGATGATGTTTCGACCCGATTTAAACGGATCTTTATTCAAAATTAAATAACCATTCACAATTGGTACAATATTCCAAGAACTGGAGCAATATTTTTTTTTGTATTTTTCCGCCGAGAAAACAGCAAAGGGGTACCCCTTTGCTAATTTGTAAAAATAAATCGAAGTTTTTCTGTACCGGAATTAAACGGCATATAGTTTCATATATCCAGATTATCAACCTGATAAAGAAATTATATGCAAATCATGTATGGAGGGTGCGATATTTCATATTTTGTATGGAGAGTATCAAATTTCACCAGACAATTATATTAAAACTTCAATCGTCGATTACAGGAAAACCGGATGATGTTTCGACCCGATTTAAACGGATCTTTATTCAAAATTAAATAACCATTCACAATTGGTACAATATTCCAAGAACTGGAGCAATATTTTTTTTTGTATTTTTCCGCCGAGAAAACAGCAAAGGGGTACCCCTTTGCTAATTTGTAAAAATTAATCGAAATTTTTCTGTACCGGAATTAAACGGCATATAGTTTCATATATCCAGATTATCAACCTGATAAAGAAATTATATGCAAATCATGTATGGAGGGTGCGATATTTCATATTTTGCATGGAGAGTATCAAATTTCACCAGACAATTATATTAAAACTTCAATCGTCGATTACAGGAAAACCGGATGATGTTTCGACCCGATTTAAACGGATCTTTATTCAAAATTAAATAACCATTCACAATTGGTACAATATTCCAAGAACTGGAGCAATATTTTTTTTTGTATTTTTCCGCCGAGAAAACAGCAAAGGGGTACCCCTTTGCTAATTTGTAAAAATAAATCGAAATTTTTCTGTACCGGAATTAAACGGCATATAGTTTCATATATCCAGATTATCAACCTGATAAAGAAATTATATGCAAATCATGTATGGAGGGTGCGATATTTCATATTTTGCATGGAGAGTATCAAATTTCACCAGACAATTATATTAAAACTTCAATCGTCGATTACAGGAAAACCGGATGATGTTTCGACCCGATTTAAACGGATCTTTATTCAAAATTAAATAACCATTCACAATTGGTACAATATTCCAAGAACTGGAGCAATATTTTTTTTTGTATTTTTCCGCCGAGAAAACAGCAAAGGGGCACCCCTTTGCTAATTTGTAAAAATAAATCGAAATTTTTCTGTACCGGAATTAAACGGCATATAGTTTCATATATCCAGATTATCAACCTGATAAAGAAATTATATGCAAATCATGTATGGAGGGTGCGATATTTCATATTTTGCATGGAGAGTATCAAATTTCACCAGACAATTATATTAAAACTTCAATCGTCGATTACAGGAAAACCGGATGATGTTTCGACCCGATTTAAACGGATCTTTATTCAAAATTAAATAACCATTCACAATTGGTACAATATTCCAAGAACTGGAGCAATATTTTTTTTTGTATTTTTCCGCCGAGAAAACAGCAAAGGGGTACCCCTTTGCTAATTTGTAAAAATAAATCGAAATTTTTCTGTACCGGAATTAAACGGCATATAGTTTCATATATCCAGATTATCAACCTGATAAAGAAATTATATGCAAATCATGTATGGAGGGTGCGATATTTCATATTTTGCATGGAGAGTATCAAATTTCACCAGACAATTATATTAAAACTTCAATCGTCGATTACAGGAAAACCGGATGATGTTTCGACCCGATTTAAACGGATCTTTATTCAAAATTAAATAACCATTCACAATTGGTACAATATTCCAAGAACTGGAGCAATATTTTTTTTTGTATTTTTCCGCCGAGAAAACAGCAAAGGGGTACCCCTTTGCTAATTTGTAAAAATAAATCGAAATTTTTCTGTACCGGAATTAAACGGCATATAGTTTCATATATCCAGATTATCAACCTGATAAAGAAATTATATGCAAATCATGTATGGAGGGTGCGATATTTCATATTTTGCATGGAGAGTATCAAATTTCACCAGACAATTATATTAAAACTTCAATCGTCGATTACAGGAAAACCGGATGATGTTTCGACCCGATTTAAACGGATCTTTATTCAAAATTAAATAACCATTCACAATTGGTACAATATTCCAAGAACTGGAGCAATATTTTTTTTTGTATTTTTCCGCCGAGAAAACAGCAAAGGGGTACCCCTTTGCTAATTTGTAAAAATAAATCGAAATTTTTCTGTACCGGAATTAAACGGCATATAGTTTCATATATCCAGATTATCAACCTGATAAAGAAATTATATGCAAATCATGTATGGAGGGTGCGATATTTCATATTTTGTATGGAGAGTATCAAATTTCACCAGACAATTATATTAAAACTTCAATCGTCGATTACAGGAAAACCGGATGATGTTTCGACCCGATTTAAACGGATCTTTATTCAAAATTAAATAACCATTCACAATTGGTACAATATTCCAAGAACTGGAGCAATATTTTTTTTTGTATTTTTCCGCCGAGAAAACAGCAAAGGGGTACCCCTTTGCTAATTTGTAAAAATAAATCGAAATTTTTCTGTACCGGAATTAAACGGCATATAGTTTCATATATCCAGATTATCAACCTGATAAAGAAATTATATGCAAATCATGTATGGAGGGTGCGATATTTCATATTTTGCATGGAGAGTATCAAATTTCACCAGACAATTATATTAAAACTTCAATCGTCGATTACAGGAAAACCGGATGATGTTTCGACCCGATTTAAACGGATCTTTATTCAAAATTAAATAACCATTCACAATTGGTACAATATTCCAAGAACTGAAGCAATATTTTTTTTGTATTTTTCCGCCGAGAAAACAGCAAAGGGGTACCCCCTTTGCTAATTTGTAAAAATTAATCGAAATTTTTCTGTACCGGAATTAAACGGCATATAGTTTCATATATCCAGATTATCAACCTGATAAAGAAATTATATGCAAATCATGTATGGAGGGTGCGATATTTCATATTTTGCATGGAGAGTATCAAATTTCACCAGACAATTATATTAAAACTTCAATCGTCGATTACAGGAAAACCGGATGATGTTTCGACCCGATTTAAACGGATCTTTATTCAAAATTAAATAACCATTCACAATTGGTACAATATTCCAAGAACTGGAGCAATATTTTTTTTTGTATTTTTCCGCCGAGAAAACAGCAAAGGGGTACCCCTTTGCTAATTTGTAAAAATAAATCGAAATTTTTCTGTACCGGAATTAAACGGCATATAGTTTCATATATCCAGATTATCAACCTGATAAAGAAATTATATGCAAATCATGTATGGAGGGTGCGATATTTCATATTTTGCATGGAGAGTATCAAATTTCACCAGACAATTATATTAAAACTTCAATCGTCGATTACAGGAAAACCGGATGATGTTTCGACCCGATTTAAACGGATCTTTATTCAAAATTAAATAACCATTCACAATTGGTACAATATTCCAAGAACTGGAGCAATATTTTTTTTTGTATTTTTCCGCCGAGAAAACAGCAAAGGGGTACCCCTTTGCTAATTTGTAAAAATAAATCGAAATTTTTCTGTACCGGAATTAAACGGCATATAGTTTCATATATCCAGATTATCAACCTGATAAAGAAATTATATGCAAATCATGTATGGAGGGTGCGATATTTCATATTTTGTATGGAGAGTATCAAATTTCACCAGACAATTATATTAAAACTTCAATCGTCGATTACAGGAAAACCGGATGATGTTTCGACCCGATTTAAACGGATCTTTATTCAAAATTAAATAACCATTCACAATTGGTACAATATTCCAAGAACTGGAGCAATATTTTTTTTTGTATTTTTCCGCCGAGAAAACAGCAAAGGGGTACCCCTTTGCTAATTTGTAAAAATAAATCGAAATTTTTCTGTACCGGAATTAAACGGCATATAGTTTCATATATCCAGATTATCAACCTGATAAAGAAATTATATGCAAATCATGTATGGAGGGTGCGATATTTCATATTTTGTATGGAGAGTATCAAATTTCACCAGACAATTATATTAAAACTTCAATCGTCGATTACAGGAAAACCGGATGATGTTTCGACCCGATTTAAACGGATCTTTATTCAAAATTAAATAACCATTCACAATTGGTACAATATTCCAAGAACTGGAGCAATATTTTTTTTTGTATTTTTCCGCCGAGAAAACAGCAAAGGGGTCCCCCTTTGCTAATTTGTAAAAATTAATCGAAATTTTTCTGTACCGGAATTAAACGGCATATAGTTTCATATATCCAGATTATCAACCTGATAAAGAAATTATATGCAAATCATGTATGGAGGGTGCGATATTTCATATTTTGCATGGAGAGTATCAAATTTCACCAGACAATTATATTAAAACTTCAATCGTCGATTACAGGAAAACCGGATGATGTTTCGACCCGATTTAAACGGATCTTTATTCAAAATTAAATAACCATTCACAATTGGTACAATATTCCAAGAACTGGAGCAATATTTTTTTTTGTATTTTTCCGCCGAGAAAACAGCAAAGGGGTACCCCTTTGCTAATTTGTAAAAATAAATCGAAATTTTTCTGTACCGGAATTAAACGGCATATAGTTTCATATATCCAGATTATCAACCTGATAAAGAAATTATATGCAAATCATGTATGGAGGGTGCGATATTTCATATTTTGCATGGAGAGTATCAAATTTCACCAGACAATTATATTAAAACTTCAATCGTCGATTACAGGAAAACCGGATGATGTTTCGACCCGATTTAAACGGATCTTTATTCAAAATTAAATAACCATTCACAATTGGTACAATATTCCAAGAACTGGAGCAATATTTTTTTTTGTATTTTTCCGCCGAGAAAACAGCAAAGGGGTACCCCTTTGCTAATTTGTAAAAATAAATCGAAATTTTTCTGTACCGGAATTAAACGGCATATAGTTTCATATATCCAGATTATCAACCTGATAAAGAAATTATATGCAAATCATGTATGGAGGGTGCGATATTTCATATTTTGCATGGAGAGTATCAAATTTCACCAGACAATTATATTAAAACTTCAATCGTCGATTACAGGAAAACCGGATGATGTTTCGACCCGATTTAAACGGATCTTTATTCAAAATTAAATAACCATTCACAATTGGTACAATATTCCAAGAACTGGAGCAATATTTTTTTTTGTATTTTTCCGCCGAGAAAACAGCAAAGGGGTACCCCTTTGCTAATTTGTAAAAATAAATCGAAATTTTTCTGTACCGGAATTAAACGGCATATAGTTTCATATATCCAGATTATCAACCTGATAAAGAAATTATATGCAAATCATGTATGGAGGGTGCGATATTTCATATTTTGTATGGAGAGTATCAAATTTCACCAGACAATTATATTAAAACTTCAATCGTCGATTACAGGAAAACCGGATGATGTTTCGACCCGATTTAAACGGATCTTTATTCAAAATTAAATAACCATTCACAATTGGTACAATATTCCAAGAACTGGAGCAATATTTTTTTTTGTATTTTTCCGCCGAGAAAACAGCAAAGGGGTACCCCTTTGCTAATTTGTAAAAATAAATCGAAATTTTTCTGTACCGGAATTAAACGGCATATAGTTTCATATATCCAGATTATCAACCTGATAAAGAAATTATATGCAAATCATGTATGGAGGGTGCGATATTTCATATTTTGCATGGAGAGTATCAAATTTCACCAGACAATTATATTAAAACTTCAATCGTCGATTACAGGAAAACCGGATGATGTTTCGACCCGATTTAAACGGATCTTTATTCAAAATTAAATAACCATTCACAATTGGTACAATATTCCAAGAACTGGAGCAATATTTTTTTTTGTATTTTTCCGCCGAGAAAACAGCAAAGGGGTACCCCTTTGCTAATTTGTAAAAATAAATCGAAATTTTTCTGTACCGGAATTAAACGGCATATAGTTTCATATATCCAGATTATCAACCTGATAAAGAAATTATATGCAAATCATGTATGAAGCGTGCGATATTTCATATTTTGCATGGAGAGTATCAAATTTCACCAGACAATTATATTAAAACTTCAATCGTCGATTACAGGAAAACCGGATGATGTTTCGACCCGATTTAAACGGATCTTTATTCAAAATTAAATAACCATTCACAATTGGTACAATATTCCAAGAACTGGAGCAATATTTTTTTTTGTATTTTTCCGCCGAGAAAACAGCAAAGGGGTACCCCTTTGCTAATTTGTAAAAATAAATCGAAATTTGTCTGTACCGGAATTAAACGGCATATAGTTTCATATATCCAGATTATCAACCTGATAAAGAAATTATATGCAAATCATGTATGGAGGGTGCGATATTTCATATTTTGCATGGAGAGTATCAAATTTCACCAGACAATTATATTAAAACTTCAATCGTCGATTACAGGAAAACCGGATGATGTTTCGACCCGATTTAAACGGATCTTTATTCAAAATTAAATAACCATTCACAATTGGTACAATATTCCAAGAACTGGAGCAATATTTTTTTTTGTATTTTTCCGCCGAGAAAACAGCAAAGGGGTACCCCTTTGCTAATTTGTAAAAATTAATCGAAATTTTTCTGTACCGGAATTAAACGGCATATAGTTTCATATATCCAGATTATCAACCTGATAAAGAAATTATATGCAAATCATGTATGGAGGGTGCGATATTTCATATTTTGCATGGAGAGTATCAAATTTCACCAGACAATTATATTAAAACTTCAATCGTCGATTACAGGAAAACCGGATGATGTTTCGACCCGATTTAAACGGATCTTTATTCAAAATTAAATAACCATTCACAATTGGTACAATATTCCAAGAACTGGAGCAATATTTTTTTTTGTATTTTTCCGCCGAGAAAACAGCAAAGGGGTACCCCTTTGCTAATTTGTAAAAATAAATCGAAATTTTTCTGTACCGGAATTAAACGGCATATAGTTTCATATATCCAGATTATCAACCTGATAAAGAAATTATATGCAAATCATGTATGGAGGGTGCGATATTTCATATTTTGTATGGAGAGTATCAAATTTCACCAGACAATTATATTAAAACTTCAATCGTCGATTACAGGAAAACCGGATGATGTTTCGACCCGATTTAAACGGATCTTTATTCAAAATTAAATAACCATTCACAATTGGTACAATATTCCAAGAACTGAAGCAATATTTTTTTTTTGTATTTTTCCGCCGAGAAAACAGCAAAGGGGTACCCCCTTTGCTAATTTGTAAAAATTAATCGAAATTTTTCTGTACCGGAATTAAACGGCATATAGTTTCATATATCCAGATTATCAACCTGATAAAGAAATTATATGCAAATCATGTATGGAGGGTGCGATATTTCATATTTTGCATGGAGAGTATCAAATTTCACCAGACAATTATATTAAAACTTCAATCGTCGATTACAGGAAAACCGGATGATGTTTCGACCCGATTTAAACGGATCTTTATTCAAAATTAAATAACCATTCACAATTGGTACAATATTCCAAGAACTGGAGCAATATTTTTTTTTGTATTTTTCCGCCGAGAAAACAGCAAAGGGGTACCCCTTTGCTAATTTGTAAAAATAAATCGAAATTTTTCTGTACCGGAATTAAACGGCATATAGTTTCATATATCCAGATTATCAACCTGATAAAGAAATTATATGCAAATCATGTATGGAGGGTGCGATATTTCATATTTTGCATGGAGAGTATCAAATTTCACCAGACAATTATATTAAAACTTCAATCGTCGATTACAGGAAAACCGGATGATGTTTCGACCCGATTTAAACGGATCTTTATTCAAAATTAAATAACCATTCACAATTGGTACAATATTCCAAGAACTGGAGCAATATTTTTTTTTGTATTTTTCCGCCGAGAAAACAGCAAAGGGGTACCCCTTTGCTAATTTGTAAAAATAAATCGAAATTTTTCTGTACCGGAATTAAACGGCATATAGTTTCATATATCCAGATTATTATCCTGATAAAGAAATTATATGCAAATCATGTATGGAGGGTGCGATATTTCATATTTTGCATGGAGAGTATCAAATTTCACCAGACAATTATATTAAAACTTCAATCGTCGATTACAGGAAAACCGGATGATGTTTCGACCCGATTTAAACGGATCTTTATTCAAAATTAAATAACCATTCACAATTGGTACAATATTCCAAGAACTGGAGCAATATTTTTTTTTGTATTTTTCCGCCGAGAAAACAGCAAAGGGGTACCCTTCGCGGCATATAGTTTCATATATCCAGATTATCAACCTGATAAAGAAATTATATGCAAATCATGTATGGAGGGTGCGATATTTCATATTTTGCATGGAGAGTATCAAATTTCACCAGACAATTATATTAAAACTTCAATCGTCGATTACAGGAAAACCGGATGATGTTTCGACCCGATTTAAACGGATCTTTATTCAAAATTAAATAACCATTCACAATTGGTACAATATTCCAAGAACTGGAGCAATATTTTTTTTTGTATTTTTCCGCCGAGAAAACAGCAAAGGGGTACCCCTTTGCTAATTTGTAAAAATAAATCGAAATTTTTCTGTACCGGAATTAAACGGCATATAGTTTCATATATCCAGATTATCAACCTGATAAAGAAATTATATGCAAATCATGTATGGAGGGTGCGATATTTCATATTTTGCATGGAGAGTATCAAATTTCACCAGACAATTATATTAAAACTTCAATCGTCGATTACAGGAAAACCGGATGATGTTTCGACCCGATTTAAACGGATCTTTATTCAAAATTAAATAACCATTCACAATTGGTACAATATTCCAAGAACTGGAGCAATATTTTTTTTTGTATTTTTCCGCCGAGAAAACAGCAAAGGGGTACCCCTTTGCTAATTTGTAAAAATAAATCGAAATTTTTCTGTACCGGAATTAAACGGCATATAGTTTCATATATCCAGATTATCAACCTGATAAAGAAATTATATGCAAATCATGTATGGAGGGTGCGATGTTTCATATTTTGTATGGAGAGTATCAAATTTCACCAGACAATTATATTAAAACTTCAATCGTCGATTACAGGAAAACCGGATGATGTTTCGACCCGATTTAAACGGATCTTTATTCAAAATTAAATAACCATTCACAATTGGTACAATATTCCAAGAACTGGAGCAATATTTTTTTTTGTATTTTTCCGCCGAGAAAACAGCAAAGGGGTACCCCTTTGCTAATTTGTAAAAATAAATCGAAATTTGTCTGTACCGGAATTAAACGGCATATAGTTTCATATATCCAGATTATCAACCTGATAAAGAAATTATATGCAAATCATGTATGGAGGGTGCGATATTTCATATTTTGCATGGAGAGTATCAAATTTCACCAGACAATTATATTAAAACTTCAATCGTCGATTACAGGAAAACCGGATGATGTTTCGACCCGATTTAAACGGATCTTTATTCAAAATTAAATAACCATTCACAATTGGTACAATATTCCAAGAACTGGAGCAATATTTTTTTTTGTATTTTTCCGCCGAGAAAACAGCAAAGGGGTACCCCTTTGCTAATTTGTAAAAATAAATCGAAATTTTTCTGTACCGGAATTAAACGGCATATAGTTTCATATATCCAGATTATCAACCTGATAAAGAAATTATATGCAAATCATGTATGGAGGGTGCGATATTTCATATTTTGCATGGAGAGTATCAAATTTCACCAGACAATTATATTAAAACTTCAATCGTCGATTACAGGAAAACCGGATGATGTTTCGACCCGATTTAAACGGATCTTTATTCAAAATTAAATAACCATTCACAATTGGTACAATATTCCAAGAACTGGAGCAATATTTTTTTTTGTATTTTTCCGCCGAGAAAACAGCAAAGGGGTACCCCTTTGCTAATTTGTAAAAATTAATCGAAATTTTTCTGTACCGGAATTAAACGGCATATAGTTTCATATATCCAGATTATCAACCTGATAAAGAAATTATATGCAAATCATGTATGGAGGGTGCGATATTTCATATTTTGCATGGAGAGTATCAAATTTCACCAGACAATTATATTAAAACTTCAATCGTCGATTACAGGAAAACCGGATGATGTTTCGACCCGATTTAAACGGATCTTTATTCAAAATTAAATAACCATTCACAATTGGTACAATATTCCAAGAACTGGAGCAATATTTTTTTTTGTATTTTTCCGCCGAGAAAACAGCAAAGGGGTACCCCTTTGCTAATTTGTAAAAATAAATCGAAATTTTTCTGTACCGGAATTAAACGGCATATAGTTTCATATATCCAGATTATCAACCTGATAAAGAAATTATATGCAAATCATGTATGGAGGGTTCGATATTTCATATTTTGCATGGAGAGTATCAAATTTCACCAGACAATTATATTAAAACTTCAATCGTCGATTACAGGAAAACCGGATGATGTTTCGACCCGATTTAAACGGATCTTTATTCAAAATTAAATAACCATTCACAATTGGTACAATATTTCAAGAACTGGAGCAATATTTTTTTTTGTATTTTTCCGCCGAGAAAACAGCAAAGGGGTACCCCTTTGCTAATTTGTAAAAATAAATCGAAATTTTTCTGTACCGGAATTAAACGGCATATAGTTTCATATATCCAGATTATCAACCTGATAAAGAAATTATATGCAAATCATGTATGGAGGGTGCGATATTTCATATTTTGTATGGAGAGTATCAAATTTCACCAGACAATTATATTAAAACTTCAATCGTCGATTACAGGAAAACCGGATGATGTTTCGACCCGATTTGAACGGATCTTTATTCAAAATTAAATAACCATTCACAATTGGTACAATATTCCAAGAACTGGAGCAATATTTTTTTTTGTATTTTTCCGCCGAGAAAACAGCAAAGGGGTACCCCTTTGCTAATTTGTAAAAATAAATCGAAATTTTTCTGTACCGGAATTAAACGGCATATAGTTTCATATATCCAGATTATCAACCTGATAAAGAAATTATATGCAAATCATGTATGGAGGGTGCGATATTTCATATTTTGCATGGAGAGTATCAAATTTCACCAGACAATTATATTAAAACTTCAATCGTCGATTACAGGAAAACCGGATGATGTTTCGACCCGATTTAAACGGATCTTTATTCAAAATTAAATAACCATTCACAATTGGTACAATATTCCAAGAACTGGAGCAATATTTTTTTTGTATTTTTCCGCCGAGAAAACAGCAAAGGGGTACCCCTTTGCTAATTTGTAAAAATAAATCGAAATTTTTCTGTACCGGAATTAAACGGCATATAGTTTCATATATCCAGATTATCAACCTGATAAAGAAATTATATGCAAATCATGTATGGAGGGTGCGATATTTCATATTTTGTATGGAGAGTATCAAATTTCACCAGACAATTATATTAAAACTTCAATCGTCGATTACAGGAAAACCGGATGATGTTTCGACCCGATTTAAACGGATCTTTATTCAAAATTAAATAACCATTCACAATTGGTACAATATTCCAAGAACTGGAGCAATATTTTTTTTTGTATTTTTCCGCCGAGAAAACAGCAAAGGGGTACCCCTTTGCTAATTTGTAAAAATAAATCGAAATTTTTCTGTACCGGAATTAAACGGCATATAGTTTCATATATCCAGATTATCAACCTGATAAAGAAATTATATGCAAATCATGTATGGAGGGTGCGATATTTCATATTTTGCATGGAGAGTATCAAATTTCACCAGACAATTATATTAAAACTTCAATCGTCGATTACAGGAAAACCGGATGATGTTTCGACCCGATTTAAACGGATCTTTATTCAAAATTAAATAACCATTCACAATTGGTACAATATTCCAAGAACTGGAGCAATATTTTTTTTTGTGTTTTTCCGCCGAGAAAACAGCAAAGGGGTACCCCTTTGCTAATTTGTAAAAATAAATCGAAATTTTTCTGTACCGGAATTAAACGGCATATAGTTTCATATATCCAGATTATCAACCTGATAAAGAAATTATATGCAAATCATGTATGGAGGGTGCGATATTTCATATTTTGTATGGAGAGTATCAAATTTCACCAGACAATTATATTAAAACTTCAATCGTCGATTACAGGAAAACCGGATGATGTTTCGACCCGATTTAAACGGATCTTTATTCAAAATTAAATAACCATTCACAATTGGTACAATATTCCAAGAACTGGAGCAATATTTTTTTTTGTATTTTTCCGCCGAGAAAACAGCAAAGGGGTACCCCTTTGCTAATTTGTAAAAATAAATCGAAATTTTTCTGTACCGGAATTAAACGGCATATAGTTTCATATATCCAGATTATCAACCTGATAAAGAAATTATATGCAAATCATGTATGGAGGGTGCGATATTTCATATTTTGCATGGAGAGTATCAAATTTCACCAGACAATTATATTAAAACTTCAATCGTCGATTACAGGAAAACCGGATGATGTTTCGACCCGATTTAAACGGATCTTTATTCAAAATTAAATAACCATTCACAATTGGTACAATATTCCAAGAACTGGAGCAATATTTTTTTTTGTGTTTTTCCGCCGAGAAAACAGCAAAGGGGTACCCCTTTGCTAATTTGTAAAAATAAATCGAAATTTTTCTGTACCGGAATTAAACGGCATATAGTTTCATATATCCAGATTATCAACCTGATAAAGAAATTATATGCAAATCATGTATGGAGGGTGCGATATTTCATATTTTGTATGGAGAGTATCAAATTTCACCAGACAATTATATTAAAACTTCAATCGTCGATTACAGGAAAACCGGATGATGTTTCGACCCGATTTAAACGGATCTTTATTCAAAATTAAATAACCATTCACAATTGGTACAATATTCCAAGAACTGGAGCAATATTTTTTTTTGTGTTTTTCCGCCGAGAAAACAGCAAAGGGGTACCCCTTTGCTAATTTGTAAAAATAAATCGAAATTTTTCTGTACCGGAATTAAACGGCATATAGTTTCATATATCCAGATTATCAACCTGATAAAGAAATTATATGCAAATCATGTATGGAGGGTGCGATATTTCATATTTTGTATGGAGAGTATCAAATTTCACCAGACAATTATATTAAAACTTCAATCGTCGATTACAGGAAAACCGGATGATGTTTCGACCCGATTTAAACGGATCTTTATTCAAAATTAAATAACCATTCACAATTGGTACAATATTCCAAGAACTGGAGCAATATTTTTTTTTGTATTTTTCCGCCGAGAAAACAGCAAAGGGGTACCCCTTTGCTAATTTGTAAAAATAAATCGAAATTTTTCTGTACCGGAATTAAACGGCATATAGTTTCATATATCCAGATTATCAACCTGATAAAGAAATTATATGCAAATCATGTATGGAGGGTGCGATATTTCATATTTTGCATGGAGAGTATCAAATTTCACCAGACAATTATATTAAAACTTCAATCGTCGATTACAGGAAAACCGGATGATGTTTCGACCCGATTTAAACGGATCTTTATTCAAAATTAAATAACCATTCACAATTGGTACAATATTCCAAGAACTGGAGCAATATTTTTTTTTGTATTTTTCCGCCGAGAAAACAGCAAAGGGGTACCCCTTTGCTAATTTGTAAAAATAAATCGAAATTTTTCTGTACCGGAATTAAACGGCATATAGTTTCATATATCCAGATTATCAACCTGATAAAGAAATTATATGCAAATCATGTATGGAGGGTGCGATATTTCATATTTTGTATGGAGAGTATCAAATTTCACCAGACAATTATATTAAAACTTCAATCGTCGATTACAGGAAAACCGGATGATGTTTCGACCCGATTTAAACGGATCTTTATTCAAAATTAAATAACCATTCACAATTGGTACAATATTCCAAGAACTGGAGCAATATTTTTTTTTGTGTTTTTCCGCCGAGAAAACAGCAAAGGGGTACGTACCCCTTTGCTAATTTGTAAAAATAAATCGAAATTTTTCTGTACCGGAATTAAACGGCATATAGTTTCATATATCCAGATTATCAACCTGATAAAGAAATTATATGCAAATCATGTATGGAGGGTGCGATATTTCATATTTTGTATGGAGAGTATCAAATTTCACCAGACAATTATATTAAAACTTCAATCGTCGATTACAGGAAAACCGGATGATGTTTCGACCCGATTTAAACGGATCTTTATTCAAAATTAAATAACCATTCACAATTGGTACAATATTCCAAGAACTGGAGCAATATTTTTTTTTGTATTTTTCCGCCGAGAAAACAGCAAAGGGGTACCCCTTTGCTAATTTGTAAAAATAAATCGAAATTTTTCTGTACCGGAATTAAACGGCATATAGTTTCATATATCCAGATTATCAACCTGATAAAGAAATTATATGCAAATCATGTATGGAGGGTGCGATATTTCATATTTTGCATGGAGAGTATCAAATTTCACCAGACAATTATATTAAAACTTCAATCGTCGATTACAGGAAAACCGGATGATGTTTCGACCCGATTTAAACGGATCTTTATTCAAAATTAAATAACCATTCACAATTGGTACAATATTCCAAGAACTGGAGCAATATTTTTTTTTGTATTTTTCCGCCGAGAAAACAGCAAAGGGGTACCCCTTTGCTAATTTGTAAAAATAAATCGAAATTTTTCTGTACCGGAATTAAACGGCATATAGTTTCATATATCCAGATTATCAACCTGATAAAGAAATTATATGCAAATCATGTATGGAGGGTGCGATATTTCATATTTTGTATGGAGAGTATCAAATTTCACCAGACAATTATATTAAAACTTCAATCGTCGATTACAGGAAAACCGGATGATGTTTCGACCCGATTTAAACGGATCTTTATTCAAAATTAAATAACCATTCACAATTGGTACAATATTCCAAGAACTGGAGCAATATTTTTTTTTGTATTTTTCCGCCGAGAAAACAGCAAAGGGGTACCCCTTTGCTAATTTGTAAAAATAAATCGAAATTTTTCTGTACCGGAATTAAACGGCATATAGTTTCATATATCCAGATTATCAACCTGATAAAGAAATTATATGCAAATCATGTATGGAGGGTGCGATATTTCATATTTTGCATGGAGAGTATCAAATTTCACCAGACAATTATATTAAAACTTCAATCGTCGATTACAGGAAAACCGGATGATGTTTCGACCCGATTTAAACGGATCTTTATTCAAAATTAAATAACCATTCACAATTGGTACAATATTCCAAGAACTGGAGCAATATTTTTTTTTGTATTTTTCCGCAGAGAAAACAGCAAAGGGGTACCCCTTTGCTAATTTGTAAAAATAAATCGAAATTTTTCTGTACCGGAATTAAACGGCATATAGTTTCATATATCCAGATTATCAACCTGATAAAGAAATTATATGCAAATCATGTATGGAGGGCGCGATATTTCATATTTTGCATGGAGAGTATCAAATTTCACCAGACAATTATATTAAAACTTCAATCGTCGATTACAGGAAAACCGGATGATGTTTCGACCCGATTTAAACGGATCTTTATTCAAAATTAAATAACCATTCACAATTGGTACAATATTCCAAGAACTGGAGCAATATTTTTTTTTGTATTTTTCCGCCGAGAAAACAGCAAAGGGGTACCCCTTTGCTAATTTGTAAAAATAAATCGAAATTTTTCTGTACCGGAATTAAACGGCATATAGTTTCATATATCCAGATTATCAACCTGATAAAGAAATTATATGCAAATCATGTATGGAGGGTGCGATATTTCATATTTTGTATGGAGAGTATCAAATTTCACCAGACAATTATATTAAAACTTCAATCGTCGATTACAGGAAAACCGGATGATGTTTCGACCCGATTTAAACGGATCTTTATTCAAAATTAAATAACCATTCACAATTGGTACAATATTCCAAGAACTGGAGCAATATTTTTTTTTGTATTTTTCCGCCGAGAAAACAGCAAAGGGGTACCCCTTTGCTAATTTGTAAAAATAAATCGAAATTTTTCTGTACCGGAATTAAACGGCATATAGTTTCATATATCCAGATTATCAACCTGATAAAGAAATTATATGCAAATCATGTATGGAGGGTGCGATATTTCATATTTTGTATGGAGAGTATCAAATTTCACCAGACAATTATATTAAAACTTCAATCGTCGATTACAGGAAAACCGGATGATGTTTCGACCCGATTTAAACGGATCTTTATTCAAAATTAAATAACCATTCACAATTGGTACAATATTCCAAGAACTGGAGCAATATTTTTTTTTGTATTTTTCCGCCGAGAAAACAGCAAAGGGGTACCCCTTTGCTAATTTGTAAAAATAAATCGAAATTTTTCTGTACCGGAATTAAACGGCATATAGTTTCATATATCCAGATTATCAACCTGATAAAGAAATTATATGCAAATCATGTATGGAGGGTGCGATATTTCATATTTTGCATGGAGAGTATCAAATTTCACCAGACAATTATATTAAAACTTCAATCGTCGATTACAGGAAAACCGGATGATGTTTCGACCCGATTTAAACGGATCTTTATTCAAAATTAAATAACCATTCACAATTGGTACAATATTCCAAGAACTGGAGCAATATTTTTTTTTGTATTTTTCCGCCGAGAAAACAGCAAAGGGGTACCCCTTTGCTAATTTGTAAAAATAAATCGAAATTTTTCTGTACCGGAATTAAACGGCATATAGTTTCATATATCCAGATTATCAACCTGATAAAGAAATTATATGCAAATCATGTATGGAGGGTGCGATATTTCATATTTCATATTTTTTCAGACAATTATATTAAAACTTCAATCGTCGATTACAGGAAAACCGGATGATGTTTCGACCCGATTTAAACGGATCTTTATTCAAAATTAAATAACCATTCACAATTGGTACAATATTCCAAGAACTGGAGCAATATTTTTTTTTGTATTTTTCCGCCGAGAAAACAGCAAAGGGGTACCCCTTTGCTAATTTGTAAAAATAAATCGAAATTTCTCTGTACCGGAATTAAACGGCATATAGTTTCATATATCCAGATTATCAACCTGATAAAGAAATTATATGCAAATCATGTATGGGGGGTGCGATATTTCATATTTTGTATGGATAGTATCAAATTTCACCAGACAATTATATTAAAACTTCAATCGTCGATTACAGGAAAACCGGATGATGTTTCGACCCGATTTAAACGGATTTTTATTCAAAATTAAATAACCATTCACAATTGGTACAATATTCCAAGAACTGGAGCAATATTTTTTTTTGTATTTTTCCGCCGAGAAAACAGCAAAGGGGTACCCCTTTGCTAATTTGTAAAAATAAATCGAAATTTTTCTGTACCGGAATTAAACGGCATATAGTTTCATATATCCAGATTATCAACCTGATAAAGAAATTATATGCAAATCATGTATGGAGGGTGCGATATTTCATATTTTGCATGGAGAGTATCAAATTTCACCAGACAATTATAATAAAACTTCAATCGTCGATTACAGGAAAACCGGATGATGTTTCGACCCGATTTAAACGGATCTTTATTCAAAATTAAATAACCATTCACAATTGGTACAATATTCCAAGAACTGGAGCAATATTTTTTTTTGTATTTTTCCGCCGAGAAAACAGCAAAGGGGTACCCCTTTGCTAATTTGTAAAAATAAATCGAAATTTTTCTGTACCGGAATTAAACGGCATATAGTTTCATATATCCAGATTATCAACCTGATAAAGAAATTATATGCAAATCATGTATGGAGGGTGCGATATTTCATATTTTGCATGGAGAGTATCAAATTTCACCAGACAATTATATTAAAACTTCAATCGTCGATTACAGGAAAACCGGATGATGTTTCGACCCGATTTAAACGGATCTTTATTCAAAATTAAATAACCATTCACAATTGGTACAATATTCCAAGAACTGGAGCAATATTTTTTTTTGTATTTTTCCGCCGAGAAAACAGCAAAGGGGTACCCCTTTGCTAATTTGTAAAAATAAATCGAAATTTTTCTGTACCGGAATTAAACGGCATATAGTTTCATATATCCAGATTATCAACCTGATAAAGAAATTATATGCAAATCATGTATGGAGGGTGCGATATTTCATATTTTGTATGGAGAGTATCAAATTTCACCAGACAATTATATTAAAACTTCAATCGTCGATTACAGGAAAACCGGATGATGTTTCGACCCGATTTAAACGGATCTTTATTCAAAATTAAATAACCATTCACAATTGGTACAATATTCCAAGAACTGGAGCAATATTTTTTTTTGTATTTTTCCGCCGAGAAAACAGCAAAGGGGTACCCCTTTGCTAATTTGTAAAAATAAATCGAAATTTTTCTGTACCGGAATTAAACGGCATATAGTTTCATATATCCAGATTATCAACCTGATAAAGAAATTATATGCAAATCATGTATGGAGGGTGCGATATTTCATATTTTGCATGGAGAGTATCAAATTTCACCAGACAATTATATTAAAACTTCAATCGTCGATTACAGGAAAACCGGATGATGTTTCGACCCGATTTAAACGGATCTTTATTCAAAATTAAATAACCATTCACAATTGGTACAATATTCCAAGAACTGGAGCAATATTTTTTTTTGTATTTTTCCGCAGAGAAAACAGCAAAGGGGTACCCCTTTGCTAATTTGTAAAAATAAATCGAAATTTTTCTGTACCGGAATTAAACGGCATATAGTTTCATATATCCAGATTATCAACCTGATAAAGAAATTATATGCAAATCATGTATGGAGGGTGCGATATTTCATATTTTGCATGGAGAGTATCAAATTTCACCAGACAATTATATTAAAACTTCAATCGTCGATTACAGGAAAACCGGATGATGTTTCGACCCGATTTAAACGGATCTTTATTCAAAATTAAATAACCATTCACAATTGGTACAATATTCCAAGAACTGGAGCAATATTTTTTTTTGTATTTTTCCGCCGAGAAAACAGCAAAGGGGTACCCCTTTGCTAATTTGTAAAAATAAATCGAAATTTTTCTGTACCGGAATTAAACGGCATATAGTTTCATATATCCAGATTATCAACCTGATAAAGAAATTATATGCAAATCATGTATGGAGGGTGCGATATTTCATATTTTGTATGGAGAGTATCAAATTTCACCAGACAATTATATTAAAACTTCAATCGTCGATTACAGGAAAACCGGATGATGTTTCGACCCGATTTAAACGGATCTTTATTCAAAATTAAATAACCATTCACAATTGGTACAATATTCCAAGAACTGGAGCAATATTTTTTTTTGTATTTTTCCGCCGAGAAAACAGCAAAGGGGTACCCCTTTGCTAATTTGTAAAAATAAATCGAAATTTTTCTGTACCGGAATTAAACGGCATATAGTTTCATATATCCAGATTATCAACCTGATAAAGAAATTATATGCAAATCATGTATGGAGGGTGCGATATTTCATATTTTGCATGGAGAGTATCAAATTTCACCAGACAATTATATTAAAACTTCAATCGTCGATTACAGGAAAACCGGATGATGTTTCGACCCGATTTAAACGGATCTTTATTCAAAATTAAATAACCATTCACAATTGGTACAATATTCCAAGAACTGGAGCAATATTTTTTTTTGTATTTTTCCGCAGAGAAAACAGCAAAGGGGTACCCCTTTGCTAATTTGTAAAAATAAATCGAAATTTTTCTGTACCGGAATTAAACGGCATATAGTTTCATATATCCAGATTATCAACCTGATAAAGAAATTATATGCAAATCATGTATGGAGGGTGCGATATTTCATATTTTGCATGGAGAGTATCAAATTTCACCAGACAATTATATTAAAACTTCAATCGTCGATTACAGGAAAACCGGATGATGTTTCGACCCGATTTAAACGGATCTTTATTCAAAATTAAATAACCATTCACAATTGGTACAATATTCCAAGAACTGGAGCAATATTTTTTTTTGTATTTTTCCGCCGAGAAAACAGCAAAGGGGTACCCCTTTGCTAATTTGTAAAAATAAATCGAAATTTTTCTGTACCGGAATTAAACGGCATATAGTTTCATATATCCAGATTATCAACCTGATAAAGAAATTATATGCAAATCATGTATGGAGGGTGCGATATTTCATATTTTGTATGGAGAGTATCAAATTTCACCAGACAATTATATTAAAACTTCAATCGTCGATTACAGGAAAACCGGATGATGTTTCGACCCGATTTAAACGGATCTTTATTCAAAATTAAATAACCATTCACAATTGGTACAATATTCCAAGAACTGGAGCAATATTTTTTTTTGTATTTTTCCGCCGAGAAAACAGCAAAGGGGTACCCCTTTGCTAATTTGTAAAAATAAATCGAAATTTTTCTGTACCGGAATTAAACGGCATTTAGTTTCATATATCCAGATTATCAACCTGATAAAGAAATTATATGCAAATCATGTATGGAGGGTGCGATATTTCATATTTTGTATGGAGAGTATCAAATTTCACCAGACAATTATATTAAAACTTCAATCGTCGATTACAGGAAAACCGGATGATGTTTCGACCCGATTTAAACGGATCTTTATTCAAAATTAAATAACCATTCACAATTGGTACAATATTCCAAGAACTGGAGCAATATTTTTTTTGTATTTTTCCGCCGAGAAAACAGCAAAGGGGTACCCCTTTGCTAATTTGTAAAAATAAATCGAAATTTTTCTGTACCGGAATTAAACGGCATATAGTTTCATATATCCAGATTATCAACCTGATAAAGAAATTATATGCAAATCATGTATGGAGGGTGCGATATTTCATATTTTGCATGGAGAGTATCAAATTTCACCAGACAATTATATTAAAACTTCAATCGTCGATTACAGGAAAACCGGATGATGTTTCGACCCGATTTAAACGGATCTTTATTCAAAATTAAATAACCATTCACAATTGGTACAATATTCCAAGAACTGGAGCAATATTTTTTTTTGTATTTTTCCGCCGAGAAAACAGCAAAGGGGTACCCCTTTGCTAATTTGTAAAAATAAATCGAAATTTTTCTGTACCGGAATTAAACGGCATATAGTTTCATATATCCAGATTATCAACCTGATAAAGAAATTATATGCAAATCATGTATGGAGGGTGCGATATTTCATATTTCATATTTTTTCAGACAATTATATTAAAACTTCAATCGTCGATTACAGGAAAACCGGATGATGTTTCGACCCGATTTAAACGGATCTTTATTCAAAATTAAATAACCATTCACAATTGGTACAATATTCCAAGAACTGGAGCAATATTTTTTTTTGTATTTTTCCGCCGAGAAAACAGCAAAGGGGTACCCCTTTGCTAATTTGTAAAAATAAATCGAAATTTCTCTGTACCGGAATTAAACGGCATATAGTTTCATATATCCAGATTATCAACCTGATAAAGAAATTATATGCAAATCATGTATGGGGGGTGCGATATTTCATATTTTGTATGGATAGTATCAAATTTCACCAGACAATTATATTAAAACTTCAATCGTCGATTACAGGAAAACCGGATGATGTTTCGACCCGATTTAAACGGATTTTTATTCAAAATTAAATAACCATTCACAATTGGTACAATATTCCAAGAACTGGAGCATAATTTTTTTTTGTATTTTTCCGCCGAGAAAACAGCAAAGGGGTACCCCTTTGCTAATTTGTAAAAATAAATCGAAATTTTTCTGTACCGGAATTAAACGGCATATAGTTTCATATATCCAGATTATCAACCTGATAAAGAAATTATATGCAAATCATGTATGGAGGGTGCGATATTTCATATTTTGCATGGAGAGTATCAAATTTCACCAGACAATTATAATAAAACTTCAATCGTCGATTACAGGAAAACCGGATGATGTTTCGACCCGATTTAAACGGATCTTTATTCAAAATTAAATAACCATTCACAATTGGTACAATATTCCAAGAACTGGAGCAATATTTTTTTTTGTATTTTTCCGCCGAGAAAACAGCAAAGGGGTACCCCTTTGCTAATTTGTAAAAATAAATCGAAATTTTTCTGTACCGGAATTAAACGGCATATAGTTTCATATATCCAGATTATCAACCTGATAAAGAAATTATATGCAAATCATGTATGGAGGGTGCGATATTTCATATTTTGCATGGAGAGTATCAAATTTCACCAGACAATTATATTAAAACTTCAATCGTCGATTACAGGAAAACCGGATGATGTTTCGACCCGATTTAAACGGATCTTTATTCAAAATTAAATAACCATTCACAATTGGTACAATATTCCAAGAACTGGAGCAATATTTTTTTTTGTATTTTTCCGCCGAGAAAACAGCAAAGGGGTACCCCTTTGCTAATTTGTAAAAATTAATCGAAATTTTTCTGTACCGGAATTAAACGGCATATAGTTTCATATATCCAGATTATCAACCTGATAAAGAAATTATATGCAAATCATGTATGGAGGGTGCGATATTTCATACATTTTCAGACAATTATATTAAAACTTCAATCGTCGATTACAGGAAAACCGGATGATGTTTCGACCCGATTTAAACGAATCTTTATTCAAAATTAAATAACCATTCACAATTGGTACAATATTCCAAGAACTGGAGCAATATTTTTTTTGTATTTTTCCGCCGAGAAAACAGCAAAGGGGTACCCCTTTGCTAATTTGTAAAAATAAATCGAAATTTTTCTGTAGCGGAATTAAACGGCATATAGTTTCATATATCCAGATTATCAACCTGATAAAGAAATTATATGCAAATCATGTATGGAGGGTGCGATATTTCATATTTTGTATGGAGAGTATCAAATTTCACCAGACAATTATATTAAAACTTCAATCGTCGATTACAGGAAAACCGGATGATGTTTCGACCCGATTTAAACGGATCTTTATTCAAAATTAAATAACCATTCACAATTGGTACAATATTCCAAGAACTGGAGCAATATTTTTTTTTGTATTTTTCCGCCGAGAAAACAGCAAAGGGGTACCCCTTTGCTAATTTGTAAAAATAAATCGAAATTTTTCTGTACCGGAATTAAACGGCATATAGTTTCATATATCCAGATTATCAACCTGATAAAGAAATTATATGCAAATCATGTATGGAGGGTGCGATATTTCATATTTTGCATGGAGAGTATCAAATTTCACCAGACAATTATATTAAAACTTCAATCGTCGATTACAGGAAAACCGGATGATGTTTCGACCCGATTTAAACGGATCTTTATTCAAAATTAAATAACCATTCACAATTGGTACAATATTCCAAGAACTGGAGCAATATTTTTTTTGTATTTTTCCGCCGAGAAAACAGCAAAGGGGTACCCCTTTGCTAATTTGTAAAAATAAATCGAAATTTTTCTGTACCGGAATTAAACGGCATATAGTTTCATATATCCAGATTATCAACCTGATAAAGAAATTATATGCAAATCATGTATGGAGGGTGCGATATTTCATATTTTGCATGGAGAGTATCAAATTTCACCAGACAATTATATTAAAACTTCAATCGTCGATTACAGGAAAACCGGATGATGTTTCGACCCGATTTAAACGGATCTTTATTCAAAATTAAATAACCATTCACAATTGGTACAATATTCCAAGAACTGGAGCAATATTTTTTTTTGTATTTTTCCGCCGAGAAAACAGCAAAGGGGTACCCCTTTGCTAATTTGTAAAAATAAATCGAAATTTTTCTGTACCGGAATTAAACGGCATATAGTTTCATATATCCAGATTATCAACCTGATAAAGAAATTATATGCAAATCATGTATGGAGGGTGCGATATTTCATATTTTGCATGGAGAGTATCAAATTTCACCAGACAATTATAATAAAACTTCAATCGTCGATTACAGGAAAACCGGATGATGTTTCGACCCGATTTAAACGGATCTTTATTCAAAATTAAATAACCATTCACAATTGGTACAATATTCCAAGAACTGGAGCAATATTTTTTTTTGTATTTTTCCGCCGAGAAAACAGCAAAGGGGTACCCCTTTGCTAATTTGTAAAAATAAATCGAAATTTTTCTGTACCGGAATTAAACGGCATATAGTTTCATATATCCAGATTATCAACCTGATAAAGAAATTATATGCAAATCATGTATGGAGGGTGCGATATTTCATATTTTGCATGGAGAGTATCAAATTTCACCAGACAATTATATTAAAACTTCAATCGTCGATTACAGGAAAACCGGATGATGTTTCGACCCGATTTAAACGGATCTTTATTCAAAATTAAATAACCATTCACAATTGGTACAATATTCCAAGAACTGGAGCAATATTTTTTTTTGTATTTTTCCGCCGAGAAAACAGCAAAGGGGTACCCCTTTGCTAATTTGTAAAAATAAATCGAAATTTTTCTGTACCGGAATTAAACGGCATATAGTTTCATATATCCAGATTATCAACCTGATAAAGAAATTATATGCAAATCATGTATGGAGGGTGCGATATTTCATATTTTGTATGGAGAGTATCAAATTTCACCAGACAATTATATTAAAACTTCAATCGTCGATTACAGGAAAACCGGATGATGTTTCGACCCGATTTAAACGGATCTTTATTCAAAATTAAATAACCATTCACAATTGGTACAATATTCCAAGAACTGGAGCAATATTTTTTTTTGTATTTTTCCGCCGAGAAAACAGCAAAGGGGTACCCCTTTGCTAATTTGTAAAAATAAATCGAAATTTTTCTGTACCGGAATTAAACGGCATATAGTTTCATATATCCAGATTATCAACCTGATAAAGAAATTATATGCAAATCATGTATGGAGGGTGCGATATTTCATATTTTGCATGGAGAGTATCAAATTTCACCAGACAATTATATTAAAACTTCAATCGTCGATTACAGGAAAACCGGATGATGTTTCGACCCGATTTAAACGGATCTTTATTCAAAATTAAATAACCATTCACAATTGGTACAATATTCCAAGAACTGGAGCAATATTTTTTTTTGTATTTTTCCGCAGAGAAAACAGCAAAGGGGTACCCCTTTGCTAATTTGTAAAAATAAATCGAAATTTTTCTGTACCGGAATTAAACGGCATATAGTTTCATATATCCAGATTATCAACCTGATAAAGAAATTATATGCAAATCATGTATGGAGGGTGCGATATTTCATATTTTGCATGGAGAGTATCAAATTTCACCAGACAATTATATTAAAACTTCAATCGTCGATTACAGGAAAACCGGATGATGTTTCGACCCGATTTAAACGGATCTTTATTCAAAATTAAATAACCATTCACAATTGGTACAATATTCCAAGAACTGGAGCAATATTTTTTTTTGTATTTTTCCGCCGAGAAAACAGCAAAGGGGTACCCCTTTGCTAATTTGTAAAAATAAATCGAAATTTTTCTGTACCGGAATTAAACGGCATATAGTTTCATATATCCAGATTATCAACCTGATAAAGAAATTATATGCAAATCATGTATGGAGGGTGCGATATTTCATATTTTGTATGGAGAGTATCAAATTTCACCAGACAATTATATTAAAACTTCAATCGTCGATTACAGGAAAACCGGATGATGTTTCGACCCGATTTAAACGGATCTTTATTCAAAATTAAATAACCATTCGCAATTGGTACAATATTCCAAGAACTGGAGCAATATTTTTTTTTGTATTTTTCCGCCGAGAAAACAGCAAAGGGGTACCCCTTTGCTAATTTGTAAAAATAAATCGAAATTTTTCTGTACCGGAATTAAACGGCATATAGTTTCATATATCCAGATTATCAACCTGATAAAGAAATTATATGCAAATCATGTATGGAGGGTGCGATATTTCATATTTTGCATGGAGAGTATCAAATTTCACCAGACAATTATATTAAAACTTCAATCGTCGATTACAGGAAAACCGGATGATGTTTCGACCCGATTTAAACGGATCTTTATTCAAAATTAAATAACCATTCACAATTGGTACAATATTCCAAGAACTGGAGCAATATTTTTTTTTGTATTTTTCCGCAGAGAAAACAGCAAAGGGGTACCCCTTTGCTAATTTGTAAAAATAAATCGAAATTTTTCTGTACCGGAATTAAACGGCATATAGTTTCATATATCCAGATTATCAACCTGATAAAGAAATTATATGCAAATCATGTATGGAGGGTGCGATATTTCATATTTTGTATGGAGAGTATCAAATTTCACCAGACAATTATATTAAAACTTCAATCGTCGATTACAGGAAAACCGGATGATGTTTCGACCCGATTTAAACGGATCTTTATTCAAAATTAAATAACCATTCACAATTGGTACAATATTCCAAGAACTGGAGCAATATTTTTTTTGTATTTTTCCGCCGAGAAAACAGCAAAGGGGTACCCCTTTGCTAATTTGTAAAAATAAATCGAAATTTTTCTGTACCGGAATTAAACGGCATATAGTTTCATATATCCAGATTATCAACCTGATAAAGAAATTATATGCAAATCATGTATGGAGGGTGCGATATTTCATATTTTGCATGGAGAGTATCAAATTTCACCAGACAATTATATTAAAACTTCAATCGTCGATTACAGGAAAACCGGATGATGTTTCGACCCGATTTAAACGGATCTTTATTCAAAATTAAATAACCATTCACAATTGGTACAATATTCCAAGAACTGGAGCAATATTTTTTTTTGTATTTTTCCGCCGAGAAAACAGCAAAGGGGTACCCCTTTGCTAATTTGTAAAAATAAATCGAAATTTTTCTGTACCGGAATTAAACGGCATATAGTTTCATATATCCAGATTATCAACCTGATAAAGAAATTATATGCAAATCATGTATGGAGGGTGCGATATTTCATATTTCATATTTTTTCAGACAATTATATTAAAACTTCAATCGTCGATTACAGGAAAACCGGATGATGTTTCGACCCGATTTAAACGGATCTTTATTCAAAATTAAATAACCATTCACAATTGGTACAATATTCCAAGAACTGGAGCAATATTTTTTTTTGTATTTTTCCGCCGAGAAAACAGCAAAGGGGTACCCATTTGCTAATTTGTAAAAATAAATCGAAATTTCTCTGTACCGGAATTAAACGGCATATAGTTTCATATATCCAGATTATCAACCTGATAAAGAAATTATATGCAAATCATGTATGGGGGGTGCGATATTTCATATTTTGTATGGATAGTATCAAATTTCACCAGACAATTATATTAAAACTTCAATCGTCGATTACAGGAAAACCGGATGATGTTTCGACCCGATTTAAACGGATTTTTATTCAAAATTAAATAACCATTCACAATTGGTACAATATTCCAAGAACTGGAGCAATATTTTTTTTTGTATTTTTCCGCCGAGAAAACAGCAAAGGGGTACCCCTTTGCTAATTTGTAAAAATAAATCGAAATTTTTCTGTACCGGAATTAAACGGCATATAGTTTCATATATCCAGATTATCAACCTGATAAAGAAATTATATGCAAATCATGTATGGAGGGTGCGATATTTCATATTTTGCATGGAGAGTATCAAATTTCACCAGACAATTATAATAAAACTTCAATCGTCGATTACAGGAAAACCGGATGATGTTTCGACCCGATTTAAACGGATCTTTATTCAAAATTAAATAACCATTCACAATTGGTACAATATTCCAAGAACTGGAGCAATATTTTTTTTTGTATTTTTCCGCCGAGAAAACAGCAAAGGGGTACCCCTTTGCTAATTTGTAAAAATAAATCGAAATTTTTCTGTACCGGAATTAAACGGCATATAGTTTCATATATCCAGATTATCAACCTGATAAAGAAATTATATGCAAATCATGTATGGAGGGTGCGATATTTCATATTTTGCATGGAGAGTATCAAATTTCACCAGACAATTATATTAAAACTTCAATCGTCGATTACAGGAAAACCGGATGATGTTTCGACCCGATTTAAACGGATCTTTATTCAAAATTAAATAACCATTCACAATTGGTACAATATTCCAAGAACTGGAGCAATATTTTTTTTTGTATTTTTCCGCCGAGAAAACAGCAAAGGGGTACCCCTTTGCTAATTTGTAAAAATTAATCGAAATTTTTCTGTACCGGAATTAAACGGCATATAGTTTCATATATCCAGATTATCAACCTGATAAAGAAATTATATGCAAATCATGTATGGAGGGTGCGATATTTCATACATTTTCAGACAATTATATTAAAACTTCAATCGTCGATTACAGGAAAACCGGATGATGTTTCGACCCGATTTAAACGGATCTTTATTCAAAATTAAATAACCATTCACAATTGGTACAATATTCCAAGAACTGGAGCAATATTTTTTTTGTATCTTTCCGCCGAGAAAACAGCAAAGGGGTACCCCTTTGCTAATTTGTAAAAATTAATCGAAATTTTTCTGTACCGGAATTAAACGGCATATAGTTTCATATATCCAGATTATCAACCTGATAAAGAAATTATATGCAAATCATGTATGGAGGGTGCGATATTTCATACATTTTCAGACAATTATATTAAAACTTCAATCGTCGATTACAGGAAAACCGGATGATGTTTCGACCCGATTTAAACGGATCTTTATTCAAAATTAAATAACCATTCACAATTGGTACAATATTCCAAGAACTGGAGCAATATTTTTTTTTGTATTTTTCCGCCGAGAAAACAGCAAAGGGGTACCCCTTTGCTAATTTGTAAAAATAAATCGAAATTTTTCTGTACCGGAATTAAACGGCATATAGTTTCATATATCCAGATTATCAACCTGATAAAGAAATTATGTGCAAATCATGTATGGGGGGTGCGATATTTCATATTTTGTATGGAGAGTATCAAATTTCACCAGACAATTATATTAAAACTTCAATCGTCGATTACAGGAAAACCGGATGATGTTTCGACCCGATTTAAACGAATCTTTATTCAAAATTAAATAACCATTCACAATTGGTACAATATTCCAAGAACTGGAGCAATATTTTTTTTGTATTTTTCCGCCGAGAAAACAGCAAAGGGGTACCCCTTTGCTAATTTGTAAAAATAAATCGAAATTTTTCTGTAGCGGAATTAAACGGCATATAGTTTCATATATCCAGATTATCAACCTGATAAAGAAATTATATGCAAATCATGTATGGAGGGTGCGATATTTCATATTTTGTATGGAGAGTATCAAATTTCACCAGACAATTATATTAAAACTTCAATCGTCGATTACAGGAAAACCGGATGATGTTTCGACCCGATTTAAACGGATCTTTATTCAAAATTAAATAACCATTCACAATTGGTACAATATTCCAAGAACTGGAGCAATATTTTTTTTTGTATTTTTCCGCCGAGAAAACAGCAAAGGGGTACCCCTTTGCTAATTTGTAAAAATAAATCGAAATTTTTCTGTACCGGAATTAAACGGCATATAGTTTCATATATCCAGATTATCAACCTGATAAAGAAATTATATGCAAATCATGTATGGAGGGTGCGATATTTCATATTTTGCATGGAGAGTATCAAATTTCACCAGACAATTATATTAAAACTTCAATCGTCGATTACAGGAAAACCGGATGATGTTTCGACCCGATTTAAACGGATCTTTATTCAAAATTAAATAACCATTCACAATTGGTACAATATTCCAAGAACTGGAGCAATATTTTTTTTGTATTTTTCCGCCGAGAAAACAGCAAAGGGGTACCCCTTTGCTAATTTGTAAAAATAAATCGAAATTTTTCTGTACCGGAATTAAACGGCATATAGTTTCATATATCCAGATTATCAACCTGATAAAGAAATTATATGCAAATCATGTATGGAGGGTGCGATATTTCATATTTTGCATGGAGAGTATCAAATTTCACCAGACAATTATATTAAAACTTCAATCGTCGATTACAGGAAAACCGGATGATGTTTCGACCCGATTTAAACGGATCTTTATTCAATATTAAATAACCATTCACAATTGGTACAATATTCTAAGAACTGGAGCAATATTTTTTTTGTATTTTTCCGCCGAGAAAACAGCAAAGGGGTACCCCTTTGCTAATTTGTAAAAATAAATCGAAATTTTTCTGTACCGGAATTAAACGGCATATAGTTTCATATATCCAGATTATCAACCTGATAAAGAAATTATATGCAAATCATGTATGGAGGGTGCGATATTTCATATTTTGCATGGAGAGTATCAAATTTCACCAGACAATTATATTAAAACTTCAATCGTCGATTACAGGAAAACCGGATGATGTTTCGACCCGATTTAAACGGATCTTTATTCAATATTAAATAACCATTCACAATTGGTACAATATTCTAAGAACTGGAGCAATATTTTTTTTGTATTTTTCCGCCGAGAAAACAGCAAAGGGGTACCCCTTTGCTAATTTGTAAAAATAAATCGAAATTTTTCTGTACCGGAATTAAACGGCATATAGTTTCATATATCCAGATTATCAACCTGATAAAGAAATTATATGCAAATCATGTATGGAGGGTGCGATATTTCATATTTTGCATGGAGAGTATCAAATTTCACCAGACAATTATATTAAAACTTCAATCGTCGATTACAGGAAAACCGGATGATGTTTCGACCCGATTTAAACGGATCTTTATTCAAAATTAAATAACCATTCACAATTGGTACAATATTCCAAGAACTGGAGCAATATTTTTTTTTGTATTTTTCCGCCGAGAAAACAGCAAAGGGGTACCCCTTTGCTAATTTGTAAAAATAAATCGAAATTTTTCTGTACCGGAATTAAACGGCATATAGTTTCATATATCCAGATTATCAACCTGATAAAGAAATTATATGCAAATCATGTATGGAGGGTGCGATATTTCATATTTTGCATGGAGAGTATCAAATTTCACCAGACAATTATATTAAAACTTCAATCGTCGATTACAGGAAAACCGGATGATGTTTCGACCCGATTTAAACGGATCTTTATTCAAAATTAAATAACCATTCACAATTGGTACAATATTCCAAGAACTGGAGCAATATTTTTTTTTGTATTTTTCCGCCGAGAAAACAGCAAAGGGGTACCCCTTTGCTAATTTGTAAAAATAAATCGAAATTTCTCTGTACCGGAATTAAACGGCATATAGTTTCATATATCCAGATTATCAACCTGATAAAGAAATTATATGCAAATCATGTATGGGGGTGCGATATTTCATATTTTGTATGGAGAGTATCAAATTTCATCAGACAATTATATTAAAACTTCAATCGTCGATTACAGGAAAACCGGATGATGTTTCGAGATTTTTCTGTACCGGAATTAAACGGCATATAGTTTCATATATCCAGATTATCAGCCTGATAAAGAAATTATATGCAAATCATGTATGGAGGGTGCGATATTTCATATTTTGTATGGAGAGTATCAAATTTCACCAGACAATTATATTAAAACTTCAATCGTCGATTACAGGAAAACCGGATGATGTTTCGACCCGATTTAAACGGATCTTTATTCAAAATTAAATAACCATTCACAATTGGTACAATATTCCAAGAACTGGAGCAATATTTTTTTTTGTATTTTTCCGCCGAGAAAACAGCAAAGGGGTACCCCTTTGCTAATTTGTAAAAATAAATCGAAATTTTTCTGTACCGGAATTAAACGGCATATAGTTTCATATATCCAGATTATCAACCTGATAAAGAAATTATATGCAAATCATGTATGGAGGGTGCGATATTTCATATTTTGCATGGAGAGTATCAAATTTCACCAGACAATTATATTAAAACTTCAATCGTCGATTACAGGAAAACCGGATGATGTTTCGACCCGATTTAAACGGATCTTTATTCAAAATTAAATAACCATTCACAATTGGTACAATATTCCAAGAACTGGAGCAATATTTTTTTTTGTATTTTTCCGCCGAGAAAACAGCAAAGGGGTACCCCTTTGCTAATTTGTAAAAATAAATCGAAATTTTTCTGTACCGGAATTAAACGGCATATAGTTTCATATATCCAGATTATCAACCTGATAAAGAAATTATATGCAAATCATGTATGGAGGGTGCGATATTTCATATTTTGTATGGAGAGTATCAAATTTCACCAGACAATTATATTAAAACTTCAATCGTCGATTACAGGAAAACCGGATGATGTTTCGACCCGATTTAAACGGATCTTTATTCAAAATTAAATAACCATTCACAATTGGTACAATATTCCAAGAACTGGAGCAATATTTTTTTTTGTATTTTTCCGCCGAGAAAACAGCAAAGGGGTACCCCTTTGCTAATTTGTAAAAATTAATCGAAATTTTTCTGTACCGGAATTAAACGGCATATAGTTTCATATATCCAGATTATCAACCTGATAAAGAAATTATATGCAAATCATGTATGGAGGGTGCGATATTTCATATTTTGTATGGAGAGTATCAAATTTCACCAGACAATTATATTAAAACTTCAATCGTCGATTACAGGAAAACCGGATGATGTTTCGACCCGATTTAAACGGATCTTTATTCAAAATTAAATAACCATTCACAATTGGTACAATATTCCAAGAACTGGAGCAATATTTTTTTTTGTATTTTTCCGCCGAGAAAACAGCAAAGGGGTACCCCTTTGCTAATTTGTAAAAATAAATCGAAATTTTTCTGTACCGGAATTAAACGGCATATAGTTTCATATATCCAGATTATCAACCTGATAAAGAAATTATATGCAAATCATGTATGGAGGGTGCGATATTTCATATTTTGTATGGAGAGTATCAAATTTCACCAGACAATTATATTAAAACTTCAATCGTCGATTACAGGAAAACCGGATGATGTTTCGACCCGATTTAAACGGATCTTTATTCAAAATTAAATAACCATTCACAATTGGTACAATATTCCAAGAACTGGAGCAATATTTTTTTTGTATTTTTCCGCCGAGAAAACAGCAAAGGGGTACCCCTTTGCTAATTTGTAAAAATAAATCGAAATTTTTCTGTACCGGAATTAAACGGCATATAGTTTCATATATCCAGATTATCAACCTGATAAAGAAATTATATGCAAATCATGTATGGAGGGTGCGATATTTCATATTTTGCATGGAGAATATCAAATTTCACCAGACAATTATATTAAAACTTCAATCGTCGATTACAGGAAAACCGGATGATGTTTCGACCCGATTTAAACGGATCTTTATTCAAAATTAAATAACCATTCACAATTGGTACAATATTCCAAGAACTGGAGCAATATTTTTTTTTGTATTTTTCCGCCGAGAAAACAGCAAAGGGGTACCCCTTTGCTAATTTGTAAAAATAAATCGAAATTTTTCTGTACCGGAATTAAACGGCATATAGTTTCATATATCCAGATTATCAACCTGATAAAGAAATTATATGCAAATCATGTATGGAGGGTGCGATATTTCATATTTTGCATGGAGAGTATCAAATTTCACCAGACAATTATATTAAAACTTCAATCGTCGATTACAGGAAAACCGGATGATGTTTCGACCCGATTTAAACGGATCTTTATTCAAAATTAAATAACCATTCACAATTGGTACAATATTCCAAGAACTGGAGCAATATTTTTTTTTGTATTTTTCCGCCGAGAAAACAGCAAAGGGGTACCCCTTTGCTAATTTGTAAAAATAAATCGAAATTTTTCTGTACCGGAATTAAACGGCATATAGTTTCATATATCCAGATTATCAACCTGATAAAGAAATTATATGCAAATCATGTATGGAGGGTGCGATATTTCATATTTTGCATGGAGAGTATCAAATTTCACCAGACAATTATATTAAAACTTCAATCGTCGATTACAGGAAAACCGGATGATGTTTCGACCCGATTTAAACGGATCTTTATTCAAAATTAAATAACCATTCACAATTGGTACAATATTCCAAGAACTGGAGCAATATTTTTTTTTGTATTTTTCCGCCGAGAAAACAGCAAAGGGGTACCCCTTTGCTAATTTGTAAAAATTAATCGAAATTTTTCTGTACCGGAATTAAACGGCATATAGTTTCATATATCCAGATTATCAACCTGATAAAGAAATTATATGCAAATCATGTATGGAGGGTGCGATATTTCATACATTTTCAGACAATTATATTAAAACTTCAATCGTCGATTACAGGAAAACCGGATGATGTTTCGACCCGATTTAAACGGATCTTTATTCAAAATTAAATAACCATTCACAATTGGTACAATATTCCAAGAACTGGAGCAATATTTTTTTTGTATCTTTCCGCCGAGAAAACAGCAAAGGGGTACCCCTTTGCTAATTTGTAAAAATTAATCGAAATTTTTCTGTACCGGAATTAAACGGCATATAGTTTCATATATCCAGATTATCAACCTGATAAAGAAATTATATGCAAATCATGTATGGAGGGTGCGATATTTCATACATTTTCAGACAATTATATTAAAACTTCAATCGTCGATTACAGGAAAACCGGATGATGTTTCGACCCGATTTAAACGGATCTTTATTCAAAATTAAATAACCATTCACAATTGGTACAATATTCCAAGAACTGGAGCAATATTTTTTTTTGTATTTTTCCGCCGAGAAAACAGCAAAGGGGTACCCCTTTGCTAATTTGTAAAAATAAATCGAAATTTTTCTGTACCGGAATTAAACGGCATATAGTTTCATATATCCAGATTATCAACCTGATAAAGAAATTATGTGCAAATCATGTATGGGGGGTGCGATATTTCATATTTTGTATGGAGAGTATCAAATTTCACCAGACAATTATATTAAAACTTCAATCGTCGATTACAGGAAAACCGGATGATGTTTCGACCCGATTTAAACGAATCTTTATTCAAAATTAAATAACCATTCACAATTGGTACAATATTCCAAGAACTGGAGCAATATTTTTTTTGTATTTTTCCGCCGAGAAAACAGCAAAGGGGTACCCCTTTGCTAATTTGTAAAAATAAATCGAAATTTTTCTGTAGCGGAATTAAACGGCATATAACGGGTGATTTTTTAAGAGCTTGAGAACTTTTTTTAAAAAAAAAACGCATAAAATTTGCAAAATCTCATCGGTTCTTTATTTGAAACGTTAGATTGGTCCATGACATTTACTTTTTGAAGATAATTTCATTTAAATGTTGACCGCGGCTGCGTCTTAGGTGGTCCATTCGGAAAGTCCAATTTTGGGCAACTTTTTCGAGCATTTCGGCCGGAATAGCCCGAATTTCTTCGGAAATGTTGTCTTCCAAAACTGGAATAGTTGCTGGCTTATTTCTGTAGACTTTAGACTTGACGTAGCCCCACAAAAAATAGTCTAAAGGCGTCAAATCGCATGATCTTGGTGCCCAACTTACCGGGCCATTTCTTGAGATGAATTGTTCTCCGAAGTTTTCCCTCAAAATGGCCATAGAATCGCGAGCTGTGTGGCATGTAGCGCCATCTTGTTGAAACCACATGTCAACTAAGTTCAGTTCTTCCATTTTTGGCAACAAAAAGTTTGTTAGCATCGAACGATAGCGATCGCCATTCACCGTAACGTTGCGTCCAACAGCATCTTTGAAAAAATACGGTCCAATGATTCCACCAGCGTACAAACCACACCAAACAGTGCATTTTTCGGGATGCATGGGCAGTTCTTGAACGGCTTCTGGTTGCTCTTCACTCCAAATGCGGCAATTTTGCTTATTTACGTAGCCATTCAACCAGAAATGAGCCTCATCGCTGAACAAAATTTGTCGATAAAAAAGCGGATTTTCTGCCAACTTTTCTAGGGCCCATTCACTGAAAATTCGACGTTGTGGCAGATCGTTCGGCTTCAGTTCTTGCAGGAGCTGTATTTTATACGGTTTTACACCAAGATCTTTGCGTAAAATCTTCCATGTCGTCGAATAACACAAACCCAATTGCTGCGAACGGCGACGAATCGACATTTCACGGTCTTCAGCAACACTCTCAGAAACAGACGCAATATTCTCTTCTGTACGCACTGTACGCATTCGTGTGGTTGGTTTAATGTCCAATAAAGTAAACTGAGTGCGAAACTTGGTCACAATCGCATTAATTGTTTGCTCACTTGGTCGATTATGTAGACCATAAATCGGACGTAAATCGCGAAACACTTTTCGAACCGAACACTGATTTTTGTAATATAATTCAATTATTTGCAAGCGTTGCTCGTTAGTAAGTCTATTCATTATGAAATGTCAAAGCATACTGAGCATCTTTCTCTTTGACACCTTGTCTGAAATCCCGCGTGATCTGTCAAATACTAATGCATGAAAATCCTAACCACAAAAAAATCACCCTTTAGTTTCATATATCCAGATTATCAACCTGATAAAGAAATTATATGCAAATCATGTATGGAGGGTGCGATATTTCATATTTTGTATGGAGAGTATCAAATTTCATCAGACAATTATATTAAAACTTCAATCGTCGATTACAGGAAAACCGGATGATGTTTCGACCCGATTTAAACGGATCTTTATTCAAAATTAAATAACCATTCACAATTGGTACAATATTCCAAGAACTGGAGCAATATTTTTTTTTGTATTTTTCCGCCGAGAAAACAGCAAAGGGGTACCCCTTTGCTAATTTGTAAAAATAAATCGAAATTTTTCTGTACCGGAATTAAACGGCATATAGTTTCATATATCCAGATTATCAACCTGATAAAGAAATTATATGCAAATCATGTATGGAGGGTGCGATATTTCATATTTTGTATGGAGAGTATCAAATTTCACCAGACAATTATATTAAAACTTCAATCGTCGATTACAGGAAAACCGGATGATGTTTCGACCCGATTTAAACGGATCTTTATTCAAAATTAAATAACCATTCACAATTGGTACAATATTCCAAGAACTGGAGCAATATTTTTTTTGTATTTTTCCGCCGAGAAAACAGCAAAGGGGTACCCCTTTGCTAATTTGTAAAAATAAATCGAAATTTTTCTGTACCGGAATTAAACGGCATATAGTTTCATATATCCAGATTATCAACCTGATAAAGAAATTATATGCAAATCATGTATGGAGGGTGCGATATTTCATATTTTGCATGGAGAGTATCAAATTTCACCAGACAATTATATTAAAACTTCAATCGTCGATTACAGGAAAACCGGATGATGTTTCGACCCGATTTAAACGGATCTTTATTCAAAATTAAATAACCATTCACAATTGGTACAATATTCCAAGAACTGGAGCAATATTTTTTTTTGTATTTTTCCGCCGAGAAAACAGCAAAGGGGTACCCCTTTGCTAATTTGTAAAAATAAATCGAAATTTCTCTGTACCGGAATTAAACGGCATATAGTTTCATATATCCAGATTATCAACCTGATAAAGAAATTATATGCAAATCATGTATGGGGGTGCGATATTTCATATTTTGTATGGAGAGTATCAAATTTCATCAGACAATTATATTAGAACTTCAATCGTCGATTACAGGAAAACCGGATGATGTTTCGAGATTTTTCTGTACCGGAATTAAACGGCATATAGTTTCATATATCCAGATTATCAACCTGATAAAGAAATTATATGCAAATCATGTATGGGGGGTGCGATATTTCATATTTTGTATGGAGAGTATCAAATTTCACCAGACAATTATATTAAAACTTCAATCGTCGATTACAGGAAAACCGGATGATGTTTCGACCCGATTTAAACGGATCATTATTCAAAATTAAATAACCATTCACAATTGGTACAATATTCCAAGAACTGGAGCAATATTTTTTTTTGTATTTTTCCGCCGAGAAAACAGCAAAGGGGTACCCCTTTGCTAATTTGTAAAAATAAATCGAAATTTTTCTGTACCGGAATTAAACGGCATATAGTTTCATATATCCAGATTATCAACCTGATAAAGAAATTATATGCAAATCATGTATGGAGGGTGCGATATTTCATATTTTGCATGGAGAGTATCAAATTTCACCAGACAATTATATTAAAACTTCAGTCGTCGATTACAGGAAAACCGGATGATGTTTCGACCCGATTTAAACGGATCTTTATTCAAAATTAAATAACCATTCACAATTGGTACAATATTCCAAGAACTGGAGCAATATTTTTTTTTGTATTTTTCCGCCGAGAAAACAGCAAAGGGGTACCCCTTTGCTAATTTGTAAAAATAAATCGAAATTTTTCTGTACCGGAATTAAACGGCATATAGTTTCATATATCCAGATTATCAACCTGATAAAGAAATTATATGCAAATCATGTATGGAGGGTGCGATATTTCATATTTTGTATGGAGAGTATCAAATTTCACCAGACAATTATATTAAAACTTCAATCGTCGATTACAGGAAAACCGGATGATGTTTCGACCCGATTTAAACGGATCTTTATTCAAAATTAAATAACCATTCACAATTGGTACAATATTCCAAGAACTGGAGCAATATTTTTTTTTGTATTTTTCCGCCGAGAAAACAGCAAAGGGGTACCCCTTTGCTAATTTGTAAAAATAAATCGAAATTTTTCTGTACCGGAATTAAACGGCATATAGTTTCATATATCCAGATTATCAACCTGATAAAGAAATTATATGCAAATCATGTATGGAGGGTGCGATATTTCATATTTTGTATGGAGAGTATCAAATTTCACCAGACAATTATATTAAAACTTCAATCGTCGTTTACAGGAAAACCGGATGATGTTTCGACCCGATTTAAACGGATCTTTATTCAAAATTAAATAACCATTCACAATTGGTACAATATTCCAAGAACTGGAGCAATATTTTTTTTGTATTTTTCCGCCGAGAAAACAGCAAAGGGGTACCCCTTTGCTAATTTGTAAAAATAAATCGAAATTTTTCTGTACCGGAGTTAAACGGCATATAGTTTCATATATCCAGATTATCAACCTGATAAAGAAATTATATGCAAATCATGTATGGAGGGTGCGATATTTCATATTTTGCATGGAGAGTATCAAATTTCACCAGACAATTATATTAAAACTTCAATCGTCGATTACAGGAAAACCGGATGATGTTTCGACCCGATTTAAACGGATCTTTATTCAATATTAAATAACCATTCACTATTGGTACAATATTCCAAGAACTGGAGCAATATTTTTTTTGTATTTTTCCGCCGAGAAAACAGCAAAGGGGTACCCCTTTGCTAATTTGTAAAAATAAAACGAAATTTTTCTGTACCGGAATTAAACGGCATATAGTTTCATATATCCAGATTATCAACCTGATAAAGAAATTATATGCAAATCATGTATGGAGGGTGCGATATTTCATATTTTGCATGGAGAGTATCAAATTTCACCAGACAATTATATTAAAACTTCAATCGTCGATTACAGAAAAACCGGATGATGTTTCGACCCGATTTAAACGGATCTTTATTCAAAATTAAATAACCATTCACAATTGGTACAATATTCCAAGAACTGGAGCAATATTTTTTTTTTGTATTTTTCCGCCGAGAAAACAGCAAAGGGGTACCCCTTTGCTAATTTGTAAAAATAAATCGAAATTTTTCTGTAGCGGAATTAAACGGCATATAGTTTCATATATCCAGATTATCAACCTGATAAAGAAATTATATGCAAATCATGTATGGAGGGTGCGATATTTCATATTTTGCATGGAGAGTATCAAATTTCACCAGACAATTATATTAAAACTTCAATCGTCGATTACAGGAAAACCGGATGATGTTTCGACCCGATTTAAACGGATCTTTATTCAATATTAAATAACCATTCACAATTGATACAATATTCCAAGAACTGGAGCAATATTTTTTTTGTATTTTTCCGCCGAGAAAACAGCAAAGGGGTACCCCTTTGCTAATTTGTAAAAATAAATCGAAATTTTTCTGTACCGGAATTAAACGGCATATAGTTTCATATATCCAGATTATCAACCTGATAAAGAAATTATATGCAAATCATGTATGGAGAGTGCGATATTTCATATTTTGCATGGAGAGTATCAAATTTCACCAGACAATTATATTAAAACTTCAATCGTCGATTACAGGAAAACCGGATGATGTTTCGACCCGATTTAAACGGATCTTTATTCAATATTAAATAACCATTTACAAAAGGGGTACCCCTTTGCTAATTTGTAAAAATTAATCGAAATTTTTCTGTACCGGAATTAAACGGCATATAGTTTCATATATCCAGATTATCAACCTGATAAAGAAATTATATGCAAATCATGTATGGGGGGTGCGATATTTCATATTTTGTATGGAGAGTATCAAATTTCACCAGACAATTATATTAGAACTTCAATCGTCGATTACAGGAAAACCGGATGATGTTTCGAACCGATTTAAATGGATCTTTATTCAAAATTAAATAACCATTCACAATTGGTACAATATTCCAAGAACTGGAGTAATATTTTTTTTGTATCTTTCCGCCGAGAAAACAGCAAAGGGGTACCCCTTTGCTAATTTGTAAAAATTAATCTAAATTTTTCTGTACCGGAATTAAACGGCATATAGTTTCATATATCCAGATTATCAACCTGATAAAGAAATTATGTGCAAATCATGTATGGGGGGTGCGATATTTCATATTTTGTATGGAGAGTATCAAATATCACCAGACAATTATATTAAAACTTCAATCGTCGATTACAGGAAAACCGGATGATGTTTCGACCCGATTTAAACGAATCTTTATTCAAAATTAAATAACCATTCACAATTGGTACAATATTCCAAGAACTGGAGCAATATTTTTTTTTGTATTTTTCCGCCGAGAAAACAGCAAAGGGGTACCCCTTTGCTAATTTGTAAAAATAAATCGAAATTTTTCTGTAGCGGAATTAAACGGCATATAGTTTCATATATCCAGATTATCAACCTGATAAAGAAATTATATGCAAATCATGTATGGAGGGTGCGATATTTCATATTTTGCATGGAGAGTATCAAATTTCACCAGACAAGTATATTAAAACTTCAATCGTCGATTACAGGAAAACCGGATGATGTTTCGACCCGATTTAAACGGATCTTTATTCAAAATTAAATAACCATTCACAATTGGTACAATATTCCAAGAACTGGAGCAATATTTTTTTTGTATTTTTCCGCCGAGAAAACAGCAAAGGGGTACCCCTTTGCTAATTTGTAAAAATAAATCGAAATTTTTCTGTAGCGGAATTAAACGGCATATAGTTTCATATATCCAGATTATCAACCTGATAAAGAAATTATGTGCAAATCATGTATGGAGGGTGCGATATTTCATATTTTGCATGGAGAGTATCAAATTTCACCAGACAATTATATTAAAACTTCAATCGTCGATTACAGGAAAACCGGATGATGTTTCGACCCGATTTAAACGGATCTTTATTCAAAATTAAATAACCATTCACAATTGGTACAATATTCCAAGAACTGGAGCAATATTTTTTTTTGTATCTTTCCGCCGAGAAAACAGCAAAGGGGTACCCCTTTGCTAATTTGTAAAAATAAATCGAAATTTTTCTGTACCGGAATTAAACGGCATATAGTTTCATATATCCAGATTATCAACCTGATAAAGAAATTATGTGCAAATCATGTATGGAGGGTGCGATATTTCATATTTTGTATGGAGAGTATCAAATTTCACCAGACAATTATATTAAAACTTCAATCGTCGATTACAGGAAAACCGGATGATGTTTCGACCCGATTTAAACGGATCTTTATTCAAAATTAAATAACCATTCACAATTGGTACAATATTCCAAGAACTGGAGCAATATTTTTTTTGTATTTTTCCGCCGAGAAAACAGCAAAGGGGTACCCCTTTGCTAATTTGTAAAAATAAATCGAAATTTTTCTGTAGCGGAATTAAACGGCATATAGTTTCATATATCCAGATTATCAACCTGATAAAGAAATTATGTGCAAATCATGTATGGAGGGTGCGATATTTCATATTTTGCATGGAGAGTATCAAATTTCACCAGACAATTATATTAAAACTTCAATCGTCGATTACAGGAAAACCGGATGATGTTTCAACCCGATTTAAACGGATCTTTATTCAAAATTAAATAACCATTCACAATTAGTACAATATTCCAAGAACTGGAGCAATATTTTTTTTTGTATTTTTCCGCCGAGAAAACAGCCAAGGGGTACCCCTTTGCTAATTTGTAAAAATAAATCGAAATTTTTCTGTAGCGGAATTAAACGGCATATAGTTTCATATATCCAGATTATCAACCTGATAAAGAAATTATATGCAAATCATGTATGGAGGGTGCGATATTTCATATTTTGTATGGAGAGTATCAAATTTCACCAGACAATTATATTAAAACTTCAATCGTCGATTACAGGAAAACCGGATGATGTTTCGACCCGATTTAAACGGATCTTTATTCAAAATTAAATAACCATTCACAATTGGTACAATATTCCAAGAACTGGAGCAATATTTTTTTTTGTATCTTTCCGCCGAGAAAACAGCAAAGGGGTACCCCTTTGCTAATTTGTAAAAATAAATCGAAATTTTTCTGTACCGGAATTAAACGGCATATAGTTTCATATATCCAGATTATCAACCTGATAAAGAAATTATGTGCAAATCATGTATGGGGGGTGCGATATTTCATATTTTGTATGGAGAGTATCAAATTTCACCAGACAATTATATTAAAACTTCAATCGTCGATTACAGGAAAACCGGATGATGTTTCGACCCGATTTAAACGGATCTTTATTCAAAATTAAATAACCATTCACAATTGGTACAATATTCCAAGAACTGGAGCAATATTTTTTTTTGTATCTTTCCGCCGAGAAAACAGCAAAGGGGTACCCCTTTGCTAATTTGTAAAAATTAATCTAAATTTTTCTGTACCGGAATTAAACGGCATATAGTTTCATATATCCAGATTATCAACCTGATAAAGAAATTATATGCAAATCATGTATGGAGGGTGCGATATTTCATATTTTGCATGGAGAGTATCAAATTTCACCAGACAATTATATTAAAACTTCAATCGTCGATTACAGGAAAACCGGATGATGTTTCGACCCGATTTAAACGGATCTTTATTCAAAATTAAATAACCATTCACAATTAGTACAATATTCCAAGAACTGGAGCAATATTTTTTTTTGTATTTTTCCGCCGAGAAAACAGGAAAGGGGTACCCCTTTGCTAATTTGTAAAAATAAATCTAAATTTTTCTGTACCGGAATTAAACGGCATATAGTTTCATATATCCAGATTATCAACCTGATAAAGAAATTATATGCAAATCATGTATGGGGGGTGCGATATTTCATATTTTGTATGGAGAGTATCAAATTTCACCAGACAATTATATTAAAACTTCAATCGTCGATTACAGGAAAACCGGATGATGTTTCGACCCGATTTAAACGGATCTTTATTCAAAATTAAATAACCATTCACAATTGGTACAATATTCCAAGAACTGGAGCAATATTTTTTTTGTATTTTTCCGCCGAGAAAACAGCAAAGGGGTACCCCTTTGCTAATTTGTAAAAATAAATCGAAATTTTTCTGTAGCGGAATTAAACGGCATATAGTTTCATATATCCAGATTATCAACCTGATAAAGAAATTATATGCAAATCATGTATGGAGGGTGCGATATTTCATATTTTGCATGGAGAGTATCAAATTTCACCAGACAATTATATTAAAACTTCAATCGTCGATTACAGGAAAACCGGATGATGTTTCGACCCGATTTAAACGGATCTTTATTCAAAATTAAATAACCATTCACAATTGGTACAATATTCCAAGAACTGGAGCAATATTTTTTTTGTATCTTTCCGCCGAGAAAACAGCAAAGGGGTACCCCTTTGCTAATTTGTAAAAATAAATCGAAATTTTTCTGTAGCGGAATTAAACGGCATATAGTTTCATATATCCAGATTATCAACCTGATAAAGAAATTATATGCAAATCATGTATGGAGGGTGCGATATTTCATATTTTGCATGGAGAGTATCAAATTTCACCAGATAATTATATTAAAACTTCAATCGTCGATTACAGGAAAACCGGATGATGTTTCGACCCGATTTAAACGGATCTTTATTCAAAATTAAATAACCATTCACAATTGGTACAATATTCCAAGAACTGGAGTAATATTTTTTTTTGTATCTTTCCGCCGAGAAAACAGCAAAGGGGTACCCCTTTGCTAATTTGTAAAAATAAATCGAAATTTTTCTGTACCGGAATTAAACGGCATATAGTTTCATATATCCAGATTATCAACCTGATAAAGAAATTATGTGCAAATCATGTATGGGGGGTGCGATATTTCATATTTTGTATGGAGAGTATCAAATTTCACCAGACAATTATATTAAAACTTCAATCGTCGATTACAGGAAAACCGGATGATGTTTCGACCCGATTTAAACGGATCTTTATTCAAAATTAAATAACCATTCACAATTAGTACAATATTCCAAGAACTGGAGCAATATTTTTTTTTGTATTTTTCCGCCGAGAAAACAGGAAAGGGGTACCCCTTTGCTAATTTGTAAAAATTAATCGAAATTTTTCTGTACCGGAATTAAACGGCATATAGTTTCATATATCCAGATTATCAACCTGATAAAGAAATTATTTGCAAATCATGTATGGGGGGTGCGATATTTCATATTTTGTATGGAGAGTATCAAATTTCACCAGACAATTATATTAAAACTTCAATCGTCGATTACAGGAAAACCGGATGATGTTTCGACCCGATTTAAACGGATCTTTATTCAAAATTAAATAACCATTCACAATTGGTACAATATTCCAAGAACTGGAGCAATATTTTTTTTTGTATTTTTCCGCCGAGAAAACAGCAAAGGGGTACCCCTTTGCTAATTTGTAAAAATTAATCGAAATTTTTCTGTACCGGAATTAAACGGCATATAGTTTCATATATCCAGATTATCAACCTGATAAAGAAATTATATGCAAATCATGTATGGAGGGTGCGATATTTCATATTTTGTATGGAGAGTATCAAATTTCATCAGACAATTATATTAAAACTTCAATCGTCGATTACAGGAAAACCGGATGATGTTTCGACCCGATTTAAACGGATCTTTATTCAATATTAAATAACCATTCACAATTGGTACAATATTCCAAGAACTGGAGCAATATTTTTTTTGTATTTTTCCGCCGAGAAAACAGCAAAGGGGTGTACCCCTATGCTAATTTGTCAAAATAAATCGAAATTTTTTTGTACCGGAATTAAACGGCATATAGTTTCATATATCCAGATTATCAACCTGATAAAGAAATTATATGCAAATCATGTATGGCGGGTGCGATATTACATATTTTGCATGGAGAGTATCAAATTTCACCAGACAATTATATTAAAACTTCAATCGTCGATTACAGGAAAACCGGATGATGTTTCGACCCGATTTAAACGGATCTTTATTCAATATTAAATAACCATTCACAATTGGTACAATATTCCAAGAACTGGAGCAATATTTTTTGTTGTATCTTTCCGCCGAGAAAACAGCAAAGGGGTACCCCTTTGCTAATTTGTAAAAATAAATCTAAATTTTTCTGTACCGGAATTAAACGGCATATAGTTTCATATATCCAGATTATCAACCTGATAAAGAAATTATATGCAAATCATGTATGGGGGGTGCGATATTTCATATTTTGTATGGAGAGTATCAAATTTCATCAGACAATTATATTAAAACTTCAATCGTCGATTACAGGAAAACCGGATGATGTTTCGACCCGATTTAAACGGATCTTTATTCAAAATTAAATAACCATTCACAATTGGTACAATATTCCAAGAACTGCAGCAACATTTTTTTTGTATCTTTTCGCCGAGAAAACAGCAAAGGGGTACCCCTTTGCTAATTTGTAAAAATAAATCGAAATTTTTCTGTACCGGAATTAAACGGCATATAGTTTCATATATCCAGATTATCAACCTGATAAAGAAATTATATGCAAATCATGTATGGGGGGTGCGATATTTCATATTTTGTATGGAGAGTATCAAATTTCACCAGACAATTATATGAAAACTTCAATCGTCGATTACAGGAAAACCGGATGATGTTTCGACCCGATTTAAACGGATCTTTATTCAAAATTAAATAACCATTCACAATTGGTACAATATTCCAAGAACTGGAGCAATATTTTTTTTTGTATTTTTCCGCCGAGAAAACAGCAAAGGGGTACCCCTTTGCTAATTTGTAAAAATAAATCGAAATTTTTCTGTACCAGAATTAAACGGCATATAGTTTCATATATCCAGATTATCAACCTGATAAAGAAATTATATGCAAATCATGTATGGAGGGTGCGATATTTCATATTTTGTATGGAGAGTATCAAATTTCACCAGACAATTATATTAAAACTTCAATCGTCGATTACAGGAAAACCGGATGATGTTTCGACCCGATTTAAACGGATCTTTATTCAAAATTAAATAACCATTCACAATTGGTACAATATTCCAAGAACTGCAGCAACATTTTTTTTGTATCTTTTCGCCGAGAAAACAGCAAAGGGGTACCCCTTTGCTAATTTGTAAAAATAAATCGAAATTTTTCTGTACCGGAATTAAACGGCATATAGTTTCATATATCCAGATTATCAACCTGATAAAGAAATTATATGCAAATCATGTATGGGGGGTGCGATATTTCATATTTTGTATGGAGAGTATCAAATTTCATCAGACAATTATATTAAAACTTCAATCGTCGATTACAGGAAAACCGGATGATGTTTCGACCCGATTTAAACGGATCTTTATTCAAAATTAAATAACCATTCACAATTGGTACAATATTCCAAGAACTGGAGCAACATTTTTTTTGTATCTTTTCGCCGAGAAAACAGCAAAGGGGTACCCCTTTGCTAATTTGTAAAAATAAATCGAAATTTTTCTGTACCGGAATTAAACGGCATATAGTTTCATATATCCAGATTATCAACCTGATAAAGAAATTATATGCAAATCATGTATGGGGGGTGCGATATTTCATATTTTGTATGGAGAGTATCAAATTTCACCAGACAATTATATGAAAACTTCAATCGTCGATTACAGGAAAACCGGATGATGTTTCGACCCGATTTAAACGGATCTTTATTCAAAATTAAATAACCATTCACAATTGGTACAATATTCCAAGAACTGGAGCAATATTTTTTGTTGTATCTTTCCGCCGAGAAAACAGCAAAGGGGTACCCCTTTGCTAATTTGTAAAAATAAATCTAAATTTTTCTGTACCGGAATTAAACGGCATATAGTTTCATATATCCAGATTATCAACCTGATAAAGAAATTATATGCAAATCATGTATGGGGGGTGCGATATTTCATATTTTGTATGGAGAGTATCAAATTTCATCAGACAATTATATTAAAACTTCAATCGTCGATTACAGGAAAACCGGATGATGTTTCGACCCGATTTAAACGGATCTTTATTCAAAATTAAATAACCATTCACAATTGGTACAATATTCCAAGAACTGCAGCAACATTTTTTTTGTATCTTTTCGCCGAGAAAACAGCAAAGGGGTACCCCTTTGCTAATTTGTAAAAATAAATCGAAATTTTTCTGTACCGGAATTAAACGGCATATAGTTTCATATATCCAGATTATCAACCTGATAAAGAAATTATATGCAAATCATGTATGGGGGGTGCGATATTTCATATTTTGTATGGAGAGTATCAAATTTCACCAGACAATTATATGAAAACTTCAATCGTCGATTACAGGAAAACCGGATGATGTTTCGACCCGATTTAAACGGATCTTTATTCAAAATTAAATAACCATTCACAATTGGTACAATATTCCAAGAACTGGAGCAATATTTTTTTTTGTATTTTTCCGCCGAGAAAACAGCAAAGGGGTACCCCTTTGCTAATTTGTAAAAATAAATCGAAATTTTTCTGTACCAGAATTAAACGGCATATAGTTTCATATATCCAGATTATCAACCTGATAAAGAAATTATATGCAAATCATGTATGGAGGGTGCGATATTTCATATTTTGTATGGAGAGTATCAAATTTCACCAGACAATTATATTAAAACTTCAATCGTCGATTACAGGAAAACCGGATGATGTTTCGACCCGATTTAAACGGATCTTTATTCAAAATTAAATAACCATTCACAATTGGTACAATATTCCAAGAACTGGAGCAATATTTTTTTTTGTATTTTTCCGCCGAGAAAACAGTAAAGGGGTACCCCTTTGCTAATTTGTAAAAATAAATCGAAATTTTTCTGTAGCGGAATTAAACGGCATATAGTTTCATATATCCAGATTATCAACCTGATAAAGAAATTATATGCAAATCATGTATGGAGGGTGCGATATTTCATATTTTGCATGGAGAGTATCAAATTTCACCAGACAATTATATTAAAACTTCAATCGTCGATTACAGGAAAACCGGATGATGTTTCGACCCGATTTAAACGGATCTTTATTCAAAATTAAATAACCATTCACAATTGGTACAATATTCCAAGAACTGGAGCAATATTTTTTTTGTATTTTTCCGCCGAGAAAACAGCTCAAGGGGTACCCCTTTGCTAATTTGTAAAAATAAATCGAAATTTTTCTGTATCGGAATTAAACGGTATATAGTTTCATATATCCAGATTATCAACCTGATAAAGAAATTATATGCAAATCATGTATGGAGGGTGCGATATTTCATATTTTGTATGGAGAGTATCAAATTTCACCAGACAATTATATTAAAACTTCAATCGTCGATTACAGGAAAACCGGATGATGTTTCGACCCGATTTAAACGGATCTTTATTCAAAATTAAATAACCATTCACAATTGGTACAATATTCCAAGAACTGGAGCAATATTTTTTTTGTATTTTTCCGCCGAGAAAACAGCTCAAGGGGTACCCCTTTGCTAATTTGTAAAAATAAATCGAAATTTTTCTGTATCGGAATTAAACGGTATATAGTTTCATATATCCAGATTATCAACCTGATAAAGAAATTATATGCAAATCATGTATGGAGGGTGCGATATTTCATATTTTGTATGGAGAGTATCAAATTTCACCAGACAATTATATTAAAACTTCAATCGTCGATTACAGGAAAACCGGATGATGTTTCGACCCGATTTAAACGGATCTTTATTCAAAATTAAATAACCATTCACAATTGGTACAATATTCCAAGAACTGGAGCAATATTTTTTTTTGTATCTTTCCGCCGAGAAAACAGCAAAGGGGTACCCCTTTGCTAATTTGTAAAAATAAATCGAAATTTTTCTGTACCGGAATTAAACGGCATATAGTTTCATATATCCAGATTATCAACCTGATAAAGAAATTATGTGCAAATCATGTATGGGGGGTGCGATATTTCATATTTTGTATGGAGAGTATCAAATTTCACCAGACAATTATATTAAAACTTCAATCGTCGATTACAGGAAAATCGGATGATGTTTCGACCCGATTTAAACGGATCTTTATTCAAAATTAAATAACCATTCACAATTGGTACAATATTCCAAGAACTGGAGCAATATTTTTTTTGTATTTTTCCGCCGAGAAAACAGCTCAAGGGGTACCCCTTTGCTAATTTGTAAAAATAAATCGAAATTTTTCTGTATCGGAATTAAACGGTATATAGTTTCATATATCCAGATTATCAACCTGATAAAGAAATTATATGCAAATCATGTATGGAGGGTGCGATATTTCATATTTTGTATGGAGAGTATCAAATTTCACCAGACAATTATATTAAAACTTCAATCGTCGATTACAGGAAAACCGGATGATGTTTCGACCCGATTTAAACGGATCTTTATTCAAAATTAAATAACCATTCACAATTGGTACAATATTCCAAGAACTGGAGCAATATTTTTTTTTGTATCTTTCCGCCGAGAAAACAGCAAAGGGGTACCCCTTTGCTAATTTGTAAAAATAAATCGAAATTTTTCTGTACCGGAATTAAACGGCATATAGTTTCATATATCCAGATTATCAACCTGATAAAGAAATTATATGCAAATCATGTATGGGGGGTGCGATATTTCATATTTTGTATGGAGAGTATCAAATTTCACCAGACAATTATATTAAAACTTCAATCGTCGATTACAGGAAAACCGGATGATGTTTCGACCCGATTTAAACGGATCTTTATTCAAAATTAAATAACCATTCACAATTGGTACAATATTCCAAGAACTGGAGCAATATTTTTTTTTGTATCTTTCCGCCGAGAAAACAGCAAAGGGGTACCCCTTTGCTAATTTGTAAAAATAAATCGAAATTTTTCTGTAGCGGAATTAAACGGCATATAGTTTCATATATCCAGATTATCAACCTGATAAAGAAATTATATGCAAATCATGTATGGGGGGTGCGATATTTCATATTTTGTATGGAGAGTATCAAATTTCACCAGACAATTATATTAAAACTTCAATCGTCGATTACAGGAAAACCGGATGATGTTTCGACCCGATTTAAACGGATCTTATAAACGGTACAATATTCCAAGAACTGGAGCAATATTTTTTTTGTATTTTTCCGCCGAGAAAACAGCAAAGGGGTACCCTTTGCTAATTTGTAAAAATAAATCGAAATTTTTCTGTAGCGGAATTAAACGGCATATAGTTTCATATATCCAGATTATCAACCTGATAAAGAAATTATATGCAAATCATGTATGGAGGGTGCGATATTTCATATTTTGCATGGAGAGTATCAAATTTCACCAGACAATTATATTAAAACTTCAATCGTCGATTACAGGAAAACCGGATGATGTTTCGACCCGATTTAAACGGATCTTTATTCAAAATTAAATAACCATTCACAATTGGTACAATATTCCAAGAACTGGAGCAATATTTTTTTTTGTATCTTTCCGCCGAGAAAACAGCAAAGGGGTACCCCTTTGCTAATTTGTAAAAATAAATCGAAATTTTTCTGTAGCGGAATTAAACGGCATATAGTTTCATATATCCAGATTATCAACCTGATAAAGAAATTATATGCAAATCATGTATGGAGGGTGCGATATTTCATATTTTGCATGGAGAGTATCAAATTTCACCAGACAATTATATTAAAACTTCAATCGTCGATTACAGGAAAACCGGATGATGTTTCGACCCGATTTAAACGGATCTTTATTCAAAATTAAATAACCATTCACAATTAGTACAATATTCCAAGAACTGGAGCAATATTTTTTTTGTATTTTTCCGCCGAGAAAACAGCAAAGGGGTACCCCTTTGCTAATTTGTAAAAATAAATCGAAATTTTTCTGTAGCGGAATTAAACGGCATATAGTTTCATATATCCAGATTATCAACCTGATAAAGAAATTATATGCAAATCATGTATGGAGGGTGCGATATTTCATATTTTGCATGGAGAGTATCAAATTTCACCAGACAATTATATTAAAACTTCAATCGTCGATTACAGGAAGACCGGATGATGTTTCGACCCGATTTAAACGGATCTTTATTCAAAATTAAATAACCATTCACAATTGGTACAATATTCCAAGAACTGGAGCAATATTTTTTTTTGTATCTTTCCGCCGAGAAAACAGCAAAGGGGTACCCCTTTGCTAATTTGTAAAAATAAATCGAAATTTTTCTGTAGCGGAATTAAACGGCATATAGTTTCATATATCCAGATTATCAACCTGATAAAGAAATTATGTGCAAATCATGTATGGGGGGTGCGATATTTCATATTTTGTATGGAGAGTATCAAATTTCACCAGACAATTATATTAAAACTTCAATCGTCGATTACAGGAAAACCGGATGATGTTTCGACCCGATTTAAACGGATCTTTATTCAAAATTAAATAACCATTCACAATTAGTACAATATTCCAAGAACTGGAGCAATATTTTTTTTTGTATTTTTCCGCCGAGAAAACAGGAAAGGGGTACCCCTTTGCTAATTTGTAAAAATTAATCTAAATTTTTCTGTACCGGAATTAAACGGCATATAGTTTCATATATCCAGATTATCAACCTGATAAAGAAATTATATGCAAATCATGTATGGGGGGTGCGATATTTCATATTTTGTATGGAGAGTATCAAATTTCACCAGACAATTATATTAAAACTTCAATCGTCGATTACAGGAAAACCGGATGATGTTTCGACCCGATTTAAACGGATCTTTATTCAAAATTAAATAACCATTCACAATTAGTACAATATTCCAAGAACTGGAGCAATATTTTTTTTGTATTTTTCCGCCGAGAAAACAGGAAAGGGGTACCCCTTTGCTAATTTGTAAAAATTAATCTAAATTTTTCTGTACCGGAATTAAACGGCATATAGTTTCATATATCCAGATTATCAACCTGATAAAGAAATTATATGCAAATCATGTATGGGGGGTGCGATATTTCATTGGAGAGTATCAAATTTCACCAGACAATTATATTAAAACTTCAATCGTCGATTACAGGAAAACCGGATGATGTTTCGACCCGATTTAAACGGATCTTTATTCAAAATTAAATAACCATTCACAATTAGTACAATATTCCAAGAACTGGAGCAATATTTTTTTTTGTATTTTTCCGCCGAGAAAACAGGAAAGGGGTACCCATTTGCTAATTTGTAAAAATTAATCGAAATTTTTCTGTACCGGAATTAAACGGCATATAGTTTCATATATCCAGATTATCAACCTGATAAAGAAATTATTTGCAAATCATGTATGGGGGGTGCGATATTTCATATTTTGTATGGAGAGTATCAAATTTCACCAGACAATTATATTAAAACTTCAATCGTCGATTACAGGAAAACCGGATGATGTTTCGACCCGATTTAAACGGATCTTTATTCAAAATTAAATAACCATTCACAATTAGTACAATATTCCAAGAACTGGAGCAATATTTTTTTTTGTATTTTTCCGCCGAGAAAACAGCAAAGGGGTACCCCTTTGCTAATTTGTAAAAATTAATCGAAATTTTTCTGTACCGGAATTAAACGGCATATAGTTTCATATATCCAGATTATCAACCTGATAAAGAAATTATATGCAAATCATGTATGGGGGGTGCGATATTTCATATTTTGTATGGAGAGTATCAAATTTCACCAGACAATTATATTAAAACTTCAATCGTCGATTACAGGAAAACCGGATGATGTTTCGACCCGATTTAAACGGATCTTTATTCAAAATTAAATAACCATTCACAATTGGTACAATATTCCAAGAACTGGAGCAATATTTTTTTTTGCATTTTTCCGCCGAGAAAACAGCAAAGGGGTACCCCTTTGCTAATTTGTAAAAATAAATCGAAATTTTTCTGTACCGGAATTAAACGGCATATAGTTTCATATATCCAGATTATCAACCTGATAAAGAAATTATATGCAAATCATGTATGGCGGGTGCGATATTTCATATTTTGTATGGAGAGTATCAAATTTCACCAGACAATTATATTAAAACTTCAATCGTCGATTACAGGAAAACCGGATGATGTTTCGACCCGATTTAAACGGATCTTTATTCAATATTAAATAACCATTCACAATTGGTACAATATTCCAAGAACTGGAGCAATATTTTTTGTTGTATCTTTCCGCCGAGAAAACAGCAAAGGGGTACCCCTTTGCTAATTTGTAAAAATAAATCGAAATTTTTCTGTAGCGGAATTAAACGGCATATAGTTTCATATATCCAGATTATCAACCTGATAAAGAAATTATGTGCAAATCATGTATGGGGGGTGCGATATTTCATATTTTGTATGGAGAGTATCAAATTTCACCAGACAATTATATTAAAACTTCAATCGTCGATTACAGGAAAACCGGATGATGTTTCGACCCGATTTAAACGGATCTTTATTCAAAATTAAATAACCATTCACAATTGGTACAATATTCCAAGAACTGGAGCAATATTTTTTTTTGTATCTTTCCGCCGAGAAAACAGCAAAGGGGTACGTACCCCTTTGCTAATTTGTAAAAATAAATCGAAATTTTTCTGTACCGGAATTAAACGGCATATAGTTTCATATATCCAGATTATCAACCTGATAAAGAAATTATATGCAAATCATGTATGGGGGTGCGATATTTCATATTTTGTATGGAGAGTATCAAATTTCACCAGACAATTATATTAAAACTTCAATCGTCGATTACAGGAAAACCGGATGATGTTTCGACCCGATTTAAACGGATCTTTATTCAAAATTAAATAACCATTCACAATTGGTACAATATTCCAAGAACTGGAGCAATATTTTTTTTTGTATTTTTCCGCCGAGAAAACAGTAAAGGGGTACCCCTTTGCTAATTTGTAAAAATAAATCGAAATTTTTCTGTACCGGAATTAAACGGCATATAGTTTCATATATCCAGATTATCAACCTGATAAAGAAATTATGTGCAAATCATGTATGGGGGGTGCGATATTTCATATTTTGTATGGAGAGTATCAAATTTCACCAGACAATTATATTAAAACTTCAATCGTCGATTACAGGAAAACCGGATGATGTTTCGACCCGATTTAAACGGATCTTTATTCAAAATTAAATAACCATTCACAATTGGTACAATATTCCAAGAACTGGAGCAATATTTTTTTTTGTATCTTTCCGCCGAGAAAACAGCAAAGGGGTACGTACCCCTTTGCTAATTTGTAAAAATAAATCGAAATTTTTCTGTACCGGAATTAAACGGCATATAGTTTCATATATCCAGATTATCAACCTGATAAAGAAATTATGTGCAAATCATGTATGGGGGGTGCGATATTTCATATTTTGTATGGAGAGTATCAAATTTCACCAGACAATTATATTAAAACTTCAATCGTCGATTACAGGAAAACCGGACGATGTTTCGACCCGATTTAAACGGATCTTTATTCAAAATTAAATAACCATTTACAATTGGTACAATATTCCAAGAACTGGAGCAATATTTTTTTTTTGTATCTTTCCGCCGAGAAAACAGCAAAGGGGTACCCCTTTGCTAATTTGTAAAAATAAATCGAAATTTTTCTGTACCAGAATTAAACGGCATATAGTTTCATATATCCAGATTATGAAACTGATAAAGAAATTATGTGCAAATCATGTATGGAGGGTGCAATATTTCATATTTTGTATGGAGAGTATCAAATTTCACCAGACAATTATATTAAAACTTCAATCGTCGATTACAGGAAAATCGGATGATGTTTCGACCCGATTTAAACGGATCTTTATTCAAAATTAAATAACCATTCACAATTGGTACAATATTCCAAGAACTGGAGCAATATTTTTTTTTGTATCTTTCCGCCGAGAAAACAGCAAAGGGGTACCCCTTTGCTAATTTGTAAAAATAAATCGAAATTTTTCTGTACCGGAATTAAACGGCATATAGTTTCATATATCCAGATTATCAACCTGATAAAGAAATTATATGCAAATCATGTATGGAGGGTGCGATATTTCATATTTTGCATGGAGAGTATCAAATTTCACCAGACAATTATATTAAAACTTCAATCGTCGATTACAGGAAAATCGGATGATGTTTCGACCCGATTTAAACGGATCTTTATTCAAAATTAAATAACCATTCACAATTGGTACAATATTCCAAGAACTGGAGCAATATTTTTTTTTGTATCTTTCCGCCGAGAAAACAGCAAATGGGTACCCCTTTGCTAATTTGTAAAAATAAATCGAAATTTTTCTGTACCGGAATTAAACGGCATATAGTTTCATATATCCAGATTATCAACCTGATAAAGAAATTATGTGCAAATCATGTATGGGGGGTGCGATATTTCATATTTTGTATGGAGAGCATCAAATTTCACCAGACAATTATATTAAAACTTCAATCGTCGATTACAGGAAAATCGGATGATGTTTCGACCCGATTTAAACGGATCTTTATTCAAAATTAAATAACCATTCACAATTGGTACAATATTCCAAGAACTGGAGCAATATTTTTTTTTGTATCTTTCCGCCGAGAAAACAGCAAAGGGGTACACCCTAATTTGTAAAAATAAATCGAAATTTTTCTGTACCGGAATTAAACGGCATATAGTTTCATATATCCAGATTATCAACCTGATAAAGAAATTATATGCAAATCATGTATGGAGGGTGCGATATTTCATATTTTGTATGGAGAGTATCAAATTTCACCAGACAATTATATTAAAACTTCAATCGTCGATTACAGGAAAACCGGATGATGTTTCGACCCGATTTAAACGGATCTTTATTCAAAATTAAATAACCATTCACAATTGGTACAATATTCCAAGAACTGGAGCAATACTTTTTTTTGTATCTTTCCGCCGAGAAAACAGCAAAGGGGTACCCCTTTGCTAATTTGTAAAAATAAATCGAAATTTTTCTGTACCGGAATTAAACGGCATATAGTTTCATATATCCAGATTATCAACCTGATAAAGAAATTATATACAAATCATGTATGGGGGGTGCGATATTTCATATTTTGCATGGAGAGTATCAAATTTCACCAGACAATTATATTAAAACTTCAATCGTCGATTACAGGAAAACCGGATGATGTTTCGACCCGATTTAAACGGATCTTTATTCAAAATTAAATAACCATTCACAATTGGTACAATATTCCAAGAACTGGAGCAATATTTTTTTTTGTATCTTTCCGCCGAGAAAACAGCAAAGGGGTACCCCTTTGCTAATTTGTAAAAATAAATCGAAATTTTTCTGTACCGGAATTAAACGGCATATAGTTTCATATATCCAGATTATCAACCTGATAAAGAAATTATATACAAATCATGTATGGGGGGTGCGATATTTCATATTTTGTATGGAGAGTATCAAATTTCACCAGACAATTATATTAAAACTTCAATCGTCGATTACAGGAAAACCGGATGATGTTTCGACCCGATTTAAACGGATCTTTATTCAAAATTAAATAACCATTCACAATTGGTACAATATTCCAAGAACTGGAGCAATATTTTTTTTTGTATCTTTCCGCCGAGAAAACAGCAAAGGGGTACCCCTTTGCTAATTTGTAAAAATAAATCGAAATTTTTCTGTACCGGAATTAAACGGCATATAGTTTCATATATCCAGATTATCAACCTGATAAAGAAATTATATGCAAATCATGTATGGAGGGTGCGATATTTCATATTTTGCATGGAGAGTATCAAATTTCACCAGACAATTATATTAAAACTTCAATCGTCGATTACAGGAAAACCGGATGATGTTTCGACCCGATTTAAACGGATCTTTATTCAAAATTAAATAACCATTCACAATTGGTACAATATTCCAAGAACTGGAGCAATATTTTTTTTTGTATCTTTCCGCCGAGAAAACAGCAAAGGGGTACCCCTTTGCTAATTTGTAAAAATAAATCGAAATTTTTCTGTACCGGAATTAAACGGCATATAGTTTCATATATCCAGATTATCAACCTGATAAAGAAATTATATACAAATCATGTATGGGGGGTGCGATATTTCATATTTTGTATGGAGAGTATCAAATTTCACCAGACAATTATATTAAAACTTCAATCGTCGATTACAGGAAAACCGGATGATGTTTCGACCCGATTTAAACGGATCTTCCGCCGAGAAAACAGCAAAGGGGTACCCCTTTGCTAATTTGTAAAAATAAATCGAAATTTTTCTGTACCGGAATTAAACGGCATATAGTTTCATATATCCAGATTATCAACCTGATAAAGAAATTATATGCAAATCATGTATGGAGGGTGCGATATTTCATATTTTGTATGGAGAGTATCAAATTTCACCAGACAATTATATTAAAACTTCAATCGTCGATTACAGGAAAATCGGATGATGTTTCGACCCGATTTAAACGGATCTTTATTCAAAATTAAATAACCATTCACAATTGGTACAATATTCCAAGAACTGGAGCAATATTTTTTTTGTATTTTTCCGCCGAGAAAACAGCAAAGGGGTACCCCTTTGCTAATTTGTAAAAATAAATCGAAATTTTTCTGTACCGGAATTAAACGGCATATAGTTTCATATATCCAGATTATCAACCTGATAAAGAAATTATATACAAATGGGGGGTGCGATATTTCATATTTTGTATGGAGAGTATCAAATTTCACCAGACAATTATATTAAAACTTCAATCGTCGATTACAGGAAAACCGGATGATGTTTCGACCCGATTTAAACGGATCTTTATTCAAAATTAAATAACCATTCACAATTGGTACAATATTCCAAGAACTGGAGCAATATTTTTTTTTGTATCTTTCCGCCGAGAAAACAGCAAAGGGGTGGGTACCCCTTTGCTAATTTGTAAAAATAAATCGAAATTTTTCTGTACCGGAATTAAACGGCATATAGTTTCATATATCCAGATTATCAACCTGATAAAGAAATTATATACAAATCATGTATGGGGGGTGCGATATTTCATATTTTGTATGGAGAGTATCAAATTTCACCAGACAATTATATTAAAACTTCAATCGTCGATTACAGGAAAACCGGATGATGTTTCGACCCGATTTAAACGGATCTTTATTCAAAATTAAATAACCATTCACAATTGGTACAATATTCCAAGAACTGGAGCAATATTTTTTTTTGTATCTTTCCGCCGAGAAAACAGCAAAGGGGTACCACCCCTTTGCTAATTTGTAAAAATAAATCGAAATTTTTCTGTACCGGAATTAAACGGCATATAGTTTCATATATCCAGATTATCAACCTGATAAAGAAATTATATGCAAATCATGTATGGAGGGTGCGATATTTCATATTTTGTATGGAGAGTATCAAATTTCACCAGACAATTATATTAAAACTTCAATCGTCGATTACAGGAAAATCGGATGATGTTTCGACCCGATTTAAACGGATCTTTATTCAAAATTAAATAACCATTCACAATTGGTACAATATTCCAAGAACTGGAGCAATATTTTTTTTTGTATCTTTCCGCCGAGAAAACAGCAAAGGGGTACCCCTTTGCTAATTTGTAAAAATAAATCGAAATTTTTCTGTACCGGAATTAAACGGCATATAGTTTAATATATCCAAATTATCAACCTGATAAAGAAATTATATGCAAATCATGTATGGAGGGTGCGATATTTCATATTTTGCATGGAGAGTATCAAATTTCACCAGACAATTATATTAAAACTTCAATCGTCGATTACAGGAAAACCGGATGATGTTTCGACCCGATTTAAACGGATCTTTATTCAAAATTAAATAACCATTCACAATTGGTACAATATTCCAAGAACTGGAGCAATATTTTTTTTGTATCTTTCCGCCGAGAAAACAGCAAAGGGGTACGTACCTCTTTGCTAATTTGTAAAAATAAATCGAAATTTTTCTGTACCGGAATTAAACGGCATATAGTTTCATATATCCAGATTATCAACCTGATAAAGAAATTATATGCAAATCATGTATGGGGGGTGCGATATTTCATATTTTGTATGGAGAGTATCAAATTTCACCAGACAATTATATTAAAACTTCAATCGTCGATTACAGGAAAACCGGATGATGTTTCGACCCGATTTAAACGGATCTTTATTCAAAATTAAATAACCATTCACAATTGGTACAATATTCCAAGAACTGGAGCAATATTTTTTTTTGTATCTTTCCGCCGAGAAAACAGCAAAGGGGTACCCCTTTGCTAATTTGTAAAAATAAATCGAAATTTTTCTGTACCGGAATTAAACGGCATATAGTTTCATATATCCAGATTATCAACCTGATAAAGAAATTATATGCAAATCATGTATGGGGGGTGCGATATTTCATATTTTGTATGGAGAGTATCAAATTTCACCAGACAATTATATTAAAACTTCAATCGTCGATTACAGGAAAACCGGATGATGTTTCGACCCGATTTAAACGGATCTTTATTCAAAATTAAATAACCATTCACAATTGGTACATTATTCCAAGAACTGGAGCAATATTTTTTTTTGTATCTTTCCGCCGAGAAAACAGCAAAGGGGTACCCCTTTGCTAATTTGTAAAAATAAATCGAAATTTTTCTGTACCGGAATTAAACGGCATATAGTTTCATATATCCAGATTATCAACCTGATAAAGAAATTATGTGCAAATCATGTATGGGGGGTGCGATATTTCATATTTTGTATGGAGAGTATCAAATTTCACCAGACAATTATATTAAAACTTCAATCGTCGATTACAGGAAAACCGGATGATGTTTCGACCCGATTTAAACGGATCTTTATTCAAAATTAAATAACCATTCACAATTGGTACAATATTCCAAGAACTGGAGCAATATTTTTTTTTGTATCTTTCCGCCGAGAAAACAGCAAAGGGGTACCCCTTTGCTAATTTGTAAAAATAAATCGAAATTTTTCTGTACCGGAATTAAACGGCATATAGTTTCATTTATCCAGATTATCAACCTGATAAAGAAATTATATGCAAATCATGTATGGAGGGTGCGATATTTCATATTTTGCATGGAGAGTATCAAATTTCACCAGACAATTATATTAAAACTTCAATCGTCGATTACAGGAAAACCGGATGATGTTTCGACCCGATTTAAACGGATCTTTATTCAAAATTAAATAACCATTCACAATTGGTACAATATTCCAAGAACTGGAGCAATATTTTTTTTTGTATTTTTCCGCCGAGAAAACAGCAAAGGGGTACCCCTTTGCTAATTTGTAAAAATAAATCGAAATTTTTCTGTACCGGAATTAAACGGCATATAGTTTCATATATCCAGATTATCAACCTGATAAAGAAATTATATGCAAATCATGTATGGAGGGTGCGATATTTCATATTTTGTATGGAGAGTATCAAATTTCACCAGACAATTATATTAAAACTTCAATCGTCGATTACAGGAAAATCGGATGATGTTTCGACCCGATTTAAACGGATCTTTATTCAAAATTAAATAACCATTCACAATTGGTACAATATTCCAAGAACTGGAGCAATATTTTTTTTTGTATCTTTCCGCCGAGAAAACAGCAAAGGGGTACCCCTTTGCTAATTTGTAAAAATAAATCGAAATTTTTCTGTACCGGAATTAAACGGCATATAGTTTAATATATCCAGATTATCAACCTGATAAAGAAATTATATGCAAATCATGTATGGAGGGTGCGATATTTCATATTTTGCATGGAGAGTATCAAATTTCACCAGACAATTATATTAAAACTTCAATCGTCGATTACAGGAAAACCGGATGATGTTTCGACCCGATTTAAACGGATCTTTATTCAAAATTAAATAACCATTCACAATTGGTACAATATTCCAAGAACTGGAGCAATATTTTTTTTGTATCTTTCCGCCGAGAAAACAGCAAAGGGGTACGTACCTCTTTGCTAATTTGTAAAAATAAATCGAAATTTTTCTGTACCGGAATTAAACGGCATATAGTTTCATATATCCAGATTATCAACCTGATAAAGAAATTATATGCAAATCATGTATGGGGGGTGCGATATTTCATATTTTGTATGGAGAGTATCAAATTTCACCAGACAATTATATTAAAACTTCAATCGTCGATTACAGGAAAACCGGATGATGTTTCGACCCGATTTAAACGGATCTTTATTCAAAATTAAATAACCATTCACAATTGGTACAATATTCCAAGAACTGGAGCAATATTTTTTTTTGTATCTTTCCGCCGAGAAAACAGCAAAGGGGTACCCCTTTGCTAATTTGTAAAAATAAATCGAAATTTTTTTGTACCGGAATTAAACGGCATATAGTTTCATATATCCAGATTATCAACCTGATAAAGAAATTATATGCAAATCATGTATGGAGGGTGCGATATTCATATTTTGTATGGAGAGTATCAAATTTCACCAGACAATTATATTAAAACTTCAATCGTCGATTACAGGAAAATCGGGTGATGTTTCGACCCGATTTAAACGGATCTTTATTCAAAATTAAATAACCATTCACAATTGGTACAATATTCCAAGAACTGGAGCAATATTTTTTTTTGTATTTTTCCGCCGAGAAAACAGCAAAGGGGTACCCCTTTGCTAATTTGTAAAAATAAATCGAAATTTTTCTGTACCGGAATTAAACGGCATATAGTTTCATATATCCAGATTATCAACCTGATAAAGAAATTATATGCAAATCATGTATGGGGGGTGCGATATTTCATATTTTGTATGGAGAGTATCAAATTTCACCAGACAATTATATTAAAACTTCAATCGTCGATTACAGGAAAACCGGATGATGTTTCGACCCGATTTAAACGGATTTTTATTCAAAATTAAATAACCATTCACAATTGGTACATTATTCCAAGAACTGGAGCAATATTTTTTTTTGTATCTTTCCGCCGAGAAAACAGCAAAGGGGTACCCCTTTGCTAATTTGTAAAAATAAATCGAAATTTTTCTGTACCGGAATTAAACGGCATATAGTTTCATATATCCAGATTATCAACCTGATAAAGAAATTATATGCAAATCATGTATGGGGGGTGCGATATTTCATATTTTGTATGGAGAGTATCAAATTTCACCAGACAATTATATTAAAACTTCAATCGTCGATTACAGGAAAACCGGATGATGTTTCGACCCGATTTAAACGGATCTTTATTCAAAATTAAATAACCATTCACAATTGGTACAATATTCCAAGAACTGGAGCAATATTTTTTTTTGTATCTTTCCGCCGAGAAAACAGCAAAGGGGTACCCCTTTGCTAATTTGTAAAAATAAATCGAAATTTTTCTGTACCGGAATTAAACGGCATATAGTTTCATTTATCCAGATTATCAACCTGATAAAGAAATTATATGCAAATCATGTATGGAGGGTGCGATATTTCATATTTTGCATGGAGAGTATCAAATTTCACCAGACAATTATATTAAAACTTCAATCGTCGATTACAGGAAAACCGGATGATGTTTCGACCCGATTTAAACGGATCTTTATTCAAAATTAAATAACCATTCACAATTGGTACAATATTCCAAGAACTGGAGCAATATTTTTTTTTGTATCTTTCCGCCGAGAAAACAGCAAAGGGGTGCACCCCTTTGCTAATTTGTAAAAATAAATCGAAATTTTTCTGTACCGGAATTAAACGGCATATAGTTTCATATATCCAGATTATCAACCTGATAAAGAAATTATGTGCAAATCATGTATGGGGGGGTGCGATATTTCATATTTTGTATGGAGAGTATCAAATTTCACCAGACAATTATATTAAAACTTCAATCGTCGATTACAGGAAAACCGGATGATGTTTCGACCCGATTTAAACGGATCTTTATTCAAAATTAAATAACCATTCACAATTGGTACAATATTCCAAGAACTGGAGCAATATTTTTTTTGTATCTTTCCGCCGAGAAAACAGCAAAGGGGTGCACCCCTTTGCTAATTTGTAAAAATAAATCGAAATTTTTCTGTACCGGAATTAAACGGCATATAGTTTCATATATCCAGATTATCAACCTGATAAAGAAATTATGTGCAAATCATGTATGGGGGGGTGCGATATTTCATATTTTGTATGGAGAGTATCAAATTTCACCAGACAATTATATTAAAACTTCAATCGTTGATTACAGGAAAACCGGATGATGTTTCGATCCGATTTAAACGGATCTTTATTCAAAATTAAATAACCATTCACAATTGGTACAATATTCCAAGAACTGGAGCAATATTTTTTTTTGTATCTTTCCACCGAGAAAACAGCAAAGGGGTACCCCTTTGCTAATTTGTAAAAATAAATCGAAATTTTTCTGTACCGGAATTAAACGGCATATAGTTTCATATATCCAGATTATCAACCTGATAAAGAAATTATATGCAAATCATGTATGGAGGGTGCGATATTTCATATTTTGCATGGAGAGTATCAAATTTCACCAGACAATTATATTAAAACTTCAATCGTCGATTACAGGAAAACCGGATGATGTTTCGACCCGATTTAAACGGATCTTTATTCAAAATTAAATAACCATTCACAATTGGTACAATATTCCAAGAACTGGAGCAATATTTTTTTTTGTATCTTTCCGCCGAGAAAACAGCAAAGGGGTACCCCTTTGCTAATTTGTAAAAATAAATCGAAATTTGTCTGTACCGGAATTAAACGGCATATAGTTTCATATATCCAGATTATCAATCTGATAAAGAAATTATGTGCAAATCATGTATGGGGGTGCGATATTTCATATTTTGTATGGAGAGTATCAAATTTCACCAGACAATTATATTAAAACTTCAATCGTCGATTACAGGAAAACCGGATGATGTTTCGACCCGATTTAAACGGATCTTTATTCAAAATTAAATAACCATTCACAATTGGTACAATATTCCAAGAACTGGAGCAATATTTTTTTTTGTATTTTTCCGCCGAGAAAACAGTAAAGGGGTACCCCTTTGCTAATTTGTAAAAATAAATCGAAATTTTTCTGTACCGGAATTAAACGGCATATAGTTTCATATATCCAGATTATCAACCTGATAAAGAAATTATGTGCAAATCATGTATGGGGGGTGCGATATTTCATATTTTGTATGGAGAGTATCAAATTTCACCAGACAATTATATTAAAACTTCAATCGTCGATTACAGGAAAACCGGATGATGTTTCGACCCGATTTAAACGGATCTTTATTCAAAATTAAATAACCATTCACAATTGGTACAATATTCCAAGAACTGGAGCAATATTTTTTTTTGTATCTTTCCGCCGAGAAAACAGCAAAGGGGTACCCCTTTGCTAATTTGTAAAAATAAATCGAAATTTTTCTGTACCGGAATTAAACGGCATATAGTTTCATATATCCAGATTATCAACCTGATAAAGAAATTATGTGCAAATCATGTATGGAGGGGGGTGCGATATTTCATATTTTGTATGGAGAGTATCAAATTTCACCAGACAATTATATTAAAACTTCAATCGTCGATTACAGGAAAACCGGATGATGTTTCGACCCGATTTAAACGGATCTTTATTCAAAATTAAATAACCATTCACAATTGGTACAATATTCCAAGAACTGGAGCAATATTTTTTTTTGTATCTTTCCGCCGAGAAAACAGCAAAGGGGTACCCCTTTGCTAATTTGTAAAAATAAATCGAAATTTTTCTGTACCGGAATTAAACGACATATAGTTTCATATATCCAGATTATCAACCTGATAAAGAAATTATATGCAAATCATGTATGGGGGGTGCGATATTTCATATTTTGCATTGAGAGTATCAAATTTCACCAGACAATTATATTAAAACTTCAATCGTCGATTACAGGAAAACCGGATGATGTTTCGACCCGATTTAAACGGATCTTTATTCAAAATTAAATAACCATTCACAATTGGTACAATATTCCAAGAACTGGAGCAATATTTTTTTTTGTATCTTTCCGCCGAGAAAACAGCAAAGGGGTACCCCTTTGCTAATTTGTAAAAATAAATCGAAATTTTTCTGTACCGGAATTAAACGGCATATAGTTTCATATATCCAGATTATCAACCTGATAAAGAAATTATATGCAAATCATGTATGGAGGGTGCGATATTTCATATTTTGCATGGAGAGTATCAAATTTCACCAGACAATTATATTAAAACTTCAATCGTCGATTACAGGAAAACCGGATGATGTTTCGACCCGATTTAAACGGATCTTTATTCAAAATTAAATAACCATTCACAATTGGTACAATATTCCAAGAACTGGAGCAATATTTTTTTTTGTATCTTTCCGCCGAGAAAACAGCATAGGGGTACGTACCCCTTTGCTAATTTGTAAAAATAAATCGAAATTTTTCTGTACCGGAATTAAACGGCATATAGTTTCATATATCCAGATTATCAACCTGATAAAGAAATTATATGCAAATCATGTATGGAGGGTGCGATATTTCATATTTTGCATGGAGAGTATCAAATTTCACCAGACAATTATATTAAAACTTCAATCGTCGATTACAGGAAAACCGGATGATGTTTCGACCCGATTTAAACGGATCTTTATTCAAAATTAAATAACCATTCACAATTGGTACAATATTCCAAGAACTGGAGCAATATTTTTTTTTGTATCTTTCCGCCGAGAAAACAGCAAAGGGGTACCCCTTTGCTAATTTGTAAAAATAAATCGAAATTTTTCTGTACCGGAATTTAACGGCATATAGTTTCATATATCCAGATTATCAACCTGATAAAGAAATTATATGCAAATCATGTATGGAGGGTGCGATATTTCATATTTTGCATGGAGAGTATCAAATTTCACCAGACAATTATATTAAAACTTCAATCGTCGATTACAGGAAAACCGGATGATGTTTCGACCCGATTTAAACGGATCTTTATTCAAAATTAAATAACCATTCACAATTGGTACAATATTCCAAGAACTGGAGCAATATTTTTTTTTGTATCTTTCCGCCGAGAAAACAGCAAAGGGGTACCCCTTTGCTAATTTGTAAAAATAAATCGAAATTTTTCTGTACCGGAATTAAACGGCATATAGTTTCATATATCCAGATTATCAACCTGATAAAGAAATTATATGCAAATCATGTATGGAGGGTGCGATATTTCATATTTTGCATGGAGAGTATCAAATTTCACCAGACAATTATATTAAAACTTCAATCGTCGATTACAGGAAAACCGGATGATGTTTCGACCCGATTTAAACGGATCTTTATTCAAAATTAAATAACCATTCACAATTGGTACAATATTCCAAGAACTGGAGCAATATTTTTTTTTGTATCTTTCCGCCGAGAAAACAGTAAAGGGGTACCCCTTTGCTAATTTGTAAAAATAAATCGAAATTTTTCTGTACCGGAATTAAACGGCATATAGTTTCATATATCCAGATTATCAACCTGATAAAGAAATTATATGCAAATCATGTATGGAGGGTGCGATATTTCATATTTTGCATGGAGAGTATCAAATTTCACCAGACAATTATATTAAAACTTCAATCGTCGATTACAGGAAAACCGAATGATGTTTCGACCCGATTTAAACGGATCTTTATTCAAAATTAAATAACCATTCACAATTGGTACAATATTCCAAGAACTGGAGCAATATTTTTTTTTGTATCTTTCCGCCGAGAAAACAGCAAAGGGGTACCCCTTTGCTAATTTGTAAAAATAAATCGAAATTTTTCTGTACCGGAATTAAACGGCATATAGTTTCATATATCCAGATTATCAACCTGATAAAGAAATTATATGCAAATCATGTATGGAGGGTGCGATATTTCATATTTTGCATGGAGAGTATCAAATTTCACCAGACAATTATATTAAAACTTCAATCGTCGATTACAGGAAAACCGGATGATGTTTCGACCCGATTTAAACGGATCTTTATTCAAAATTAAATAACCATTCACAATTGGTACAATATTCCAAGAACTGGAGCAATATTTTTTTTTGTATCTTTCCGCCGAGAAAACAGCAAAGGGGTACCCCTTTGCTAATTTGTAAAAATAAATCGAAATTTTTCTGTACCGGAATTAAACGGCATATAGTTTCATATATCCAGATTATCAACCTGATAAAGAAATTATATGCAAATCATGTATGGAGGGTGCGATATTTCATATTTTGCATGGAGAGTATCAAATTTCACCAGACAATTATATTAAAACTTCAATCGTCGATTACAGGAAAACCGGATGATGTTTCGACCCGATTTAAACGGATCTTTATTCAAAATTAAATAACCATTCACAATTGGTACAATATTCCAAGAACTGGAGCAATATTTTTTTTTGTATCTTTCCGCCGAGAAAACAGTAAAGAGGTACCCCTTTGCTAATTTGTAAAAATAAATCGAAATTTTTCTGTACCGGAATTAAACGGCATATAGTTTCATATATCCAGATTATCAACCTGATAAAGAAATTATATGCAAATCATGTATGGAGGGTGCGATATTTCATATTTTGCATGGAGAGTATCAAATTTCACCAGACAATTATATTAAAACTTCAATCGTCGATTACAGGAAAACCGGATGATGTTTCGACCCGATTTAAACGGATCTTTATTCAAAATTAAATAACCATTCACAATTGGTACAATATTCCAAGAACTGGAGCAATATTTTTTTTTGTATCTTTCCGCCGAGAAAACAGTAAAGGGGTACCCCTTTGCTAATTTGTAAAAATAAATCGAAATTTTTCTGTACCGGAATTAAACGGCATATAGTTTCATATATCCAGATTATCAACCTGATAAAGAAATTATATGCAAATCATGTATGGAGGGTGCGATATTTCATATTTTGCATGGAGAGTATCAAATTTCACCAGACAATTATATTAAAACTTCAATCGTCGATTACAGGAAAACCGGATGATGTTTCGACCCGATTTAAACGGATCTTTATTCAAAATTAAATAACCATTCACAATTGGTACAATATTCCAAGAACTGGAGCAATATTTTTTTTTGTATCTTTCCGCCGAGAAAACAGTAAAGGGGTACCCCTTTGCTAATTTGTAAAAATAAATCGAAATTTTTCTGTACCGGAATTAAACGGCATATAGTTTCATATATCCAGATTATCAACCTGATAAAGAAATTATGTGCAAATCATGTATGGGGGGGGTGCGATATTTCATATTTTGTATGGAGAGTATCAAATTTCACCAGACAATTATATTAAAACTTCAATCGTCGATTACAGGAAAACCGGATGATGTTTCGACCCGATTTAAACGGATCTTTATTCAAAATTAAATAACCATTCACAATTGGTACAATATTCCAAGAACTGGAGCAATATTTTTTTTTGTATCTTTCCGCCGAGAAAACAGCAAAGGGGTACGTACCCCTTTGCTAATTTGTAAAAATAAATCGAAATTTTTCTGTACCGGAATTAAACGGCATATAGTTTCATATATCCAGATTATCAACCTGATAAAGAAATTATGTGCAAATCATGTATGGGGGGTGCGATATTTCATATTTTGTATGGAGAGTATCAAATTTCACCAGACAATTATATTAAAACTTCAATCGTCGATTACAGGAAAACCGGATGATGTTTCGACCCGATTTAAATGGATCTTTATTCAAAATTAAATAACCATTCACAATTGGTACAATATTCCAAGAACTGGAGCAATATTTTTCCGCCGAGAAAACAGCAAAGGGGTACGTACCCCTTTGCTAATTTGTAAAAATAAATCGCAATTTTTCTGTACCGGAATTAAACGGCATATAGTTTCATATATCCAGATTATCAACCTGATAAAGAAATTATATGCAAATCATGTATGGGGGGTGCGATATTTCATATTTTGCATGGAGAGTATCAAATTTCACCAGACAATTATATTAAAACTTCAATCGTCGATTACAGGAAAACCAGATGATGTTTCGACCCGATTTAAACGGATCTTTATTCAATATTAAACAATTCCAATTCTTAGAATCTTGTACCAATTGTGAATGTTTATTTAATTTTGGGTGGATAATCTGGATATATGAATCTATATACCGTTTAATTCCGTTAAAAAAATAGATTTATTTTTACAAATTAGCAAAGGGGTTCCCCTTTACTAAGGAACTATGGAAAATCGATACACTCATAGTTTTATGCTGGTTAGGTACTAAGTGGGAAGCGTTACTTTACGGCTTCAGTGATTCAAGTGAATAAACATATTGCCTATGCTTGCTATGCATAAGACAACAAACCTATTTTGATAGCTTCTAAGACAAAAGTCACTATAATGAAACAACAAAGTCTACCTTGGTTAGAATTAATGGGTGCGCTACTAGTATCAAATGAAGTTAAAACAGTAGAGACATATAACAATAGACTTAACTGTGAACAAAATAACATTATGGACCGACTCCAAAGTCGTACTCTATTTGTTGTCAGCTCAACGAAGGCTTTGGGCAACTTTCATCGAAAACCGCACAAGTCAAATACTCAGCGCGCATCCAAATAGTAGCTGCAAACACGTTCCAGGTAAAGAAAATAGTGCAGACATCGCAAGTAGAGGAGCCTCACTAGTCCAATTAGCGCAAAATAAGTTATGGTGGAATAGACCAGATTGGCTAACCGATGAAATTGCGTGGCTCAAGCAGTGTAAACTAGTTTTTGACCAACCGCCTAATCGACTCATACTCTAGTAGAGCACTCGTGGTATGATGATTTCATTCAAAGATATTCCAGTAATCATAAATTAATGAAAATTCTTGCATCGGCTTTACGTAATCAACTTAAGATTGAAACTTCGAATACCCGGAACATTACTAGATGTAAATTTTCCGGCAGAATATACATTCCTAAAATACGTGAAGTTGAAGGAATTCCTAGACGACTTCAACAAAATATACGAGGACAATCCTCTTTCAAATAACATCAAATTGAAGAACCAAAACCCATTCATTGACGAAATGGGAGTAGCACGTATTGGAGGTCGTATCCAAATGTCCGTCGCCCCATTAAACATCCCATAATCCTTTCGAATCAAAGAAATTTACCGAAGATAATATTCAGGCAAAACCCCAACGTCGAATCACATTTCACGAGCAATTTCCTTAAGGCAAGAGTTGTGTACTCCCATCCCTATGATAAAGTTGGCGCTGAGTACTGTGGGCCATTTAACTTATGTGTACATATTGATATGTCTTAGCACAAGAGCAGTTCACATAGAGGTAGATATGAATCTTACTACTGTATGCTTCATCGTTGGCGCAAAAAATTAATTACAAGATATGTATTGTGTAATTTTATTAAACTCAATTCTAACAATATTTTTCTTCGTTTTTTTTAAAAAGCACAAATTAGTAGAGTTTTAATCCTCCAGCTGCAACAGAAATGGGTGGCATCTGGGAAGCAGCTATGACAGTAGTTAAAGTATGTTTGAAGAAAATGTTGGGAGATTTGATGATCTAAATCGAACCCTTGTATCAGCTGAAATCGACGCACTCTCACCTGCGCACTTGTTGATTGGCCAGCCGCTCACTAACATTCTAGACGTCTACATTAACAACCACGATATAACACCAACATTTAATTAAGCAAGATTAAAAGATTAAAAATGCACATCCAGAGTGCGAGTTGTCACTGTAAAGCTAGGCAATACTGGCAATATAATCAAGCAACCGATCCACAAAATTTGCAAGCAGCCGATTCAAGAGGCAATCAAGGTAGTAAATTTAATTAAAATTGCATTTGTTAACTTATCTCGAAACTGTTGATGGTCTGTTAAAGTTAAATGTAAATATAGTGTAGTCGGTAAATTCTAATCCAAAATCAATTAAAACAATTTAGTACAGATAATTTGAATACTACAAATTCAATATTTAGATTTTAATTCACTTTTAATGTAAAATTATGCATAATCTAATCAAAGTAAATATTGTCGTTGCAATTTCATGTTCTTGAAATGAAAATTTGATAGATCATGTAAATATATTTAATGTTAAATGAGTGCGTTTTATGCGAAATTAGAGGTGTTTCTTGATGCTTGATCTGGTACCATAGGAGCCAAGCACACAATTTATCGATAAAAAAATCAACATAAAAATATAATTTTTAAGGAGAAACTGGAGAAAGCAAAGGCTGCTAGACTTATTTTGGTTTTAAAGTGAACCAAATCCATCCATTGTTTTATGGTCAGCCAATAAAATTAAAGGCCTGCTACAATCTTATCTGGCATTTTATGGATAGTTAATTGATTTTTTTAATCGATAAAATTTGCGCTTGGTTTCTACCCTTATACTTAACTCACTTCATATTTTCGTTGGTGATATGCTTGTCGAGAAAGAGGTGGACTCCGAAGCAAATATTTGAAAATAAAATTATTCGGGAAGGGAATGGAACCTTAGTCCGATTGCACAAAGTTTGCAAAGTTTGTAATAATTACAGAAAAATGGTTTATATTTATAATTACACATTTTGAGGCCAATAAAACTTATTTTGTAATAAAACCATAAAATAATAAATCAAAACTATAAAGGACTAAAATACCGTCCCCACAAAAAGTTTGCAATATAATATAAAATTAGTGATTGTGTTATCAAATTCAAGAAATATAACCTGAAAAAACAAAAAAAATTAGAAAAATTAATTGCCTGGTTGTTATCCTTACAGTTTCATAGTGATTACCGCTCGCGGAAAATCTTCATCTCTTTCCTTGCAAATAAATTTCCGTGCTCCTCGACAACTTTTTATAAGCATTGAAACTTTATCGGTTTCATAAATGTTCGTATCGAAAATTTTCTTATCAATCTGATTTTGATGGTCTCGTATACTTGCAAATCGATTCGTATTGAAGCGAATTTCTGGTCGCAGATACGGCACAATATATTGGCGTAGACCAATAATTTGTCGTTGGACTTTTACCATTCTGGTCGAACGATAAAAATTACAGGATAAATCCAAATTAATTTTTTTTCTATGTAGATGTAGATAATGCTACTTACATTGGGCGCTGGCCAAACAGCCTAAACAGCATATCCAGGAAAATCGCAGGAAGTATTTGAAATAAAACTAACCGTACGTAGTGGTGATAAATACAGCGTGTGATTGAACCATTTGGATGCCAAAGGGCAAAATTAAATGCTACCCTATATCGATTCTCCTTCACTAAAAATATTTTAATTATTTAAAAAAATATTTGATATTATTAAATCGATTTAAATTACACATGTTACAGTAGTCAGTAAATGTTACATTTTCTGCAAACTCTATGTTGCCATTATAATATTCAATTTGCTGCTTCCTTAAATTTTAAATCAGACTCACATAAATAAATCTAAATGAAACCTAACAGTTTACGTAACTCACTTTTTCGTTCCATGTAGCCATGACGTTGTTATAACAGCATTTGCAACTACATCAACCGGGACAAGTAAAACACTCGAATCCTTTTCCAAATAAAATGTTCGCACAACTCCTCGTCCAATCCCTATACCAAGCCCGAAAAATCCATTTAAACCTTCACAGTAACCCGGAATTGGATCTTGATTAGCACTAGTTACCACCGATGGTCGGACAACACATACCGGGAAATCATTGCGGTACTGATAAACTAAATCTTCACTCAGATGTTTAGATAATGAATACGTGTTGGGGAAGTCACCCAAAATTCTATAAAAAAAATAAACCTCAAAAACACATTACGAAATCGAAAATATTCTTACTTTGTCTGGAGCGCATCCAGAACATTTTCATCAAAACGTTTGCAAGCGTTCACAAGCGTAAATGTATCGATTTGTGATTTATAGTGACACTCATCGGTGACATCCAGATACGATTGTGAATATGCGGTCGAAACATAAACAAACACTTCCAGATGTTTAATGCGTTTTGCTAATTCCAATAAACGATACGTTCCGAGCGCGTTTGTGTTTAGTGCTTGCCACATTTGCAGATCAAATCGAACATTGGCAGCGCTATGCAATACGATATGAACACGATCGTAAATTTCTTGCAATTGATCGTTACTCAAGGCGAAGTCGTCGTGGGCTACGTCGCCGTTGAAGAAAATCACTTTTTCTAACTGTTTCGGATTAGTTTGGCGGATTTTGTCAAATACCTGAAAATGAAATTAAAAACAATATTAGTTTTTAAACGTTTTAACAATTCACGATCGCTAACATCTCGGCGGAAATTAACTAATAATGGTACTAACCAAATGATTTAAATAATCCTTGCACCGTTGGTCAAAACTATTTCGGCCACGACGAATAATTAAATAAAGTGAATTAATTTCGTCACAATCACGTAAAATTTTTTCCACCAACACTTTCCCAATAAATCCAGTCGCACCCGTAACTAAAACGTTTTTTCCAGAATAGTACGGCCTAATTTCCGACATTTTTACTCAACTCTCTAAGCGCTGAACTAGACCAGTAATTAACCTTCTTTAGTATAATGACAAGAGCGTTAAGTAAAAAGGCCGCTTTTATAAAACAATTAAAATTTGATTAATTTATTTTAAGGTTATAGGTTATGTTGATTTGCATAAATGTTGGTTAATCAAAACATAAAATCATCACTTATGCAATAACATTCAATGTATTTTGTGGTGAAATATGTGCTTAAGGTTTAAAATTAAAAATTAAATTGACAACCCTCGAAGATCATGGGAAATTTGGAGATATCGCAAATCCTCACTTGAGAAATTGAACGCAGGATGACTGCGGAATCTATGCGGATCACTCTTCAATAATTTTGTGAAAATTTTTCGCTTGGTCTAACTAAGTATGGAATATAATATCAGTTAGATGGTCGCCATCGTAGCCGTATAATGGGTTCGATGGCTCTCTCACATAATTCACCTTTTTAGTATATCTAGTTTTATCAGCCACCAATGGCTAGAAAATCAATACCTACGGCACGAAATTGCTCGAGGTTAATATCGGACTCAAACGCCCATTCACTCATGCTTTCGTGTTAGCCGATGTAAATCGTCCGATCATTGGCGCTGATTTCTTCGGTAAATTCGCTCTCTTAGTAAATATTAAACGAAAACGGCTCGTTGATTCTCAGCGACTCAATCAATGCCGCCTAGATCAAGGTTGATATACCCACTCCGATACATTTTATGATTGATAACGATTATGGTCAGCTACTAAAGAAGTTTCCATCCCTAACAGCCGAACCAAACTACAATTTTCCCGTTAAACATTCCATAGTTCATCAAATTATAACGACACGTCATTTACCTGTATCTCGACAAAGCTGGATACACCGAATTTCAAGTCTCGCGCAATTTAGACTTCGTGTTCACGGATATCAACCACATCCTTGTGGTATCGAAAAATGAGGAACAACACAAACAACTCGAACAACTTTTTAAACGACTCAATGAGGTTGATACTCCGTCGATTTCCTCAGTCACACGATCACACCGAATGGTATTTCGCCTTCGAAAGAACAAATTAATGCCATTACGGAATTCCCATCTCCAGCCACGATAAAACGTATTCAGTAATTTATCGGCATGGTAAAGTACTACCATCGCTATATACCGAAGCTAGCTGAAACATTCGCCCCAATCCACGAACACTTGTCTGCTCGTGATGAATGCCAAGACGCATTTACGAAATTAAAAACGGATTTGGGTGAAGTCGCGTTATTGACACACTCGTTGAACGACGCTAAGTTCAGTATTACGACCGTTTCACAGCAATACAATTACTACTGTTGGGAACTTGTGGGATTCTTTCGCGATCTACCTCTCGATTAAACATTTTAGTTATTTCATTGAACATCGGGACTTCACTATTTACTCAAACCATAAACCTCTGACTAGAGCAATTCAGTCTAAAACAGAAAGAAATCCACGAAAAGCGAGGCATTTGGATTACATCAGTCAATTTATCACGAATATTAGACATGTTAACGGTAAAATTTACGTTGTCGCAGATACGATATCCCTCTATCGATGCTCGATAGAGCCAACATTTCACATCCCGGTATTCGTGCGACTCGTAAATTGATTGCCGCTCGATATTTTTGGCCAAGCATAAACAGAGACATAGGTAATTGAGCACAAGGGCGCAGTTTGGACGATTCAAAATTCCACCAGGTTCCACCATTCGAACACATCGATTTGGATATAGTTGGTCCGCTACCATCGTCCAATGGCTGATATACTTAATTTTTAATCTGCGTCGACCGATTCACTCGATGACCCGAAGCTTGACCGATATGTTTGCACACACCATTGCCAAAATACTTGTAAGTAATTAAGTATCTCGGTTCGACGCTTGTTTGTTTGCCGAATTGTTTTGATTGCCGAATTGACGAAACTCCTCGGTTCTCATCGAATATGCACGAGCTCCGAAATTCTTATCGTATTATTGGAATTCGAGCTACCGTTAAAGAATATCTCAAGTACTCACCATCCGAAATGGTCTACGGACGATCACTCAAACTACCAGGTTACGTAGATACTTTGCTATCTCGATTAATATTAAAGAAGAATCACTATCTATCGCTCGATTGAAACTGGCCTACGGAATACTTTGCTCTGCGGCATGATTCGTGCACGGAGTACACCAAAAATCCGTAAATATCATAGCCTAAACAATTCACTCCTAACTTTTAATCATTTTTCAGACTAGGAAGGGGTACTGTGGTAACTCAATTATTCGAAAAATAATTTGTAAATTCAATTAATATACGATACGATATTTAATAATTTGATAATCGACATTCATAATTCAGAGCACACGAGCGCGCGACCCTCATAAATTGGCCGTACGCATATAGTGGCATTGACAAAATTAATAATAAATTAGTGACGTCCACTGAAGTTGATATCTCGCTTTTTCTCGTTCGTCTCCAAAATATTTTCACTTCCGATCTGTCATTGTAGGGGTGAACAATGCGCGCTGAAAAGGACAAAAGCTATATCGCCGAACCTACTATTCAAAAAATCTCGGTGTGTACGCGTGTGTGTGTGAATGTTCAATCAGGATGAAATTTCATAATTAAGCTTTTTTAATTCGGAGATCCCAGAGATTTTTTTGGCAAAATCGGCCCAACGAAATTGGCAGTTTCCATAGCAGCTTTTACGTTCTTTTTCCAAATTTAAGCGGAAAAGACGACTTTTGACGAAAAACTTCAACAAAAGTTCGCCCTGTACAGCCCAAGCGAATTGATTGGTCGACATCAAAATTCAAACTTAAGCTTTTTCTATAAATTGGGAGATCCCAGTGACTTTTGGTCGAAATTGGTCCTCCAGAAGTGGTAGCTTAGCAGTGCTAATTATGTTGTATATGGATTTATGAGGTGTTTGAAATAATACAGTCATTGCAATTTTTAATTTCTCTCCCAGAATAAATGCGAGCGTTTTGATTATTTTGGTGTTATTGGGACATTCAGAGTTATTGCAATTTACCAACAGATTCCCCTCAAATATGGAATTTTAAAAATCAAATAAATTGAAAACCCGTTTTGAGAGTTATCGCAATTCCTTGGTGAGCTACATATAGAAGGTTAGGTGGCTTTTCAGTTAGGTGTTGCGTAAGGACCTGAGAAAACACCGTCTTCTAAGGTGTCACAATTTTTTCATTTGTGAATAATAATCTATCACTAGCTTTGAAGTTGGTATTTGCAAGTGGATTCTCAGCTAAAGGATTCATCTTAACCAAATTCAATTAGCTAAAATCTTATTAAAAACAAGCAAAACGCAAAATTTAGTAACATTTTAATCCTCCAGCAACATCACACATGGGTGGAATCAGGGAAACGGTTGTTGTACAAATTGGCAAATTTGTTTAGGTAGCTAATTCGTTGAAATTTTTCTAAGTAACCAAAGTGAATGACAAGGTAAGTATGACTGGACTCATCGAATTTTTATTGTTGTCGTAAGTGGTTAGTGTCGGTTGAACATACCGCCGGGGTTGACTCGTTAGAGTCAAAACTTGGGAGACGAGTGATTTTGGTTATCGGTCTTTTCAGGAGCTTGCCATTTGGAAGTTTGACTGTAATAACCCTAATTAGGTTATCCTTCCCAGGGTGTACGTCGTAGATTCGTGCTAGTGGCCATTTCGTTGGGAGTAGGTGTTGGTCTCGCAGAAGTACTAAATTTTTTGGTTTTATCTGATGATTCGGTGTGTGCCATTTATGGAATTTATTCAAGGACGTTAGGTATTCCAATGACTATTGGTTCCAAAATCCTTGTAACAGAGACTGTATTAACTGCCATCTGCTAACCGATTAAGCTTTATTGTTGTAAGGTCGGGTTCTGGTATATGGGTTATTGGTTGGTCAATTAAAAAGTGGCCGGATTTCAGGTGATTGTGATTGCCATCATGAAGGTCCTGTAGAGCCCGGGAATTAAGTATGGCCTCTATTTGTTTGATAAGGGTGATGTACTCTTCGTAATTGAGTACGGTCTCTCCAATCACACGGCGTAGATGAAATTTGGCTGCCTTTACGGTGGCTTCCCATAACCCACCGAATGTAGGAGCCGCAGAGGGAATAAAATGCCATTGTATTTTTTCGTCTGTGCACCAACTGATTACATTTGCTTTTGCTGCTTGGTTTAGGTACTCCACCCCCACTAAGTTTGTGCCGTTGTCACAATATATATTGTGCCTCGAACGGCGCAAAATCGCTTTAAGGCTGCTAGGAAACTGTCGGTGCTCATATCCGTGACTAAATTTAGCGTTGTGGTCTTTGTTGCCACACAGACGAAGATGACTATGTAGGACTTGTAGGTTTTACTTCCTCGGGAGCGATGTGTTTTAAGGGTGATTGGACCAGCCAGATCGATGCCAGTTTGTAAGAATGCTCTAGCGTTGGGGGTTACTCGACAAGGTGGCAATTGACCGATAAGCTGTTGCTGAGCCTCAGCCCGATGTCGCTGGCAAATGACGCATTGATGAATTACGCGTTTTATTAGATTTGTGGCTCGAGGAATTAACAATCTTTGAGCGATGATGCTCATAAGTAGCTTCGGTCCACTATGCAGGTGCTTAATGTGCAGTTCTTTCACCATTTGCTCGACTATTGGATGACCTGCCGGTGATGAAATTTGCGTGCTCCAGTCTTCCTCCAACTCGCATTAGCTCGTGGCCGTCCAAAAATGAAAAAAAAGAAATTAAATTAGAATTTAATGGAAGTGGCTTTGATTTATTTAAGGATTTAATCTCATTAATATATATCTTTTTCTATCTATGAGGTTCCAATTTCAAGTTTCTGCAGAATCTCTCTTCCTCAGAATTTTGCTCCCTTTTCCATTAATTCCTCAGCGACAGATCCAGCTTATCTGTGTTGCTGCAAGCTGGAAACTGAATTTTTCAGATTTGACCGAAGGTAATTGAAGTTGTATATTTTCACCAGGAGAGTTAAAGGTGGAATCAAGCAGGAATTCTGGACCATTAAACCAAAACTTGTGTTGACAAAATTCTTTCGGCAAAATGCCCCTCGTGGCGCAATCCGCTGGATTCTCTTTTGAAGACAGATGACGCCACTGGCTACGATTTGTACATGTAAGAATCTTGGACGTACGGTTTGCTATATATGTGAATGCATTAGGTGGTTTAGATAACCAATCTAGCGTGATCGTTGAATCTGTATACAGATAAATTTTGGGGTGATTTGACAGGCATAACGATTTTTGGACTAATTCTATAAGCCGAACTAGAAGAGTCGCAGCATTTAGTTCTCGTGGGAACTTCAAATTGGTTAAATTGTTAAGTTGATTACGAATGAGACACCATTGTTCAGCAATATCTCGAGGGAGCTCATCAACCCAGCCAATGCCCGTAACCCAAAGCGACTGGAACATAAATTTTAAACGAATAGTTACCGGTGACAATACGCCTAAAGGGTCAACAAATTCGGGAGATCTCGGATAAAAATGGCCGCTTTCAGAATTTGGTTGTCGTGGGTAAAGATAGTCGAAAGAAAAAATTATCTTGGATCGGGTCATACTTTATGCCTAGAACAGATATTGATTTGGAATCATCGGTTATTTCCCAAGAGGATAGTTCTCTGTTTTGAACTGGAATGCCATCTAATAAGGCGGGGTGGTTTGCGGACCACTTACGTAGGTTAAACCCTCCTTGATTGAGCAAACATATGATTTCCTGTTGCAGCCTTAAGGCTGATTCAAACGTTTCTCCACCTGAAATCAGGTCACCCATATAGAAGTCCCGTTTTAGGATTTCGGGGCCAACAGGATATTCGCTCGCAAGTCTATCTGCAAAATAATGGAGTGACTGTGTATCCAGGAACAGTGCGCGACTAGTACCATAAGTGACTGTAACCAGCCGGAAGTGCTGAATTTTGGAGCATGGGTTTTCACGACAAATGATCCTCTGGTAATCTCGATCATTTGGGTGGATAAGGATTTGGCGGAACATCTTTTCGATGTGAGCCGAAAGAACAAATCTATACTTGCGGAATCGGATTAGGATGTCAATTAAATTATCTTGAATAGTAGGGCCTACTACCAGAATGCTGTTCAATGATTCTCCGGACGTGGACTTGGCGGACGCATCGAACACTACCCGGACCTTGGTAGTGCTACTGGATGTTTTGAAAACTTGGTGGTGGGGAAGATAAAATAATTGGTTGGAATGTTTCGCGGTTTCTCGGTCAGGAATAATTTCCATTTGCCCTAACGTTAGGTATTCATTCATAAAATGAGTATAGGATTCTCTGAGCAGCGGATCTGCTATCAGCCAAATCGGCTGTTTCGCGCGACAAGGTTATTCTCCATATATGCTACTTTATCGTCAGTCAATGCGTGGAATAGGTGTTCGCAACCAAGTAACATATCGATATGGGACAGCAGTTAATTGAAGTATGACTTATCATCATCAATAAATTCCATTGGCAATTTAGAGCAAATGGTAGAAAGGATATACGCTTTTGTACTGATAACATAGTCATGATATACACAAGAACGAATTTCAAATTTGCTACTCCTTTTGACGATCCATAATTCTAATTATTCAATGTTTCAACAGAAATATTAGCCTTTGATCTTGGAATGCTTAAATGGTTGATACACAATTCCCGCAACCATCTTCAATCTCAATTTCGGCCGTATGGAGGACGGCTATCATACGTCGTGTTGGTTCAATATAATTGGCTACCATTTGAGATATTCAGTATCGGACGATCTGTTCCATGTTGTGTGGTTGATTCGGAGTAGGCGGATTGTGACACCATGGATGACGGTCCGGAACTCTGGGGTGAATTATTTTGAGGAATGAATTAAGCTTTTACTATTTTTACAGCTGGTTACGATATGTTCATCGCTTAAACAGTTAAAACAACCATTTAATCTTTTGATTAGTTCTCGTCGTTCGGTAACATTTTGGTTGCGGAATTTAGAGCTAGTGAATAACTTGTGGTTCTCATTAACGCATATCGGACATCGGGGTTCAGGTTTTATGTGGAATGATTTGGATGTGGTAGGTAGGCTCGGTGGATTGTGGCTACGTTTCGCACCAGATTCTCTTAATGCATCAGAATGTCAACTGCCAGTTCATCTGCCGTAGAAAACTCGGTTTCTGACGTCTCATATTTCCATATCCGTTTAGATTCTTCATCGAATTAAATCGCTTTGGGACCAAGCGAATTCAATCCACGAATGGTTTCATCTAAATTATCGAACATTTTCATTAAGTGGGTTGAAGAAGGATTCGAACTAATTTTGGGTAGCGATAAAAAATCTCGAATATAGGTTTCGACAATAAGTTTCTTTTAGTCATATTTCTTGATAAGACGTTTCAATGCTTCGACATAATTCGGGTCATCTTCGTGAAAGTGACTTACGGACAAGTATGCTGAACCATATAGCTGCCCCAACCGATATTTAAATTTCTGAGCGGGTGATAGTGATGTGTTCTCGTGAATGGTCGAAATGAAAATGTCATATAAGGATTGTGAATTCTTATAATTACCGTCGAAAGTAGGAAGGGTTAGTCTTGGTAGTTTAAAATCTGATTTGAAATTAGTAAGCACAGAGTGATCCATACTATCATCCAATTTGGTAATTGGTTGAAGGCTAAATTTACGAATTAATGATTGGATTTTCATAACCAGTGGGAAGTATTGGTCATCAAGATCTTCCATTTCGGAGACCACTTCGGGATCTAATTGGAACAGTTTATCTTCGGTGGCGACAAACTGATTAAACAATTCGTGCACTTTGGACGAACGGGAATTCAATCCGTCAATATCGCAATCATTTCCATTAACGAACCGGGTTAACTGACATTTAATCACGATACAAATTGGCCAAATTGAATTGCACAATGTTTAATAAAAAAAAATAAAAAGATAAAATTCTATTTTTTATTAATTTATTTTGACAGCTTGGTGGTTACAGTGAGAACAAATTTATTTTTTAATTTACAATATTAGTTACAAAAAATGTTGCACATTTACTACGGAGGGCTCTCTATGTAACAAATGAATTGCCAATAGATGGCATTACACATTTCATATTAAGTATTAAACGCACAATCGAATACGTAGGGGTTGCAACAATATTACATTAGTTGTAGTAAACAAACTGGTAAGCAATAAATTTGAAGAAAACGTTGGGAGATACCACGCCGAAATTAGAAGAATTTCCACGTTGATGACCCAAATCAAAGCCACGATGAACTCCAGACAAATGTGCACCAGTAATTCAGATCAAATGAACGCACTCACATCTGGCATTTTTTAATTGGCCAGTCGCTCACTGACTGCCCAGATTCAACATTAACAATCAAAACATAACACCAACCGGACGATGGTATTTAGTTAAGCAGCTGCAATTATATTTTTCTAACCGCTGGACTCGCAAATACTTAACGTTGTCGCAAAGCGGACAAAAATGGTTGTAAAACTATTTGTATGAAGAGTTGTTACTTAATGGCAATAATTAAAACACCACAAATTTAATTTTATTCCTCAACTTAATAAAAAATGATGTGCACAGCTCCAGATGAAAAACCAAAGTGACAGAATATACAATACAAGAAAATTGGCAATCAAGAAAAGTACTAACAATAAAAAGTACTAACTGCAATAATACCATTTCAACAAACAAAGCATAGATGGCAGTGATCGAAGAAACATAATTCTTGTGCGACATCTATTTCTGTTCAGCTGAACCAGCAGGTAATATTCAAATCTTAGATATTGGCCGCTTTATTTTACCTAATTTGGTCTTGATGGCAACCACTCGGATTAATCCGTCTTGAGCTGGAATGGTTTCAATAATACGGCCCGTTAGTCATTTGGTTGGTGGAACATCCTTATCTGTCACAACTACAAGTTCTCCGGGTAATGGATTTGTAACGGGTGATTTTTTAAGAGCTTGAGAACTTTTTTTTAAAATAAAACGCATAAAATTTGCAAAATCTCATCGGTTCTTTATTTGAAACGTTAGATTGGTCCATGACATTTACTTTTTGAAGATAATTTCATTTAAATGTTGACCGCGGCTGCGTCTTAGGTGGTCCATTCGGAAAGTCCAATTTTGGGCAACTTTTTCGAGCATTTCGGCCGGAATAGCCCGAATTTCTTCGGAAATGTTGTCTTCCAAAACTGGAATAGTTGCTGGCTTATTTCTGTAGACTTTAGACTTGACGTAGCCCCACAAAAAATAGTCTAAAGGCGTCAAATCGCATGATCTTGGTGCCCAACTTACCGGGCCATTTCTTGAGATGAATTGTTCTCCGAAGTTTTCCCTCAAAATGGCCATAGAATCGCGAGCTGTGTGGCATGTAGCGCCATCTTGTTGAAACCACATGTCAACTAAGTTCAGTTCTTCCATTTTTGGCAACAAAAAGTTTGTTAGCATCGAACGATAGCGATCGCCATTCACCGTAACGTTGCGTCCAACAGCATCTTTGAAAAAATACGGTCCAATGATTCCACCAGCGTACAAACCACACCAAACAGTGCATTTTTCGGGATGCATGGGCAGTTCTTGAACGGCTTCTGGTTGCTCTTCACTCCAAATGCGGCAATTTTGCTTATTTACGTAGCCATTCAACCAGAAATGAGCCTCATCGCTGAACAAAATTTGTCGATAAAAAAGCGGATTTTCTGCCAACTTTTCTAGGGCCCATTCACTGAAAATTCGACGTTGTGGCAGATCGTTCGGCTTCAGTTCTTGCAGGAGCTGTATTTTATACGGTTTTACACCAAGATCTTTGCGTAAAATCTTCCATGTCGTCGAATAACACAAACCCAATTGCTGCGAACGGCGACGAATCGACATTTCACGGTCTTCAGCAACACTCTCAGAAACAGACGCAATATTCTCTTCTGTACGCACTGTACGCATTCGTGTGGTTGGTTTAATGTCCAATAAAGTAAACTGAGTGCGAAACTTGGTCACAATCGCATTAATTGTTTGCTCACTTGGTCGATTATGTAGACCATAAATCGGACGTAAATCGCGAAACACTTTTCGAACCGAACACTGATTTTTGTAATATAATTCAATTATTTGCAAGCGTTGCTCGTTAGTAAGTCTATTCATTATGAAATGTCAAAGCATACTGAGCATCTTTCTCTTTGACACCTTGTCTGAAATCCCGCGTGATCTGTCAAATACTAATGCATGAAAATCCTAACCACAAAAAAATCACCCTTTAGAAACTATTTCCCAGAATTGCCAGAAATGCTGAACCATCCGCTGTTTACGATGCCAACGCGACAACCGGTTTGCCTGGATGTGCAATAGATTTCAAGTCAGTTGATCCATATCTTCTGACCACATCACACTCGGCGGTCGTGAATTAAGCAAGCATGCTACCTTGTAAGTAAGGTGGTCATCTCTTTAAAACGTAATATTGAACCTATAACCGTACGTCCTCGATTTGGCAGGCAATGCGTAAGGTAGAACCTGAAAAGCGAACAGCGAAAGAGTTGGGAGTGGCTTAATACCCGCTTCCCATAAACCTCCAAAATTTGGAGCACCTGGTGGCATAAAATGCTACTCAACGATGTGAGACGTAAGTTATTTCATATAAGAATTGCGTCCTTCTCGATCAACAGCAAGCATCTTCGTAGGTCCCGTTGCGCATCTATAAAATTGGAACCATTGTGGCTATAAATGTGGCCACATATTCCTTGCCTTGCATGGAATGACGCAAGGTGGCCAGCACTGCCTCCGTCGTCATATCACTAACCAACTCCAATTGTACCGCCTTTGTGGTCATGCAAGTCAGTAGAATTGTAATTAATAGAAAATTTCGAACATATGACTGCGATGCGTTTGTTGCAAAGTTAATGAGCCCTATTAACTACGAAGGTCTGCCATATTCTTGGGCATGATGATATCCAATTTAGCACAATCGTCTAATCGGCCCATAGTCGATAGTTAATAGTAAATTTATCTTTAACCATTTCCAAAAGTGATGCCAACGGCTCGGTTAGCAGCACTGCAGGACAAAGTACCAACCGAGAAATACTGATAGTCTTAATTGGGGCTAACTTTGTCTTGCCCGTAAATATATTTATCTTATACACAGCCTCATAGGCATCCTCGGAGGCATCTGCAGGTTCATCCCAGTCAACTCCTAGCAACCGTAGCCTTTAAAATAAAATTCTTATTTTGACTGTATGGCGACAATCATCAAATTGAAGCATAATCATTCGCTGCGTCTGATAGCATACTGCGTTTGATGAACTTGTAATTTACTAAACTCACCATAAACTGGAAAGTGTCGTTTGTAGGAGAGTACCCCATTCCAAGTACTGAAACGGCTTCAGTATCATTTTCGAAGTTAATGAGCGGAAGTTCCTTGTTTTTTTCAGGGATAGTACAAGCTCAGTTGGATTCTCCTTTCCCCGATAAACAAACTAGATCCTGAACCATCTTCTGCGCGTTTTTGATATTGTGAGTTCAGCACCTTGGCAGCAATTCCACCAAAGTCTTAGCCGAACCATCAAATACCACCCGAAGCTTGGTGGTCATACTACTCTCTTTAGCTAAACAGCAATGCGGTAGGTAATATTGTTCCCTTCCAAAATTGTTGGCTAATTGCATATGGCCTAACTCTTCATATTCATCCATAACTCCGCTTTATTGAAGCATCAAGGATGAATCGCAAATATCCATTATTATGGAATTGCCCAATTTCTGCAAACCATTCTTGAAAGGTAGACTAACTATGTATCTACCGTCTTGGACTCTTCAGATTGTATTCCGGAAGTGTTCAATACAAACGTGTTTTTCTTCTCTTTATTGGACGACATCATTAATGTCGTCAATCTCCCAACATTTTCTAAGCAAACCCATTACTGGATGAGGGATTCGATCGCAAACATTCCTGCCCGGCCAAACCAGTACGGTTTGGAACTTCCTCGTGTGCTGAAATTAGCCGACACAACTTCTGGATTGGTCGTTGACATTGATGTTTGATTAGGCGTGCATCAGCTGTTTTTTGATGGCTGTTGTATTCAATCGTTACCACACGCACCAGCTCGTCACGACCCGGATGTATACGTTGACAACGCGTCCCAAGCGCCATCGAGACGGGGGAAGATTATCATGTTGAATGATAACGATATCACCAATTTGTAGATTAGGCTCGGCCCGTGCCCACTTACAACGTGCCGTAGCAAAGTAAGGTAATCTTGTTGCCAGCGTTTCCAGAACTGTTGGTACATTCGTTGTAGTCGCTGCCAATATTTAAGACGATTTTCTGGTACTTCCGGAATTGTTGGCTCAGGTCGTGTCGTTGTGGGTCGTCCAATTAGAAATTCGCCTGGGGTTAAAGCGAGACCTCTCCCTAGATCATCATGTAGCGCCATGATTGGTCTCCGCACTAAACGTTTTTTAGCAGATCGGATCGCGGCCTCCCAGAGGCCACCATGGTGTGGTGCTGCAGGAGCGATGAATTTCCATTTGACACCAGCATTCCAGTCACGAAGATCGCGTTACATTAGCCGATGTGCACCGACAAACTGGGTACCATTGTCGCTGTAAAGTGTTGTACAGTAACCGCGACGGCTGGTGAATCTATCGAACACATCGATAAATGCTCGAGTCGAAAGATCTTTGGCAACCTCTATGTGTACAGCCCTGGTAGCCATACAAATAAATATGACGACGTATGTTTTCGTTATGGTGGTTGCACGTCGACCGCCTAATCTGACATTAAAAGGACCGCAGTAATCTAGCCCAGTATTTGTGAATGGTGGGGCTATCAGAATACGTGAACGGGGCAATGATGCCATCTGTTGCTGTTGCATTGTTCGCTGGTGTCGCTTGAAAATAACACATTGGTGGATGAATGTTTTTACCAATGCGCGACCATGAATAATCCAGAATCGTCTTCGCATATATTGTAGCATTTCTTGTATATCACCGTGTAATGTCACAATGTGCGCGTGATTAATCAGCAACCGAGCCAATAAACATTCTTTCGGTAAAATCATCGTATCGAATATCAGAATCTGCTTAGCATCCAAAATTGGATTGAGTGGAAGCAATTTGCTGGATGCCTCAATACTACAACGAGATTTAAACGAATTAATTTCAGTAATGTATGCGTTACCTTGTGCTTCGCGTATGTGCAGAAGCATCGATTCCTCCATCTCAGATGCCGCTATGAACTTTGTTCGCCAATATTTTCGCCCAGCTGGTCGAAAACGTAATATGAGCGCTGTTGTATGTAGAAATTTTTGTAAGGTGTCAAATCGTTCGATGAGAGGGATCTGACCTCCACCGTTGATGCGTGTAGTAATCTTCTACCTGGGTTTTGTACTGAGTAATGCTCTGAACGGTTTCGTTTCATTGGCAACCGTGTCAGCGTTGGAAGCTCATCAGCGTATTTTGTTTCATTGTACAACCATGGAGGACCTTTCCACCATAGTGAATGCGCTTCTAGTGCAGAGGAAAAAATTCTGCGTCTAGCACAATCTGCTGGATTGTGTTCTGTGCGAACATGCCGCCATTGAATGACGTCGGAATGTTGCTGGATGTAACCCACCCGATTTGAGACGTACTGCTTCAAAGTCACCGCTCGTTTGCGCAGCCAGCATAAGACAACGCTTGAATCACTCCGTAACGTGTACTCCGCACCTTCTAGTTGTAGTGCGGTTCGTACATTATTGATCACCGTCATAAGGAGATGAGCCGCACACAACTTTGGCCGAGGAATCGTAATTTCTTTCACTGGTGCAACCTTTTTCTTTGCGGTTACTAACGAAACATTTGTGTGCCCATCTGCATCGACTATCCGCATGTAAATCACTGCTGCATATGCCTTGCTGCTTCCATCACAGAACCCATGAAGTGTTATCGTCGCAGCCGGTTTCACACCAAGCCAACGCGGAACACGGATATGTGCCAATTGCTGTAAACCGTTTCGAAAGGCCAGCCAATGTGTTCGTAGATCATCCGGTAAGGTTGTATCCCAATCAAGTTTCTCACGCTATAAATCTTGAATGAATATGTTTGCGGTCACGATAACTGGGACCAACGTGCCCGGTCGATCATACAGTCTCGCTATGTCGCTAAGAACTAAACATTTAGTAGGTACGGCGTCTGAATCACGCACCTTAATTTTGTAGAATAGCTGATCGCTGATCGGGTTCCAATGAATACCGAGCACCGTAGTGCTAGAGTCACTGAGCTCAAGCTCTGAAGCAGATGGTTGCGACCCAAAAATCGCCATAACCGTCGGTGCATCATTTGAATTCCATTTTCTTAAATGAAATTTGCCTTGTTGTAATATGGTTTCGATATCTAACGCCGTGAGTCACTGCTTCACTTGGAGAATCCGCGCTGTCCAAATAATCGTCCACATAAAAATTATGTAGAATACTGTGACAGGCTGCAGCTGCCCGGCTTGCATCATTAATTATCCGGTGGTTGTCTATTGCACATTGTTGCAATGCTCGAATAGCGAGGTATGGTGAACATGCCATACCGTATGTAATTGTCTTCAATAGATATGTCTGCAGCGGCTCCATTAATGATTCCCACCACAATATTTACTGCCATTGACGATGGCATGGATCCACTTCCACCTGGCGGAACATTTTCTCCACATCACCAGTAACGGCAATTCTCCGCTTACGGAAACGAAATATGATATTCACAAGGACCTCTTGCAGTTGTGGTCAAACCAATTGTGTATCGTTCAGTGACACACCGTTATTTGATTTGGCTGACGCGTTGAATACCACTCTGAACTGCTCGATGACAGCATGATGCGGGATATAATATGATTGAGAAGGATCGCTTCGAGAATCAACCATCGCTTTCATATGGTTTAAGACAACATATTCACGCATAAACTTCACATACTTGGTTCGTAATTCGGAATCACTATACAGTCTTCGTTCCAACTGATAAAACCGTCGCAGCGCTAGCTGATGAGATTGTACATTGTAGCGACCTTCTGCGTTGCGTTTCACAGTGTTTTCAAAAATCACTTATGAAGTAGTTCATCGAATCGCTGCTCACCGACACATTTGTTCACTGTAAATGTGTGCAGTGTTAGTTATGATAGGCTCAAATACAACCCATTCTAAATGCGTACGTATTGCGCATGGCTCGTTGCGCTGGCCAGTGACAATTCCATCTCGAATTATATTTCCCCAAATATCGGCACCGATTAAAAGATCTATCGGCCCTGGCTTCGCAAATCCCGGATCAGCAAGCTGTAGTGGACGCAAATGTTTCTAACAATCAGCATCAATCAACGTCGCAGGCGTGGTCGACGTGATTGATCGTAATATATATTCATACCTCAAATTGCAATTTGAAATCAGCCTCTATCGTAGAGTGCATTATAAGCGTCATTTGACCGCTGGTGTAGGTATTGGTTGATGCGCCAATCCCTTCGATGGCTACTTCACATCGGTTCCTGTGAAGACTCAAATTATTAAACTCCGATTCAGTGATGAAACTCACCTGAGATCCTGGGTCACAGAGTATTCTGCATAGGTGACGGTTTCCATGCCGATCCAATATAAATGCGGTTGCGGTGGCAAGCAGAACAACATTGTTGGCATGGATGATGAAGGACTGCATGTGGTCGGTCAGCCATGCATTTTGATCAAAGATCACACATGGTTTACCTGATGACATGCCAGGCGTCGATTGACTTCCAGATCGAAATAATGCCTGAGATGATTATGGGTCAACAGTAGCTCTCTCTGATGTCGCCTTACATAATAGTGTTATGCTTCTGCCAGCAAAGTGCACACATGCCGGACGAACATTCAGTTTGAGTATGATGGGGTTTAAACAGTTGAAGCATACATACCATGAGGCTTTTCACTGCCTCCCAGCGCTGAGGTATACTCACATTATGGAAAACTTGCCATCTATAAATGCGATGTGCGCCCGAGCAACGTGGACAAACGGGTGCTGCAGACGATGCTCGATTTGAAGCGGAGTACTGTGGTGGATTTGTCGCAACCACATTTACGTGAATCCCTCGCTGGAATGGACGTCGTTCAATGTTTTGTTGCACATCTGTCCGAGGAGTCGTTGAAGGCATATTCAATGCCCATCGCTCGAAATATACACGCTTATCATTTTCGGCAATGCTTCATCCGAAAGGCTCATTGTACATTGACTGCTTGCAGCCTTTGACAGTTTTCGTAATAGAATAAATGGGATAAATTATCGCATCCCACTTATCCGTTGGTAAATTCAGGACTGGCAATGCTCGCAATGTACTGCGGGTGCAGTCGATGATGTCTTGCAATGCTCGTTGCTGATCGGGTGCTGAATCAGGTAGATCGAGTAAACGATTCACGTGTGTCTCAGCTAAACGATGTGGATTGTCACAACGCCGCTTTAGTTCGGACCAAACTTGCTCATACCCACCAGTGTAAACACCAGCCACCATAGGGACTTCCCCACTTTTCACATATTGTCTCAACTTACACAATTTATAAGGTGGTTCTAATTCTGTGCGATTATGCACAAGCGTCTCGAACATGTCCTTGAACATAATTCTCTGGCCATCCATCAAACATATGAATAAACACCGGATTCAACTGCATGTCTACTGCTCGACCATGATTATTCGTGTAGTCCCGGTCGGATTTGCCATCCGATACCAAATCGACGCAATTTGATACAGACTTGGTCATATACCGCTTCAGTTTCGGCAAATTAGTTGGTCGTGAGCAGCGATCACATCTGCCTCAGCTTCACCAACCAAAATCATATGGTTTGTCACGAATCGGGTGAAATGCGCTTCAATATTCCGTAATGACTGATCGATTTCTTCCTTATCGGGAGCATAATTATCTGCGTTCACCACAAGCAGCATCCGTGAAATTGATGTGTGGTCGGATGTTCGTAATTTCAACGCTGCCATTCCTATTAAAGTTCTCCAAATTTTACAAACACTCAATTGAACACGTATATAATTATATGGGATACCGTTGCTCGATAACGGTATGCACAATCGACTATTATAATTACACCAAACAAAATGTCTCAAATACACTTGTTATTAATTCAATTCCTCACAGGAGGCAACAAAAAATGTTTAAAATTACTACGCGTTGTTGCGAATACAAAACAAACATTCAGAACTATTTTAATGTTCCATTCATATTTTTATTTTTTCATATTACTTCACGGTTAACAAAAAACCCCCCAAAACACCCTCACTATCTCCACACTAAAAAAACCGAGTCCTCAGCGAAGAGAAAAAAGTATACCCAGATGTAAATCGCCGCGATCGCCCGACAAACCAGCTCATCACCACCCAGCAAACACATTACTGGGTGAGGAATTTGATCTCAAACATTCGCTTTAAACACTCCGCCGTAACACACGATGTTTGTGAGCTGGTGTCAATCACGGCTCTACAACACTATCAATCTCCGGTTTGTAGTTCCTTTCTCAGTAGTCGTACCGATTACGTCAGAGATATGTGTAGGTATATCCAAGAGACAATTAAAACGTAATCTAAGGCAAGAAATTCTGCGCATTCGTATAATTTGTGGCCTTTTCCACAAAATGCACAGAGTACTACTGGTGCAGTGTGCATAGACTTTGATCTCTGAGTCTGCAATGAATCCATTTGCATATTTAACACTCGCCTATTTAAAACATAAAACAATCGATATAAAATGTGAACTGGGGCGAGATGTTGTATGCCGACTTAGTTTATGTCTCATTTTTCCAGAATAAAATTGTATGCTATTTCATTTCTCCAATTATAATTTTTCTACTGTGGTCTCAGCATTTTTGATTTCTAAGATTACTAGATTTGTTTATTTAAACATCGTTTCATATTTTTGTTGGTGATTTGTGATGGCGAGCATCTAATTTTACTTTAGAAAAATGAGACTCAAACTTAGTTGAAAGTCAAAATCGTGGTGGTATAATATCGCGCTCCTGATCAGATTTAATCGGTGTCTCATTTATTTTAATTAAATATCTCATTGTCATCGTATTCTCGTCCTATTTTTTATTGTATTTCCGATTGGACGTTGAGTTAACAACGTTTTGCAATATTGAAAATTTTGAGTCACTTTTCTTTGGCAAGTAACATGGATGGACATCTTACGAAGAATTGCCTATTGAGAATAACGCTGAGTGTTCAATTTGCTACACTTTTAAGAATCTCGCACAGAAGTTCCGGATTTAGCAAGAAAACATTCTAAAACGATCGGCCTCGAAAAAATAATTTCTGGTCAGTTTCATATACCGGGTGTTTCTTTTAAACTGAGACGATCAAATATCTCGAAAAATAGCCACTCTACGGAAAAAATGTCCATAATCAAAATTTAAGCATACCGCGTCGGAAATACATTAGTGCAAAAAAATAGTGCCCCACCCCTCGCTTTGTAGGTGGGGCGGGGGTAACTTTTAAACTAAGATAGGAAGCCATATTTTTTATTGCAGATACGGATTCTACAACTAAAAGTACGTATGATTTGAATGAAATATTTTGTTCGGTTCATGATAGATGGCGTTGTAATCGACGAAATTCAATTTTTTCAATTTCTCCTTCTTAGAACACACGCATTCGATTCTGCAATACGTTTGAAACAAAATGTATTTTATTTTGTTTTTTGTATTTTGTTTTAAAATATCGATTCGATATTTTAAAACAAAATTTCAATACAAAATGGAGTATTTAATTGTATAAGAACGAATTGAAATGGTCCTGGATTATGGAGAAGCTGGCCGTAGTCTTGATAATCACTCTCTACGCTTCGCATTTTCCGGATAGGATTCGGTCAGGTGCTTCATTTGGCCGTACTATCAAACAATTTATTACTGATGGAAATGTTCAACCGAAAAAGAGGACCCGTATAGCAACAGTCACTGGATAAAATAATGAAATTTGTGTATTGGCAGCAGTGGCGCATAATCCTCATGTTAGTACACGAGAAATAGTTCGCGATTCCGGATTATCCCTCACCAGTGTTTGGAGAATTTTAAAACGGCACAAGTGTCATCCGTATCATGTGTCTTTACACCACATCGGGTAACTTTTTGTCAATGGGCACGTGAACAAATACAACAAAACCTAAATTTTTTTCGTTGCGTAATGTTCTCTGACGAATCGTCTTTTACAAACCATGGAACGGTTAATCGACACAACATGCATTATTGGAGTGTTACAAATCCGCACTATGGCTTCGTCAAGTTGAACATCAGCATCCTTGGACTGTCAACGTGTGGTGTGGAATAATTGGCAACAAACTCATAGGCCCCCACATTATTGAAGGCAACTTGAATGGTCAAATGTACCGAAACATTTTGGAAAATGAACTGCCAATATTACTTGAAAATATGAGCTTAGAAGTGAGACGGAACATGTGGTTTCAACATGATGGTTGTCCTGCACACTATTCGGTGGTGGCACGTGAAATACTTGATCGTGATTTCAATGGTCGCTGGATTGGTAGAGCTGGTCCGGTAAATTGGCCTGCCAGATCACCAGATCTTACTTCGCCAGATTTCTTTTTGTGGGGCTATCTCAAAGACAAAGTTTACAAACAAGAACCAACAACACGTGAGAACATGATTGAGCGAATCAGAATTGCGTGTGCTGAAATTCAACAGACACACTTCTCAGTTGTGTACAATCATTTGAAATGCGTATTAATAAGTGCATTGAAGTCGCAGGCCATCATTTTGAACACTTATTTTAAGCTAAAATTATTTTATTCACCTGCCATTTACCTTAATAAATTGTTTTAATGACGAATTTCGAGTATTTCCAATGAAAACGTGATGTTTTTTATTTCAAACGCTTTGCAGAATCGAATGCGTGTGTTCTAAGAAGGAGAAATTGAAAAAATGGAAATTCGTCGATTATAACGCCATCTATCGTGAACCGAACAAAATATTTCATTCAAATCATACGTACTTTTAGTCGTAGAATCCGTATCTGCAATAAAAAATATGGCTTCCTATCTTAGTTTAAAAGTTACCCTCGCCCCACCTACAAAGCGGGTGGTGGGGGACTATTTTTTTTGCACTAATGTATTTCCCCCGCGGTATGATTAAATTTTGATTATGGACATTTTTTCCGTAGAGTGGCTATTTTTCGAGATATTTGATCGTCTCAGTTTAAAAGAAACACCCGGTATATTGATTTTGCAAAAAAAGAGGGGAAGGGAATGGTACCTTGGTCCGATTGCACAAAGTTCAGTATAATCACACATTTTCAGTACTATAAATTTTATTTTGTAATAAAACCATAAAATAATAAATCAAAACTATAAAGGACTAAAATACCGTCCCCACATAAAGTTTGCAACATAATATGAAATTAGTGATTGTGTTACCAAATTCAAGAAATATAACCTGAAAAAACAAAAAATATTAGAAAAGATTAAACTCAAAAATTGCTTGGTTGTTATCCTTACAGTTTCATAGTGATTACCGCTCGCGGAAAATCTTCATCTCTTTCCTTGCAAATAAATTTCCGTACACCTCGAGTACCTCTTATAAGAACTGCAACTTTGTCATTTTCATAAATGTTCGTATCGAAAATTTTCTTATCAATCTGACTTTGATGGTCTCGTATACTTGCAAATCGATCCGTATTGAAGCGGATTTCTGGTCGCAGATACGGCACAAACTGTTGGCCTAGACCAATAATTTTGCGTTGGACTTTTACCATTCTGGTGAAATGCGAAAAGTTACAGAATAAATCTAAATAATTTGTTTTTCTATACAGATTTCCATAATGCTACTTACATTGGGCGCTGGCCAAACAGCCTAAACAGCATATCCAGGAAAATCGCAGGAAGTATTTGAAATAAAACTAGTCGTACGTAGTGGTGATAAATACAGCGTGTGAATGAACCATTTGGATGCCAAAGGGCAAAATTAAGTGCTACCTTGTATCGGCATTCTTTCACTAAAAATAGTTTAATTATTTAGCAAAATATTTGATATTATTAAATCGGTTTAATTCACATATGTTACAGTAGTCTGTAAATGTTGCATTTTCTGCAAACTCTATGTTCCCATTATAATATTCAATTTGCTGCTTCCTTAAATTTTAAATTAGACTCACATAAATAAATCTTAATGAAAGCTAAAAGTTTACGTAACTCACTTTTTCGTTCCATGTAGCCATGACGTTGTTATAACCGCATTTGCAACTACATCAACCGGGACAAATAAAACACTCGAATCATTTTCCAAATAAAATGTTCGCACAACTCCCCGTCCAACCCCTACACCAAGTCCGAAAAATCCATTTAAACCTTCACAGTAACCCGGAATTGGATCTTGATTAGCACTAGTTACCACAGATGGTCGGACGACACATACCGGGAAATCATTGCGGTACTGATAAACTAAATCTTCACTCAGATGTTTAGATAATGAATACGTGTTGGGGAAGTCACCCAAAATTCTATAAAAAAAATAAACCTCAAAAACACATTACGAAATCGAAAATATTCTTACTTTGTCTGGAGCGCATCCAGAACATTTTCATCAAAACGTTTGCAAGCGTTCACAAGCGTAAATGTATCAATCTGTGATTTATAGTGACACTCATCGGTGACATCCAGATACGATTGTGAATATGCGGTCGAAACATAAACAAACACTTCCAGATGTTTAATGCGTTTTGCTAATTCCAATAATCGATACGTTCCGAGCGTGTTTGTGTTTAGTGCTTGCCACATTTGCAGATCAAATCGGACATTGGCAGCGCTATGCAATACGATATGAACACGATCGTAAATTTCTTGCAATTGATCGTTACTCAAGGCGAGGTCATCGTGGGCTACGTCGCCGTTGAAGAAAATCACTTTTTCTAACTGTTTCGGATTAGTTTGGCGGATTTTGTCAAATACCTGAAAATTAAATTAAAAACAATAAATTTTTTTTTAAACATTTTAACAATTCGTGATTACTAACTACTCGGCGGCTTCTTTATTTAACATAGAGGCATGAGGAAATTAAAGAATTTTTGACTAATTATTACCTCAAGTAAACAATAATGGTACTAACCAAATGATTTAAATAATCCTTGCACCGTTGGTCAAAACTGTTTCGGCCACGACGAATAATTAAATAAAGTGAGTTAATTTCGTCACAATCACGTAAAATTTTTTCCACCAACACTTTCCCAATAAATCCTGTCGCACCAGTTACTAAAACGTTTTTTCCAGCATAGTACGGCCTAATTTCCGACATTTTTACTAAGCTTTCTAAGCGCTGAACTAGACCAATAATTCACCTACTTGAATATACTGACAAGATCGTCAAGTAAACAGGTTGCTTTTATAAAACAATTAAAATTTGATTAATTTATTTTTAAGGTTATAGGTTATGTTGATTTGCATAATTGTTGGCTAATCAAAACTTAAAACCAGCACATAAGCAATAACGTTAAAAGTATTTTTTGGTGATTCGCGAAATTCGCTCAAGGTTTAAAATTAAAAATAGAATTGACAACCCTCGAAGATCCTGAGAAATTTTAAATTCTGATTAGGCAAATGGAACACCAAAGTGACTGTGGAATGTATTTTGATCACTCTTCATTGGTTTTGTAAAAATTTTTCACTTGGTCTAACTAAGTATGGAATATAATTTGCTCGCCATCGTAGCAGGCTAATGGGTTCGATGGCTTTCTCACATGATTCACCTTTTTAGTATATCTAGTTTTATCAGCCACCAATGGCTAGAAAATCAATACCTACGGCACGAATTTATTCGAGGTTAATATCGGACTCAAACACCCTTTCACTCATGCTTTCGTGCTAGCTGATGTAAATCGTAGGATCATTATCGCTGATTTCCTAGGTAAATTCGCACTTTTAGTAAATATTAAACGAAATCGGCTGGTTCATTCTGCGACTCAGCTGTCAATCAATGCCACCTCGATCAAGGTCGATATATCCAGAATTAAATCGGGCGAAATTTGAGGAACGTGAAAAACTTATTAATAACCTGGTGTGCCGACACGAAATGAGAACCCCCCTCCCATCATACCAATGCGAAAAAATTTAAAAATTCATTTTATCAATAAAAAAACCAACAAAACAAACATAACCACTAAAACACAACGCCCTTATCATCAAAATTGCACTTGCATGACGAAATTTATTAGCCCTATGAGTTAAGTTTATTCCTTATTATGTTTGTTATATTATGTGAGTCACTTTATTTTACTCTCTAAGGTACGTATCTCATTGTTTTATATATCTCTAGTATAATGTAGTTTAGGTAGTTTTCGTGATTTAAGGTTTCTACTCGAATATAGATTTTTTGAATCGAAGCATATGGTTCGATACGCCTCTTCCAATGTTTGCTATTGTCAACTATAAGTGGATCTGGCGGCAATAAAAGATGTCACATTTAAAACTTTTACAGTTCTCAATATAAATAGATGAATAAATGTTTACTTTAATTAGTTAATACTTAACAGTAAACGACGTAGTATTGCTCTTGTAAATTTTTAAGTTAGATATTTCTCGTAAAGTAAAAGATGGTAAATCGACAGTGTTGTAATCCATTTGAATTGGAAAATCATAAAAATATAAAACAACAATCTAGAGCCGTTAGCGAAGAATTAGCTGAAAAAGCCAAAAAGTATTTAAACTGCGATTTATCCAGACAGAGAGTTTGTGGAAAATGCAGCATAAAATTATACAAATTAAACGATGTGCCAATTATACCAAACCCAGCTTCCGAATTTGCAAGTCACCTTCCATCATCATCTGGGTCTTCTTCAAATCAATCGGAGCCGATATCACTGCCACCAACGGAAAGTTTAATGAAATATGTATACGGTTGGGTGGATCACCAGCAAATAAACACAGGCTCATTGAGCCAGGTTATAACAAAAAACAACTAGGAAAAGTAATAAAACTCACTTATGAAAATGTGTTACGCATACTGATTCCAAAAATATCACCAATAGACGAGCCAGATGACGAACATGAGCTCATGAACAATATCTTGGAAGCATACAACCAGCAAGGGACATCATACGCAAATCGAATGTTCCTCCTAACTTTGTTACCAGAGAATTGGTCAGTGGCTAAAATTATGGATACATTTAATACTTCGAAATATATGGCACAAATGTCAAAAAATCTCATCAAAGACCACGGACATGGTAGCTTCCCAGGACCTAGAAAAACGAAATCTGGAGTCCCTCCTGAAACAATTACATTAATTGAGGAATTCTACAGAAGTATGGAAATCAGTCGTCAGCTTCCTGGAAGCCACGACGTTGTTAGTGTTCCTGATCTTGATGGAGGTCGCATTAAAAAACAGAAAATGCTAGTTTTAGGCAACTTATCCGAGGCATACCAACGTTTATTGGAACAAAATCCAAATCAAAATATTGGATTATCTAAAATTGCCGAGCTTCGCCCAAAAGAATGCATATTAGCTGGAAAACCAGGAACACATAATGTTTGTGTGTGCATAATTCATCAGAATAACAATTTATTATGCCCGGTTATTTAAAAAATTGTAATTACGATCCTGCCATTATGAATGAAAAACAATTATTAAAGAACATATCCTGTGACAATTTGACGTGGGATTGTTGTGAAGGTAAGATTATTAGTTATATTATGCAATTCGAAAATATTTAAAATTGGTCTAAATGGACGTTACTTTTATCTTTGTTTACATGTAAATTGTGGAAAATATAACAGTCTGGTGTATAAATTAATAGAACAACTGAAAGGTGCTGCAAAATCTGGGGCATACAATAATTGGATTTCCGTTCAAAATATATACAAACTGATAAAGATCACGTCTTCAGTTGACGAAATTGCCGACATTTTATCAGAATCTTCAAAATTCGGCCTAGCAGCACTTCGCAAACATGACTACATAACCAAAGAACAGTCAATATATCTAAAGTCAGTAAAAAGTAGTTTACAAGAAGGAGAATATGTAGTGATTTTGAATTTTTCGGAAAATTTTAGCAGCACATTATTTTACACCGCAAGCAACATTATTTCCAATCGTAGCCTACTATAAATCAGCAACAGGTTCAACAAGCATACTCTCCTACACAGTAATTTCAGAAAAAGATACGCATGATACTGTAGCAGTGTACACTTTTCAAACGAAATTTATAAAATTTGTACAAGCAAATGGGGCTGAATATCTAAATCCGACGAAATTATATCATTTTTCTGATGGAGCTGTATCCCAATTCAAAAATAAGAAAAATTTTGGAAACATCAACTATCACAAGGCGGATTTTGGCGTTAACTGCGAATGGAATTTCTTTGCTCCTAGCCATGGAAAGGGACCATCAGATGGTATAGGAGGCATCATTAAGAGAACCGCTAGATTAGCATCATTGAGAACTGTTGCCGACAGTCTTTTGAATAACCCAGAAGAATTTTTTAAATGGTGTGAATTTAGAAGTAACATCAAGTCCGTGCACTTTGACCATGTATCTAAATTAGCATACACATCAACTAAAAAGTTGCTAAATAAGAGATTTCGTAATATTAGCACAATTAAAAATACTAGACAAATTTTTCAGGTAACGCGAAATGCCGATTTAAACTTTATTAATACTAAAATGTTTTCCAATTCACTAGTTGTAAATAAAGTTGTTTATGAGGAAAAATTCTTTCTGTAATATTTAAATGTGTTTCATAATTTGTGCTTGTTGACTCATTTCAAGTATTGTATTATTGTGTTTGAATATCATAAAATTAGTGCAGGACCGATAAATCCTCTTTTCTTCGAGCTTTAAGCAATCTTGTGATGTATAATAAAACTGAACAAAAAAAAAAAAATTAATTTTTAAAATCCTCTGATGCTCAAATTATGTAACATAAAGTTTTGCTTTTAGATTCATTTGATGCTCTACTTAATTGTGATTCCAAGGAATAGCATCATTGTCGCCCTTTTCCCTAAATTTGATTCACATTCACAACGAAAAAAATTAAAATTTTGTAATTGTTCAACTTTAAAGTCATTTAGCAGCCAAACTAGATGCAGTGCAAGTATGATTTATAGCTTGTTCAAAAGGCCTTCAAACCCTGTATAAATAATATTATGATTTTGGTAGATGCGCCCTCTAGCGCCAAAAAGCCGTGTGCACATATATCTTGCCATAACCTCGAAAGGAACGGTACTTTACATTTTTTTTTAAAATTATTTGTTAACCATAAATATTCACCTTTCTAAAGTAGCAAAAACGAAAACAATACCTTTTACAGAACGGAAAATACAACATTTTATGTATAGACACAATATTAAAAGTGCGAAAGATGTCAGAACTGACATAGCGAATAACGGGAATTTCGATTGTCAAAATAAAAAACAAAAAAACACTTTTGCATGCCAATATTACATAAGGAATACGAAAAAAAACAAAAAATTAAAATCAAAGAGACAAATTTTGAAAATTGCGAAAAATTCCCTGATATATATATATATATATATATATATATATATATATATATATATATATATATATATATATATATATATATATATATATATATATATATATATATATATATATATATATATATATATATATATATATATATATATATATATATATATATATATATATATATATATATATATATATATATATATATATATATATATATATATATATATATATATATATATATATATATATATATATATATATATATATATATATATATATATGGGATACCACGTTGATTCGTTCCCTTTTATCCGCAACACAAAAACAAACAAATGTAATTAACTAATGGCGTATGATCTTTTCTCTTCATCGGTCAAACCACTAGTCCCCTTTTCGTTTTTATTTCATCTTCTACAATTTGGTTTACCTCTACCAATACATACAATACATAAAACAAATGAAAATCGATGCTCGAATAGCATATTGATGCATGATAATTCGGCGTCACGACGGTTGGTTTCAATCCGGTAGGTAGAAAGATAATTCTTCGTAGCTAAACTTCCTTGCGGGCAATTTGATAATACATTCTTCAACTTGGTATTGTAAATTGGCTTCGTGTTTTCCGGTAAGTATCCTAACATGAATGTAAGTGTAGCTTGTTCTTGGTAAGCACATTTGTCTACATGTCCTTGCATGTACGGCATCAACAAAACAGGCAATAACCGCAGGTAAATATTTCGTCTTAAACAAACACTTCTTTATTCAAATTCACCTTCCATTATTGCTTCTTCTTTGGTAAGTATTTCGTCTTGCAGGTAAATGTTCTGTCCTTTACGGCCAGATAGTATATACTTCGTCTTCGCAATTCATCTTTGAAAAGTATTTCGTTTTTTATAAATACTGTATCTTGATAGTTCGTCTTTGGTTAGGTGGAGGTGGTCGTCGTAGTTTGGCTGAGTATTATTCTTCGGTGCTTTCTCCTTCTCTTCGTTGGTTGTCTTCATCGGACTCGCTTCCGGATGAATCGAATATACTGCTAGGTTGCCTCCATGGCTGCATATATTCTGCACAACTCGTTGTTGTTATAGCTCCTTCGTGGTTACCCACCTTCTCAACCTTGTATCTTTCGTTAGGACAAACTTTTGTAATCTTATATGGCCCCTCAAACTTCGGACTTAGCTTTAGCAGTGGTCCAAATTGCGTCCGATTGATGGCAACCATATCACCCAGTGAGTATTCTATTGCTTTTTTCCGCTTCTTGTTGAATGATTTTCGACTCTCTTCTTGGATTTTGGAAATTTCGCGTCTTGCTTCAGTACGGTCCGTCTCTCGGTCGTCCATAAACTGTTGTAACATCTCATCGTTAACTATTCCGGTTACGCATTTTAACGCCAAACATGACTTCGAAGGGTGATCGTCCGATACTTCTTTGCCGGGTGCAATTCAAAAATCGTTGAACGTTGCTAACATGCTGATACCACCTTTCTGGCTGCTCAATTGACAGTTTGGTTAACACCGATTTTACGATTGAATGGATACGTTCAATCTGTCCGTTCCCTCTAGGCACGCCTGTCGTTATCAGAGTGTGGGTAATGTTATTCTCCTGACAATATTCATTAAAACTGCCTGATGTGAAGGCTGTTCAACGGTCGGTCACAAAACATCTAGGATTCCCGGATGTCACCTTCTGCAACTCCAATTTTTGAATGACCTCTTCTGTACTTGTTGACTTGGTATAGGGTATAACCAAACATACTTCGAGAATCCATCTATAATAGAAAAAATATATTTGTAGTTTTTGGCTGTACTAGCCAATGGACCTAAATGATCGAGGTGGTAAAATTGCAATGGACACTTATCTTTTGGCAGGGGGTGTAAATACCCCTCCTGCCTTCCAGAATTACGCGCAGCGAGTATACACTCAATACAATTCTCTCGTATCCTCTGACATTTCTCCGATAATCCAGGGATGTGTTAATCCTTTTCAATCATTTCGATCATCTTTTTAACACCAAAATGACCAATTCTATGTATCTTTGTGATGATTTCATCTTGTAACGTTTTCGGAACACAGATAAGTTGACTTCCCTTTTCATCATCTTTGAACAATAACCCTCGGTTGATTGAATAATTTTTATATGGCCCATGCTCTAGCAGATTTTTAATGAGCTGCAACTTTTCGTCTCGCTTTTGTAGCTCTTCTATTTGTGCCATAACTCCATCTTCGATAATCAGAGTGATGGGGTATCTGCTCAACGCGTCGACATGCTTCATTTGAGTACCGCTACGATGTTCCAAAACATAATCAAACTCCTCTAATACTAACGCCCATCCGGCAATACGTGGTGCTATATTCTTTTTTGACATGGTCATCTTAAATGCGGCGCAATCCGTCACAATGGTAAATTTCAAGCCCAAAAGATAAACTCGTAGCTTTTTTAATGCTGCCACTATTGCCAATACCTCAAGTTCATATGAGCTGTATCTTTCTTCAGCTGGTTTAGTTTTTTTGCTAAAATAATACACAGGAAGAAATTTCCCATCGCTTTGGTCTTTCTGTAGCAAGACAGCACCATAACCGTATTTTGATGCGTCCGTGTGCATTTCTGTTTGTGCATTAGATCTGAAAATACTCAAAATAGGTGGGTTAATCAGTAGCATTTTAAGAGTATTGAATGCATTTTATCGAGCCATGTTCCATTCGAACTTTCTCTCTTTTCTTAAGAGCTCCGTCAGAGGCCTTGCTATAGTCGAGTAAACACGTGCAAATTTACGAAAATATCCGGTTAGGCCAAGAAAACTTTGAACTGATTTTATATTTGTTGGCACTGGAAAATTTTCTACGGCACGGGTTTTTGCTGGTGATGGTTTGACTTTCCCCTTTGAAATAATATACCCTAGGAACTCAATTTCCTCATACAGGAATTTACACTTTGTCCACTTGAATTTTAACCCATACTCACTAGCAACTTTGATTACACATTTCACTTTTTCAAAATTTTCTTTAGCATCTTTTGCCGCTACGATGACATCGTCCATATAAACAATTAAAATTTTATTTTTAATTAATTCCCGAAACACATAGTTTATAAATCTTTGAAATACGGCAGGGGCAATGCACAACCCAAAAGGAACTCGATTGAATTCGTAGTGCCCCACATGTGTCACGAAAGCGGTGTATTTCCGGCTTCCTTCGTCAATTTGTACGTGAAAAAATCCGTTTTGCAAATCCATCGTTGAGAAAACTTGCGCAGAATGCAATTGATCGATCAAATCTTCTATTATAGCGATCCATCACCACTTCCCTATTCAGCCGTCTATAATCGATACACAATCTTTTGGTTCCATCCTTTTTATTGACTAGCACGACGGGACTAGCATATTCGGAGACGCTGGGCCTAATTATACCATTATTTAACCATTCTGTGATTTGTTCCTCTACCTCCATTTTTTCTTGAGGTGCAGCTCTTCTCGGTGGTTGGAAAATTGGGAAGTATCAGCTTCATGGTCACGCGGAATCTTTGGATTTCTCCGGACGGTAATTCTCGACTAGTTCTTCAATTTGTCTTCTATATATCCTGTCTTGTACCTCGATAATTGGGTCATCATTTTCCCTAATTGGTACCCGTTTAGGAAATTTTCATCATTTTCGTTAGCTTTTTCACCCTAATCCCATTATCACTAATAACGATACCGCTTCTTTGTAGCATATCTGTGCCAATTATGCAATCTACTTCTATTGACCTTGCTGGGACCACATGAATTTTCCCCCTAAATTCCTCGCGATCGATAAACATTTTTCCCATAAAATATCGCATGATTTCGATCGAACTATCCCCTATTCCTCTTAATTTGGTCGTAATATACTGCAATTCTGGACTTCCAATGATTTTGTAAGTATCCTCCATTAAAAGTGTTAGGTCACTTCCCGTGTCGACTAGTGCTTCGATTACATAACTATTCAGTTCAACCAAAATATGATTGTATCTTAAACTCGTCTTATTTCGATCATCATTGTTTTGCTTCTTTAACGTCTTCGTTTGCGGCTGTAAATCCGATGGTCGATCCGGACAATCTGGCGCTTTATGTCCAAATTTTAAACATCGGAAGCATTTTGGACCCTCACTTCTCATTCTACACCTAGCCGATATATGGCCCTTTTTCCCACAATTGAAACATGCTATGCTCGTTTGTTGAATGTTTGAATAGTTTTGTTTCGGCGGCATTTGTAAATCTGGTTTTGATTTTGAACCGTCAATGTGTTTCGATGAACCCTGATGGTCTGACCGTGACTTATAAGTTTCGTATATCTGAAGCTTTTCTCTAAATTCGACTACTGTCTTGGCACCGTACAAAATCAGCTTATTATATTCAGCATCGACGATACCGTTTATCACGTATTGGAATATGACTATATCCTCCACGTTACCCTGTATGCCAATTTCTCTCATTCTTAAAAAATATTCACCCAAAGTCTCACCATTTTTCATACGTCGTGATTGGAGCTATAGATGAACATCCGCGCTAGTAAATTCCTTTTTGTATTCTTTGGTCAGCAAACTTTTAATATCCTCCCAATTTTTAATATTTGGGTTCGTCTTTAGAGCTTCTTTCGCACTTCCACTAAGCGATTGTTTCGCGAAAACTAATTTTTGGAGAGGAAGGAGTTCAAATAATGCAGCGGTGTTCTCAAATTCTTCAATCCAATTCTCTATACGAATATCACCGGACCCTTCAAACTTAGAGATATATTCAGCTAAATCTTTTAAATTAATTGGATTGGACTTTAGAAGCGATGATTGTAAATGCGCATTATCACCGTTTTCCATTTCATTTCCTAACGGTTTCACACTACCCGTACGATTATGCTCACCATGCTTGGAATTTAGCGCTTGGTTACGTAACTGTTCATTTTCGCGCCTCAATTTTAAAAGTTCCTCGTGCATCGATGCATTTGTATCACCTGTAGCTTGTTTCCCAGTACTATTCATGTTTTTCTTATTAGTTAAACCAAATTGAAACTGTTTTCTGAATTCTTCTTCATCCGAATCGGTAAATAAAACTTTCTTTTTTTGCTTGTTCTTCCGCGTCATATTTTTTCCGAAAGCTCGACACACAACTTTTCAATTTATAGTTTTAGTACCTTTCAATTTATAACAATTTTCACTTTTTTAAGCTTAATCGACCGACACGAATTTTATTTCTTTGCACGACCCCAACAACAATGTTTGCGGAAAAATAAAAATAAAAATATGTTATATTTACGTGACCTTGATGTCGGTTATTTTACAAATGACCACGTTGTGCCAACAAAAAAAATCCAGCTGTAGTTGCTTTATTATCCTAGCACAACCAGATAACCACTATTAATAGCAGCGCTCGTCTTCTTATATTTTAGAATCAAATGTCTCTTGATATCCCGGTTGAGCCCCCAAATTTTGTGGGAAACCACGTTGATTCGTTCCCTTTTATCCGCAACACAAAAACAAACAAATGTAATTAACTAATGGCGTATATTATGCCCAACAATATTTTATTATTTATTTAATTGATACGAGATCTTTTCTCTTCGCCGGTCAAACCACTAGTCCCCTTTTCGTTTTATTTCATCTTCTTCTACAATTTGGTTTACCTCTACCAATACATACAATACATAAAACAAATGAAAATCGATGCTCGAATAGCATATTCCAACGTCACAATGATCACAGGGTGATCCCACATATATATATATATATATATATATATATATATATATATATATATATATATATATATATATATATATATATATATATATATATATATATATATATATATATATATATATATATATATATATATATATATATATATATATATATATATATATATATATATATATATATATATATATATATATATATATATATATATATACATATATATATATATATAGATATATATATATAGATATATATAGATATATATACAACGAAAAATTTAATGAAGAAGTTAAAAAGTTTCCCGAACTTTAAGATAAACGAAACAAATTTTATCTTGACCATAATTGGAAAAATAATGTATGGAAAGACATTTCTAATAAATTTGGTATTGACGGTAATGAAATATAAACATATTCTCACATTAACTTTTTTATTTAGCAAAACCTAAATGGGCTTACCTACTGGATAATTATATGGAAAAACGCAAATACGATAGTAACCCATCCGGTTCAGCGACATCGACAATTTAACAACGGGAATTTTTACGGTGTCTTACATTTTTAGATAGCTATATTAAACCTCAAAGGTCTGGTTAGAGATAAAAATTAATTAGAATCTATTTGAAAGAAATTGGTTTAATTTTATTTTATTATTTCATATTAAGAGAAAATACTTCCAGTGAGGAATTTTATGAAACGGAGTTCCTAAACGAAGATTCCTTAAGTCTTTCAATTTCTACTTCCGAGAGCAATAGTTATCGGCCATCTAGTTCATTAAGTGCACCACATTCAAAAAATAAATGATCAAATCCCGAGATCGATGACCTCTTTATAGACACAACCAACAAAATTCGGAATAAATATGATGTTGAGGATGAGCAAGTTGATCAGGCGGATAAATATTTGTTGGAATCAATTAAAAATGTGATATGGCAAAAATGTCAGTAGAGGCCAAATCTAATTTTAAAATTTTTATGCTACAAACAGCAAAGGAGGCTTGCTTAAATAATAAAAATTAAATAAAAATGTCGAAAATGCATTTTTATTTTAAAAACTGATGTTACGTGTCGATTGTGCTGAAAGTTGCGTTATTAGATCCCATTCGGGCGGGTCTAAGTTCATGAACTTGATTTCTCCACATACCGGAATGTGAAATAAAATCGGAGTCCTCCTTATTCCGTATAATTTGCTGCAACATATTGTTGATTAAAATCCCCCACCGGCCGACAAGAATCCCAAAGGCATTTTCTATAATGCGTCGTGCCCGACCCGGCGATAATTGAAAATATTTTTGGAATCATTCAATAACCTTCATGGATACGGCCGCATTAGATTTTTTTGCAAAGGGAATGCAGCATCTGCAGCAAACTAGTAAGGAAACATCTGATTAATATTCGGTAGTAATGTAGATTCAGGGACTGGTAATCTTTTGTGAATTATATCCTTTCCAAATTGTGATTCTTTCAATACATCCGAAAATTTAAATTTAAATGATTTAATTATAATAACTTATGTAAGCTTCTACGGAAATTATTAATTATTATCGCTTTGACTACCATAAGCTCCGACAGCTACATCAGTAAATGTGTAATTGGCAGCACATGGTGCTAACAAAACGATGCTAAAATGTTTTTTATATTTTATACAACCGTTTCTTAATGGATAACGCATAGTGATGTGTTTACCATCTATGCCACCCACGCAATGTGGCATATTCCATCTATTTTCAAATTCAATTACTGTTTGTTTATAATCACTGTCATTTGACTTGTTGACGTAAATTCGATAAAGAACGGTCTATAAACCTTGGCAAGTCTCGATAAGGATTTTACGACCGGTCGATCTACCAATTTTGTAGGTCCAGTGAAAGCCAATCTACATTCAAAATGGATAGCAGGCCGACTAGAGGATTGTGTTAGATGTGGTTCTAAAATATTGAGTAGTAGGTCATACACGCGCATCGGCATTCGAGTGTTGAAAGAAATTTCTGTGAGAAATATCCAAATGTTTCTCCATTTCGATTTAATAGTCTCACCCATCACCTTCTTTTTGTTCCATAATATCCGATGTTATTTAAATGTTCTATATTCATATTAGATGAAAAATTCCTGAAATCACAAATTCACTCTTTGGAGCCGTAAGTCATGTTTTAATTTTATGATTTTTATGTTTTGAATATGTAGCCTTGATTAAAACAAACATTTTGAGACACTTAATTTTTTTTGGTTCTTGTTGTTGTTAAAGATACAGGGTGTCAAAATTTGAGAAAAATGATAATCATGGTATTGTATTTATCGCAATAAAAAGAAAAATAATTGTCCGATAATTATGATTTTGGGCTCATGTTAAAGGTAAGTTAATAAGGATTTCTAAAAAAAATACAAAAATAGTATATTGTTTATATCCTTCTTCTCTAAATTTCCCGCCAAAATGTTTTTTTAAATTTTCTCAAAAACCTATTTGTTTTTTTTCCAGAATTCGATAATTAATATTTTACAACATATCAAAAAACTAGAATACCGTTGTTGGGGCAATTATAAAGATTGCTAAAATTCCCAAGTTAATTTATTTATCAAAGTGATTGATTGAGTTAACTTTTTAATTAAACACTATGGTTTTTAACTTTTACACAATAAATTATTGTTTTATTTCCCTTATCCATGAAGAACAACTTTTTTACTGATTTTATTTCTTCAAAATTGCTAAATCATCATTTACAATTCTTAAATCTAGTTCTACAATTCATTACCGATAAAAACATATCCTACAACGACTAACGCGACATCTAGATTGTATGAATTAATTATGGTAATTCATTGAGGTGAATAACTACTAACCATAAGACATATTCACAATCGCATATACATGGTTGAATAAAAATAACAATAATTGTGAATAACAATATTATGACATTAATATTGACAAACTAATGGATGTTAATTCTAATGTAAGTATAAAAAATCTAATATTTATAATTTATTAACTTATTCTAATTTGATTGACAAAACTTCTTTTATTTCAGGTTGATTGTTTGTCCAATTTGATGGATTATCAGTGGTACTTAAGATGAGTATATTTTAATTGCTATATTTTGCAGTAAGTAATATGTAATTTATTTCTAGGTGCTGAACATTCCGGCCACCTTGAACTTCGTTCAATACTCAAGAAGATGGTTGATAGTTTGTCGAATATTAAGTATTATTGATTAATAAGTATTGTTGATTGCATGTCGTGTTGTATTTCTAATATTATTTCTTTTTAGGTGGTGAGTCTTCTAATGTGCTGGTTTCATTCATATTACAATCAACTGGTAATATACATAATTTGTGAATCGGTCGTTTTTAGCTGTCCAGATTTAGTTTTTAAAGTGACGACCGTGACTAGACCATCGGTCCCAGGATGAATGTGGATTACCTTTCCTAGTAACCATTGATTTGGTGGCATATTGTCCTTTATTATGACTACATCGTTGATTTTGATTTGTGTTTGTGGGTATCTCCATTTAGTTCTTTGTTGCAGTGACGGTAAATATTCGCGTTGCCATCTTTTCCAAAATTGTTGATGAAGTTGTTGTACGGTTTTCCAACGAGTGAGAAGTCTTGCGTTATATTCGGTGACGTCTGCTTCGGGAATTTTTGTTAACGGGTGTCCTACCAAAAAGTGTGCTGGTGTCAATGCATCAATGTGATCGGCTGATAAGACACAGATAGACCTCGAGTTTAAACAGCTTTCTATCTCGGCTAACAGCGTAGTCATCTCTTCCAGTGTTAGAATGGTTTTGCCTATGACTCGTTTTAAGTGGAATTTGGCTGACTTGACTGCAGCTTCCCAAATTCCACCGAAATGTGGTGCACTAGGTGGTATGAAGCGCCAGGAAATCGAATTGCTTGAAAGAAAATAAGATAGGTTAGTAGAGTTTTTTATTTTTTCCACTTCCTCCTGTATGACTTTGCTGGCGCCCACAAAATTTGTACCGTTGTCGGACTGGATTTCAATTGGTACACCTCTCCTTGCTACGAATCACTTAAGAGCCGCTGTAAAAGACTCGCTTGTGAGGTCTCCTACTAGTTCAAGATGAACCGCTTTTATGCTCAGGTAAACAAAAAACCCCAATGTATGCTTTGTATGTACGTTGTCCTCTGCCTTTGGTTAAGTGTATTAACATTGGTCCAGCAAAATCAACCCCCGTCTTGTAGAATGGTCGTACTAGTTCCACTCGGGAATCTGGTAAATTCCCCATTAGCTGGTGTTGGGAAGTAGCTTGGCATCTTCTGCATATGACGCATTTTCTGATAATTTCGCGTACTACGTTTCGTCCACTAGTTGACCAATATGATTGTCGAAAAACGGAGAGTAACAACGATGGTCCTGCGTGATGGTGTTTCTTATGAAGATCTTCCAAAATTAATCTTGTGAAAATGGACTTTGAAGGCAATATCAGGGGATGTTTTGTATTGTAAGGTGCTGCACTGTTTTCAATTCTTCCGCCAACTCGAAGTAGATTGTCCTTATCCATGAATGGGTTTAATGAATTTAAACTGCTCGATTTGTTAATTTTAGCGTTTCGTTCGAGAGCACTTATCTCATCATAATATGCCCTTTTTTGTTCGTATTCGCAGAGAATTCTAAATGCCGTGAACAATTCTTGTGGTTTCAGAAATTTTCCTATGCTTCTTTCTTCCTTCAGCTTCATTTGGGTATTTTTCATGAACCGGATTACGATTGAAAGGATTCTCTGGAGTTTATAAACTGATGAATATTTTAAGAGCATTGAGTCGAGTAATTCGTTGCACAGAAATCCCCCAAGTACGTTCAGTTTGATTGATCGCTCTTCTTGTTTGCATCGATAGTTGGTTTGTTACGCGGGCCAGCATTCTTCAGGTTGCGTTAGCCAGTCGGGCCCCTTCCACCATAAATTATGTTCTCGAAGTTTGGAAGGAGGCATGCCTCGGCTGGCACAATCTGCAGGATTCTGCAATGATGGTACGTGTCTCCAATGGCTTCGAGGTACAATATCCATAATCAATGACGTTCGGTTAGCCACGAATGTTACCCAACGGCGAGGTTCATTAGCAAGCCAGTCAAGCACGATTTTCGAATCAGTCCAAGCCAAAATATTGTTTATTTTTAAACTTGTTTCTCGTTTTACGGTTTCAATCAATTTAACTAACAGGACAGCTCCACATAATTCCAGTCGTTTTTCGCAGTCACTAGATGCACAAAGACTCCCTTTCCCGGAGTGGAAATCTTGAAATAAATTGCCGCTGCGTATGCGCTCTCGCTGGCGTCGCTAAACCCATGAATGTCGACTGTGGAATGATTCGAAGATAGTATGAACCGTGGTAATGTAAGATGTTCAGCTTCTTTTAGATTGCATCGGATTTTATCCCACTGCTGCTTTTGCTCCTCAAGTAGCACGCCATCCCAGTTCAAGTTTAGGATCCAAAGTTTCTGCATAAATATTTTCACTTGGACGACGACAGGTGTTAGCCAACCAAGTGGGTCGAATAATCTGCTGGCTTCAGAAAGAATGACTCTTTGTGTAAAATTTGAATGATTTCGAAGCGATGTTTTAAATATGAATCTGTCTTCTCGTGGATGCCAACTGACACCTAACACATTTACATATGGAGAAGACTCAATTGCTGCATCATCGAGTTCTTTGATTTTGTTGACATCTTCATTGCTTGAATTTGAGTTCAGTAGTTTCGGGTAATTAGAAGATCATTTTCTTAATTGAAATCCGTATTGCCTTAGGATATTACTGATGTCATATTTGAGTTGTAACCCATCCAATAAATCGTCTACATAAATGCTCTTCTCAATTGCATGACACGCAATTGGACTGGAATATTTTTGCTCTTCCCCTATTTGCTTTAGACATCGTATCGCTAGGAATGGTGCGCTGGATAACCCATAAGTGACAGTTGATAGTCGATAATGGCAAATTGGATCTGATGGATTCTTACGCCAAACAATCTGCTGGAACTTTCTATGCTTAGGATCGATCAATACCTGACGATACATCTTCTCAATGTCGGCATAGATGGCTATTTTGTGTTCTCTGAAACGAAAAATAATTGAGAATAGGTTTGATTGTATAGTAGGGCCTACGGCTAAGTAATTGTTCAGAGAATGGCCTGCGTTGCTCTTTGCCGATCCGTCGAACACTACTCGCAGTTTCGTCGTGGAGCTGGCTGTTCTTAAGACACCATGATGTGGCAAATAGTATCCATCAGCTTTGATTTCATTTTCTGGAATTTTCTCCATGTGTTTTAGTTCTTCGTATTCAGTCATGAACTCGCAATACAGAATTTTAAAATCGTTGTCCCTTTCGAATCGTCGTTCCATGCTCCGCAGACGCTGTATTGCGATGCTCATTGTGTTACTCAATTCATCGGGTGATTCTTTAAACGGTAAGGATACAACAAATCTTCCATTCAAATTTCGCGACACATTCTCTTTAAAATGTTGCTCACACATTTTTTCTTCCGCTGATAAAATGGTTTTTTCATCTCCAACAGACTCGATTTCCCAAAATCGCTTTAAAGAATTATCAATATTTACATCGGGATCCAAATAATTAGTCACCAACATTGACGTCATGGTTTCTTGATCTTCCTCAGTTGTTCCTGAGACTACCCAGCCAAAAATTGTATTTTGCATGATGAGCCCATGTTCGCCAAGCTGATCAGCTCCGATTAAAATATCTATTGCGCTTGGTTTGTTGAAATTTCGATCTGCTAACTGCAATGAATCCCACATGTTCACCGAAATGCCACTAATCGTTTGTGATGGTAACCAGGATGTTAGGTTTGATAACACTAAGGCGTTGATTTCAAATTCCGGACAACCACCAGATGGTTGTACAACTAATGTCACTTTTCCTCTTGTCAGCCCAGCTTTAGTCGGCCCTAAACCACATACTGCAATTCGTGAATTCGATCTCTTTAAATTTAACCATTGTATACAGGACTCCACAATAAAACTGGCTTGGGAACCTGAATACTATAATTTGAGCTGTAGGTAGAATTGAATGGAGTTTTAATACCTTACCACAATTGGATTGAACAACTGTTGAACTTAAGCTGGTGGTTGAATCATCTTGCTTGGAACTTGATTCACAACTCTCAGGCATCCCTTTGGTTTCTGCGACATTAACATGGAGTAATGTATTGTGCTTACCCGAACAGGTTCGACATCGGCGCCTTGATTGACAATTAAATATTGCGTGTCGTCGGCTTAAGCAATTAAAACACCTTCGATTATTTTTAACCCATTCCCTGCGTTGGTTAACATCCAAATTGTTAAACTGATGACAATCGAATAGAGAATGAGTTTTATTATTGCAGAAAGCACATTCAAAAACGGTTGATTCACTTGCGACTACGTGTCCCTTTATAGGACCTTTAGGATTTCTCAGTTTGACCGAAGAGCTCAATGATTCCAGAGAGTCAATCCTGATTTGTAAAAACTTGAAAAACTCTTCAAGTTTTGGATGTTCCATTTCCGCTGATGTTTCCGCCCACATACATTTGCTCTTGTCATCCAATTTACTAACCAACCACAATTCTTAATTTTATTAGCGTTTGCGATCTGGATTGGTGGATGATCGACGAAAGTGCGTATGAAAGAATTAATAATATGTTTCTTTCGGTTATACCTGTCTTTCAGTTTGTGTAATGCCTCCATGTAGTTAGCCTCGGTAACACTAATATGGCGAAGTAATGCGGCAGCTTCACCCCTTAAAGATCCCTTTAGGTATTGGAACTTTTGAACTGGGCTTAATATCGTTGAATCATGAATCGTGCTCGAAAATAGATCGTAGAAAGACTGCCATTCTGTATATTCGCCTGAGAATGGTGGTATGCTTAATTTAGGTAGCTTCCTTCAGCTTGACCGGTATGTGAGTGGTTTAGCGTTATGTCCATTCCTTGCATATCACCTCCAGGAATGATTGTTAATTTGCGCAGTTTCGAATTCAGCTTTGTTTTGGCGTCGTAATATTTTTCTTCGAATTCAAAATCGGGTTCTTCTTCAGGGTCGACATTGAATATCTTGCTTTCGATGGTAGTGAATTCGTTCATGAGCATATCAACTCGAGCCACACGTGTTCTAATCGCTTCAATATCTATATCTGCTGGATTTGCATTGATGAATTTACGTATGTTGGTTAATTTAGCCTTAATCGTAGACCGTTGCTTTTTAAGACTTGTTAGCTCGGACATCTTTAAAATAATATCACCTACACACTTATTCAAATTGCTATTTGTGCTTTGCTCAGAGAGTTGGGAAGGGATCACAAACGGCTAGCACAATTGTAACTTAATAAATCTAAACTTCACTATTTACTTTCAAGTTCACAAGAATACGAGGTTTAGAGATGCACTTAGATTTATGTTTTGATTCTTGATCACTGCACTATATAGTCTTGATAGTTTTCACCACATGTTTGGAGTAGGCACAAGATATAAATTATACGATTGTTTTGAATCAATAAATTTAGCTTGCACGCTATAATCTTACATTAATATTTATTGCAATTATAATTGAGGGCCGCGAATTATAACAACGGCGTAGATCACGGTATCACTTCTCGAAATGGCGAGAAAAAAAATTAAATTGATATAATGGTGACCTCAAAGTAATACTTCTCACAAGGCGAGAACAAAAAAAATATTCCGGACTTAATTCGATCCGGCTCGAAGGACCATCTTGTTGGGGCAATTATAAAGATTGCTAAAATTTCCAAGTTAATTTATTTATCAAAGTGATTGATTGAGTTAACTTTTTAATTAAACACTATGGTTTTTAACTTTACACAATAAATTATTGTTTTATTTCCGTTCTCCATGAAGAACAACTTTTTTACTGATTTTATTTCTTCAAAATTGCTAAATCATCATTTACAATTCTTAAATCTAGTTCTACAATTCATTACCGATAAAAACATATCCTACAACTACTAACGCGACATCTAGATTGTTTGAATTAATTATGGTAATTCATTGAGGTGAATAACTACTAACCATAAGACATATTCACAATCGCATATACATGGTTGAATAAAAATAACAATAATTGTGAATAACAATATTATGACATTAATATTGACAAACTAATGGATGTTAATTCTAATGTAAGTATAAAAAATCTAATATTTATAATTTATTAACTTATTCTAATTTGATTGACAAAAATTCTTTTATTTCAGGTTGAATGTTTGTCCAATTTGATGGATTATCCGTGGTACTTAAGATGAGTATATTTTAATTGCTATATTTTGCAGTAGGTTTCAGTGGTTGCTTACTGCACACTTAGGCCAATTTTTAGGCCCTTTGTGATACCACTCATTCACTCCACATCATTAACCCACCTACTTCACCTACTCACACAACTACAGTATACCACCTGCACATTGCAAGCTCCATGTCAACCTGTACATTGACATGGAAGGTGGGTCGGCGCGTGACACGGAATTCTGCACTCCATCAGAGGGTCTTAGTTGTATTTATTAGCATCACCGATCGTAATCGATGATGAAAATTCGATTTGCATCTAGCCTCTGATGGGATTCGAACCCAGCACCTCCCGGTCCAAGTGCCGAAGCTTTAACCACTGCACCACTTGTCCGGTTATTTTGCAGTAAGTAATATGTAATTTATTTCTAGGTGCTGAACAACCGTTATTTTTCTTGCAAAAATCGTTTTAGTAAGAGAAGTATTTCATTTTTATATGGAAAGCTATATAGATATTTCTCAGTGTTTTGAAATTGTTTACAAAAGTGGTAGTTCACTTAATTTGTGTGTTTTGTATTTTATTTATTGTACAATTTTGCGTCATATTTAAGTATGAGTCACAGAATTATGAGGTGCCACCCCCTGGTTTATATCGTTTGGTTAGTCGTAGTACCATAAATTCCTTTTCTTGTTTTTGGGTTATTTTGTAAAAGACTAAATAAAATGTTGTTTCCCCCTTTTTTATTGAGGGTGGATTATTTTTACTTGACGCAGGCGTACCTGTTAAACGATGAGTAATTCTTTTGAAAACAAAAAAAGAACATTGTTGATATAAATAGGAGTAAAAATTAAAATTTTTGATTAGTTGACATTGTGAATTGTAGACAACATTTTAAATAAGGAGTAAGATTTTTTAAAATTTGAAAAAGTAACAGTGTGTTAAAGTGAGTGTAAGTTTAAGTGGATAATTAAGTACTAGTGCGCTAAATTTGATAATGGATAAATTTCGAAAGTGTTGTAAACCATATCACGATTCAAAGTGTTCGAGTAAACTAAAACGAGTTACGGATTATGTTAAGCAATTTATGCCACAATCAGTTGAGAATCAAGATAGTTTGTATCTCTGTTCAACGTGCTATATAAATATTACCTGCAAACGACGAAAAATAGAATCACAGTTGTCACCAGTTGCGCGACCATCAACAACATCACCTCTAACACTGCAAATAGCCGATAACGATAATAGCAGTGATAGTGAAGAGTGTTATTTAAAAAATGTGTCCGTTTTGGAAGAAATGAATGAAATGTTACCCTTTCTTGGCAAGTCTCCTATATATCCGAGTACGTCAGAAGCCAGGCCAAAATATCAGCAGCAAAAAGTAATAGATTTAGCTTCAATAACACCATCAACATCTTTGGTTCCGGGAATCGTGCCGCTTTCGAATCAGCCAACCGAAGATCAAAGGAAGGTTGCACTATATGATGAGTTGATTGGTGATCTAAAAGCTAAATTCGAAGAACTGGAGAAAACCAGTGATAAGATTCAGCTACTTACTATATTGCCAAAATCATTAACCATTCAAGAAATCCAGAATGAGTTCAAGGCAACGCAACATATGGTGCGAACCGCTAAAGATCTACGAGACAAGAATGGTCCACTAAGTCGTCCAGCAGCTAAAGTAGTGTAATGTAATTGATTGCTAGTTGAAGTGATCATCTCGAATTGTAACGTAATGCAACAACCGGTATTCATCTTGTTGGGTATGACCTCCAACCAATTCAAATATAGTCGCAATATTTACTAATTGTTGTTATTGTATTGTATAACACGCTACCTCTGTCTGACGTCTTCGTGATATGAGGTAACCATTTATAATTTTTTTTGAACATATCGATGCTGTTAGTCGAGGTCGAGCTGTAATTGCATTTTTTTTCACAAGTTGTTTTGGTAGATATTATAGCTTGAAATGTTATCTCTGGTTTGCTTTTAGTTGGTTTTCGGAGTTCATGTTAAAACGTTGTGTTGTGCCCCATAGTGGAATACGTGTGTAGAAAAACCAAAATAAAAAGCTAAAACTTTACAATAATTTAATTTATCTAATATATTGTCTATTACCGCAGTTCACTGTAACCAAAATATACCCGAAGTAAGTGGGAACCAGTAAAATAATAATTATTCAAATACCAATTTGTGCCTTTCATATTCTGTAGGCATTCTTGTAAACCAGCGGTATCGGAATAAATTATCGTCCGTATTTTGTGTCCATATAGTGATATACCGTATAGTGGTTACGAATCATACGCATCATAGGTAAATAGGGAATCATACTGGGTTTTTAATGATATTTCCTAATAAATTTTTATGTGTTATCTATTACTTCCTAGTGTAGGGGGGCCGCTATATTGCTGAGCCAGTTAGCTTATAGGTACCTTAAAAGGAAACAATTGTGGCTTTATATCGTGTGTTTGTTTGAATAAAACAGAGAGCAAAAGCAAACACTTTCAAAATTTCACCAGGTGCGAGGGCGTACATCACATTCCGAGCCGGTGGAAAAATACCATCGTTATAAATACAGTGTAGACTAAAAACCAGATCTCCGTTATACAAAGACGAAGCGCATCACCATACACTTACGGAAACCCGCTTTGCTAGTGGAATCTACGCGTCGTTGATTGGGCGTTAAAATTAATATTAAACCAAACGGACCAAAAGAAACTATCGGAGCTAATTTTTAGTTCCCCAATAGTCGATAAATTATTAGGTTTTGTTTTAGTATCATTGTGAGCCTTAAGATCAGGCTATCTAGTGCATGATTGTTTTGTAATAGTTCTGCATACGCATATAGTGTTTTATTTTAGATACAGCACATTGCTTTCAATAACGTTTTGGAAAGGACAACCGAGCGCTCGAGATCCGGACTAAAACGGTAAGTCGTTATATGTCAATTTTATTCAAACGTCCGATAATATAGCTTATATGCAATAGCTTAATAAGAAAACCAAAAAAATGTTTTGTACTAATGTTTAGTCTTATATTAAATTTATGTAAATATACCTTTGCGATTTTTTTGGATATTGTTATGAAACTATAAATAATGTCGCGTTTCTAATTTCGTTGGGATTTCGAGATGAGGGGGAGCCATTGATGATGGTGGTCGCGTAAGTAATCTGGTTTTTGGCTGTCTTCGTACCCACCCAAACTACCGTGCTTCCAGGTCAGAAATTAATAAGGGTGGTTCCATCATGTACCAAAAAAGGAACACATGTTACAGTAGGAAAGCGAATAAGTGATGAGCTGAAGCAAGCAGTATTATCTTGTTATACTGATGATGATGTTAGGCGGATAATGCCAGGCAAAAACGATTGTTTAACAGTCGATAAAGTTAAAGTTCAAAAGCGGCTAATGATGTGTACATTGAAAGAGTGCTACGAAGGATATAAGACGATGTATCAGGATGACGAATCAAAAAAATTGGGTTTTCTAAATTTTCACTACTTCGTCCAAAATACTGTGTACAACCAGGTAGTAGTGGAACGCATACAGTCTGCGTGTGTACCATACATCAAAATGTAAAATTAATTATTTATGGCACCAAAATGGAAACTATTACCAACGGCAAGATAGCGCACTACCGGGATTGTATTTCAAATATTTTATGTGATGAGCCTACACCAACATGTTACCTTCTACAATGCGAAAGCTGCCCAGGACTGGATAACTTTAAAGAATATTTGAAAAATGCATTTCGGGAACATGGCTGCGAGGATGCTGAGTTAAATTTTAGTCAGTGGGTTTCTACCGATAGGTGCAATCTGGAGAAATTTCTCAACCGTTGGATGAATTTCTGGATTATTTCATGAATAAGCTGAAGAATCTGTCACCTCATTGCTTCATTTCATTTCAGCAGTCCAACTTCTTAAAAAATAAAAAATTGTCGCTGAAGTCTACGGAGGTGATACTTTTATGTGATTTTGCAGAAAATTATGCATTTAAAATGCAAAAAAACCCGCACAAGGATTTCATTGGAATAATAAGCAAGCGACTATGCATCCATTTGTAATTTACCAAAATTTGGATGGCAAATTACTTCACCACACCTTCATTATAATATCGGATTGTCTTCACCACGATACTGTAGCGGTTCACTTATTCATTGAAAAATTGATGCAGTTCTTGAAAACTGAAATATCCAGTTTATCTAAAATTTTTTATATTACCGATGGGGCAGTCACGCATTATAAAAATAAGAAAAATTTTAAGAACATCTTAAAACACAAAGAGGATTTTGGAGTTGATTGTGAATGGCATTTCCATGCAACAGCTGTAGGAGGTACCATCAAAAGAATGGCATCCAGAGCTAGTCTCACAATGGAATACAGCAGTACAATAACCAATGCAGATGGATTATTTAAATGGGCAAAAACGTTGAAGACAGATATCAATTTTGGATTTTGTTCAGAGGCAGAACATAAATCCAAGCAAATCAAACTTGCAACTAGGTTTGAAAATTTAAAAACTGTAAAAGGAACTCACGGTTTCCATGCAGTTATTCCAACAGAGGATGGCTATTTGAAATGTAAAAAATATTCTAATTCTGACGATTATGTTAAATTTAAATTGTAATTTGAATATGATTTAATGTTAAACAATAAAATAAAATTATCAAAAGAATTTGGGTTTGAAATTTTAAATACATGTAATTAAATTTGAATAATAAATATTAACACTAGATTTACCACACCAGTCAAAATGACTGGGTTTAAAATTTATATTTTCATTTTACTACTTCACCTTAGTTTTTTTACTACTTATTATGTTCAATTAACTAATAAATGTAGTTATAATTAATATAATATATTACAATTAACATAATTGAAGTAATTTATCATTTTTTTAAAATGCCTTAAGACCGGAAACCCCACTAAACATTTTTTCTAAAACCAGTCATTTTGACTGGTGTCGGTAGAAATAGGTATGGTCAAATTGTCGGTATATCTAGTGTTAATAATTTAACTGAACTATCCTTTTTGTAAACAATTTCAAAACACTGAGAAATATCCACTGAAGTACAGTTTTTCCATATAAAAATGAAATGCTTCTCATACTAAAACGATTTTTGCAAGAAAACAAAAAATAACGGTATTCTAGTTTTTTGATATGTTGTAAAATATTAATTATCGAATTCTAGAAAGAAAAAAAAAGGTTTTTGAGAAAATTTAAAAAGAACATTTTGGCGGGAAATTTAGAGAAGAAGGATTTAAACAATATAATATTTTTGTTGGGTTTAGAATTAGTGAATAGTGATCGTGTAATGAATATATTCCACGTAGCCTGTGAGCAAAGTCCCTGCTGGTACTGGCATCGCGTGAATATCATGTCGAATGGGTCAGTTGTACAAGATGACGAGGGTGACCTCGTTCACTTGGCAAAGCACATCAACAAAGACTAATGTTATAAGGCTAGTAGTTTATAATAGCAATGTTAGGTTTAATAGCGCTATTCCATTCAAAATCGCAAGATTTTGTACAAAATTAAAAAGAGACGAAAATAAACCATTTCTATTTGTGAGAATAGCATTTCCGATGTTTTTTGTTTTGTTGAGTTGCTATAATTTTTTCTTGAAAAATATGAAGCTGAGTATTTTTTATAGCAGCAAATATAAAAACCAAAAATAAAAACCCCCACTCTCTCTTTAATTTATTTTTCGTAAATTTTTATGGTGTACAGACATACGCCAACGTGACTTTAGAAGAACAATTTTTTATGATGCCGTGATTTTAGAGAAGAGCTTAATAAATAGATTCGTGTGGTGGTAATTTGTACTGTATAGTACATATATGCAGTATGCACAGCAACACAACAACAAATAAAAAAAATTTAATTTCGATTAAAAGATTTATTAAATAATAATAATAAATGATGGCTTCCACCGGTACAGCGGAAGCGATTTAAATAAATATAGGATGCTAATACGCCATAAAATGTATCCAACAATGTATCCAATTCAGGATATTTATCCGAAATATTAGAAAGGAGATCACGAACTATTTTATAGCATATAGCTTTGGTCGGCTGATTAATGAATCCAATCTAAGAACAAAATAAAAGAAAATTTAATTAGTAGGAATAGAAAGGAACTAGGAAATAATTTAATTTTCTACCTCAAATATCTTTCATGTTACTAATCCTTATGAATTCCCAGTCCGACTGTTCTCTCGATAAAATCATATTACAAAATGTTTGCAACAAATAATATGTCATCGGCTGAAATTTCAGTTGTAATATCATTGAGTTGATAGTTTAAATAGTGAAAATTGTCAGGAAACCCAACCGTCAAGCAATAGCATATAATCCATAATGTGCGCTTATCTAAAGTTGAAAATGGTAAATCGATATCTGAATATTGCCATGTGCCATAAGACATAAGATACGAGTTCCACATCATTCGTCTTATTCGGTTGGTGTCTGAAAATAAACAAAATTAATATTTTATTTGAATGCCAAACCAAAATAAATTAGAGACACTTACGTGAATAATTCGCGGGTATCGTGGGTATCCGTGGGGATCTTTTACTTTCCACAATGAGTTTCCATTCAGGTTAATATTATTGCGCAAAGTTTCCAAATCAGCTAATAAATTCCTAATCATTACTCGAACTTTTTGAAAATTTGGTACATTTGTCACAAAATTAATGCAAATCTGACTTTCAACCTCCCCACTTTTAGTAACCGGTGCAACTACTTCATCAGCATCTATTGGATCGTGAGATGCGACAGCACATTCCACGCTTTCTATTGAAACTACAAACGACGAAGTCGACTGAAAATTGACGCTGCTAAAGATTCGACAATCGAATCGATTTCATTCTGGGGCCTAAATTTTTCTTTTTCTGTAAATAAATCGTTGTTGATTATACTTCATTGAATAAACACAAAGAACATACTTATTCTAAAATTGGGTTAGTATTTTTTAAAGTTTGGAAGTTCTGGTTTAGAAAAAACTAATATAACGTCATAAACATAACCGAATTAATAAAATTCGATATTAAAAATAATAAACAATAAAATTTGTGATTCTCAGTATAATGCGGAACACTTGATTTTGATGTTAGAAGTGTAAATTGTTAAGATCAATAGATTTAAACTTAATTTTAATTTAATATTAACTGTTAAAACGGTAACAAATCAACTATATTATAAGTTACACAAATATTTAGTTTACAATTATTAAAAAATACGTTTTATTTTAATAAAATTACCTTCAGTTTAGGTTTCTCCATTGTAGCCATTTTGATTTATTATTTATGTAACATACATTTTTTGATTGTTTTAGGTTATAAAGAACTTGTCAAAATTTTCCCCTCACATGTTTTATAGTAGAGTACTTTGTACGTATTTGTCCAAATTAAAGAAACTAAATAAAACAAAACTATTCCCGCCATTTTAAAAATAATATTTATTTTTTTAAATAATTTATATAAAGTAAAATACATCATCGATTATTAAACATTACGACTTTTCACTTTATTTAAATAATTTTTAGGTTATGTTTGTATCGCAGTAAAAAATTTCCCTTCCATGTTCTACTATAAAAAAAAAATGTGTCTCAGTCACGCTCATGTAGATATTTTACCCTATTAAAGTTAGCCGAAAGTTTCCAGCCGAAAGATGATAATGCAGATTGTGTCTTTGCTATCCCAGGCGAAAAAATATTTTATAGCCGCTAGAAATATTACTTAATATACCTAGTTCTACTAACCCCTCCAAATAAGCAGAATACAGCCAAAATCGGTCTGGAAATAAATAATTTTACAAAAGTGGACCAAATCCTATGAAATGTTAATTTCAATAAATTTAAAAAGTACCGAACAAAATAATTAAAACGTTCTGTATTTTCTAGGTTACCCACTTTCCCATAGATCCTAATATAGCCATTAGATACTGAATTCAATGGACCTTACCTCGAATACTAAACATACAACAATTCCCAAAAAATTATCCCAAATACGTTAAACGTTCCTCTATCACCTTATGCAACCCACTAGTCTGGCCAGCGAATAGTTTCTGAGTTCAATGGACTATATCTCGAATACTTAACATACGTATGTATGTATGTATGTATGTATGTATGTATGTATGTATGTATGTATGTATTGCTATATCGTTCACTTTACCACCTTGACTTCCGTCCATTTCCTTGCCATATATTTAGGCTTTAAGCATCCTATGAAGATTACCTCCAATCAAGGGAGAATAACGCTCCGGTTGTCCCGTATTTCTACTGTTATAGTTCGATCTAGGCCGAGGAACTATTTTAAAAGTACGAACCGATTTTTTATTTCGATTGTTTTATAATTTGTTTACATCAAACTTTATATGTATAATCGCTGAAGGCGACAATGCTAAAAGAAAGTCGATTAGAAAGTCGAAAATTATTTTATTTTTATAGAGGAACGTTTAACGTATTTGAAATAATTGTTTGAGAATTTTTGTATGTTTAGTATTCGAGATATAGTCCATTGAACTCAGAAATTATTCGCTGGCCAGACTAGTGGGTTGCATAAGGTGATAGAGGAACGTTTAACGTATTTGAAATAATTTTTTGAGAATTTTTGTATGTTTAGTATTCGAGATATAGTCCATTGAACTCAGAAATTATTCGCTGGCCAGACTAGTGGGTTACATAAGGTGATAGAAGAACGTTTAACGTATTTGAAATAATGTTTTGAGAATTTTTGTATGTTTAGTAATCGAGATATAGTCCATCGAACTCAGAAATTATTCGCTGGCCAGACTAGTGGGTTGCATAAGGTGATAGAGGAACGTTTAACGTATTTGAAATAATTTTTTGAGAATTTTTGTATGTTTAGTATTCGAGATATAGTCCATTGGACTCAGAAATTATTCGCTGGCCAGACTAGCGGGTCACATAATGTGATAGAGGAACGTTTAACGTATTTGAAATAATTTTTTGAGAATTTTTGTATGTTTAGTATTCGAGATATAGTCCATTGAACTCAGAAATTATTCACTGGCCAGACTAGTGGGTTGCATAAGGTGATAGAGGAACATTTAACGTATTTGAAATAATTTTTTGAGAATTTTTGTATGTTTAGTATTCGAGATATAGTCCATCGAACTCAGAAATTATTCGCTGGCCAGACTAGTGGGTTGCATAAGGTGATAGAGGAACGTTTAACGTATTTGAAATAATTTTTTGAGAATTGTTGTATGTTTAGTATTCGAGATATAGTCCATTGAACTCAGAAATTATTCGCTGGCCAGACTAGCGGGTCACATAAGGTGATAGAGGAACGTTTAACGTATTTGAAATAATTTTTTGAGAATTTTTGTATGTTTAGTATTCGAGATATAGTCCATTGAACTCAGAAATTATTCGCTGGCCAGACTAGTGGGTTGCATAAGGTGATAGAGGAACGTTTAACGCATTTGAAATAATTTTTTGAGAATTTTTGTATGTTTAGTATTCGAGATATAGTCCATCGAACTCAGAAATTATTCGCTGGCCAGACTAGTGGGTTGCATAAGGTGATAGAGGAACGTTTAACGCATTTGAAATAATTTTTTGAGAATTTTTGTATGTTTAGTATTCGAGATATAGTCCATCGAACTCAGAAATTATTCGCTGGCCAGACTAGTGGGTTGCATAAGGTGATAGAGGAACGTTTAACGTATTTGAAATAATTTTTTGAGAATTGTTGTATGTTTAGTATTCGAGATATAGTCCATTGAACTCAGAAATTATTCGCTGGCCAGACTAGTGGGTTGCATAAGGTGATAGAGGAACGTTTAACGTATTTGAAATAATTTTTTGAGAATTGTTGTATGTTTAGTATTCGAGATATAGTCCATTGAACTCAGAAATTATTCGCTGGCCAGACTAGCGGGTCACATAAGGTGATAGAGGAACGTTTAACGTATTTGAAATAATTTTTTGAGAATTTTTGTATGTTTAGTATTCGAGATATAGTCCATCGAACTCAGAAATTATTCGCTGGCCAGACTAGTGGGTTGCATAAGGTGATAGAGAAACGTTTACAAAACGTTTGTATATTTATTGTAATTTACATTTCCAGAATTTTTTTTGCTGTATTTTGGTTATTTGGAAATGATACTAGGACTAAGTTTATTATGTAATATATCTTTCGGCTATAAAATATTTTTTCGGCTGGGATAGCAAGAACAATATCTGCATTATCATCTTTCGGCTGGGATAGTAAAGACACTATCTGCATTACCTTTCGGCTGGAAACTTTCGGCTAACTTTAATAGTATAGATATTTTATTCTTGTCTCTTTTTAATTTTGTACAAAATCTTGTGATTTTAGGATGGAATAGCGCTATAATAGTCTATAGTTAGAATGAGATAGGTAGAATCAGATAGAATAGGCATTTAAAGAAGTAGGTAGAGAAGGGTGAAATCAGTGTAAATTGAGATATAAGCGAGGATAGTGTCTTTGTTGAGTGTGATTGTGAAAAAAGGGCTTACAACTGGCTCAAATAATAATCGATACATTCTATTTGTAATAAAATAATAGTGATAATAATTATACCTCTACAAATTCAGAAGTGGGATAAAACAACCCAGTAATGCAAATTTAATTTGTAATCGTAATGCATTTGAAACAATAAAATAAAATAGAAGTGTAAGGAGAAGTAAACGAAATGGCAGGAAAATTATTAGAATTATAAGTTCTAATATATAATGGTATAATAATGTAAGTACATTGTATTATGCATTATCAACGAGAAAAACAAATTTTGGTAATAATGCGGGTCGTAATTGGTCGTAATGCGTAAAATTAGTTTGATGTGTGTGTGTGGATAAACAAATCCAATAAGATTTTTTTTTGGTTTTGTTTTGCCGTATAGTCGATTTAAGCGAGGAAACGTTCGGACATAGGAGACACGTTATGTTATACATATAATGAAAAAAAAGAAAGAGATAAACCAATTTTTTTGTATATATAATAAATTCCATCATGCATAGGTATATAGTGTGAGAAAGGGACAACTGCATTTACACTCCGAACGTTTTTGTTTTATTTTATTTTTTGTTTAAATTATTCATGCGGGTTGTATTCGTGATTTGAACATGTTCGATACATCGTCGCCATTTTTTTTGTCATGTTTATAACTTTTCAATAATCTTGAATTTTGTGCGTGGTTGATATAAAGTGCAATAAAAACAAAACAGTACAAGTAAAATAACTAATTGTTTGAAATTCTGTAATACACATATATATATAGATACGGTTAATATTGTTTTAAATGTCAGGTAGACAAAGAAATGGATCAAGTAAAAATACAGCATTGCCATCTAGCAATTCTGTTCCACAAGAAAATGTGGCAATTAATTTGTCAGCACATGAAATAGAAAAAATCGTACCAATGTTTGATCCAGACAACAATAATTCAATATCCACATCAGTATGGATAAAACGAGTCGAAAATCTCGGACAAGTATATCAATGGAGCCAACTTCGCCAGATGATAACCGCGACCATGCGACTGAATGGTCCGGCAAAAATTTGGTGCGAGGGTGCTCAGACCCAAATTTTAACTTGGGAAGATTTTAAACGACAAATTGAAGAGAATTTCCCAAATCATAACCAACGTATAAAGATCTTAAGAAATTTGGATCGGAATAAAAAAATGGATAATGAGTCAATTGAAACTTATTTTCATCGAACCGTACGATTGGCTCGCCAAATAGACTTGGATGATAAAACAATACAAGAATACATTATCCGAGGAATGGCATCGTATACCGCCAGAAGTGTAATTATTGCTGCAAAACCGTCAGCATTACCGTCATTATTAGAACTTATGGTTGAAATAAGCCACTCAAAAGATGAGGATCAGCATGAACGTCGTAATAGAAAACGCAACTATATTGATATCAACCGGAATTGTTTTATATGTGGAAATATCGATCATCTAATGTCAAAAAGTCCAAAGAAAAGCCAAAGAAAGTGTTTTACCTGTGGAGATGTCAATCATATCAAAAATAACTGTCCAAAAAAACAGAATTATTCCGGGGTGGGTAAACGAATTGTTACAGACATAAATAAAAAAATAGAATTTCTTTGTTGTTAGTTTTTTATTTTTTTTTGTTTTGTTCAGACGTATGGATTACTAGATTAAAATAATTTGAATTAATTGTTGATGTTATTTTTTTATAATTATTTGTTAAAATAATTATTTACCTTCTCACGATGACTTCGATTATAGGAACGAAATATACGACTATTAACGGCATCATTAATGAAAACAGCAGAAATTGATGGTTCTACCTTAACAGCATTCATAGATATGGGAAGTGATTCAACAATCATCAATGAAGCTACAGCGAAACAATTAAATTGGAAATGGGACGATGATAAAGTTAGAATTAAAGGATATGCAGGTGGAGTAGGTTATGCTGTAGGAAAATCTTCAAAAGAAATTATCATCGACAACTATAAAAATAAATGTGAAATATTAATTGTCCCAGATTATATACAACAAGAAGGATTGTTAATAGGTTTGAACTATTTTGATAATCCGAACGTTGAGGTAGTATATGGGAAAGATCAGTTGAAGATCATAGATCGATCGGAAAATGAAAGAGTGACAGAAACGAATCGTTTTGTTCTAGGGGATATAAAAGTGGGACAAGTCACGTCGGATTATGATACACAACGTCTTAGAAGTATCATAGAAAAATACAGTGAATTTTTCTCAGACGATCTTTCAAATATCGGATGTACTTTAATAGAAGAAATGACGATTAATGTTAAAGAAAATAAAGTAATTCAACGAACACCGTACCGTGTACCGTATGGTATGCTACCAGAAATGGAACGTGCTATTAAAGAGATGCTGGATGCGAAAATAATAGAACCATCAACATCCGAATATGCCAGCCCTGTCGTGATGGTAACTAAGAAATCAGGTGGATTTCGTTTTTGTGTTGACTATAGAATGCTGAATACAATTATTCAACGAGAACAATTTCCTACACCATTGATCGAAGAGGAATTGCATCGCCTTTGTGGGAAATCCGTATTCATCTCATTAGATATGAAGTCCGGTTATCATCAAATAAAAATAAACGAACAATCCAAACACTTAACCGCATTCATCTGTCCGGTTGGACATTTTCAATATCGTCGTTGTCCTTTTGGTCTAGCAAATAGCGGTTTCATATTCATGCGCGTAATAGATAAAGTTCTCCGACCTAAAAAAAAAGGTGGTCTTATTTGGTACTTAGAATATATATTGATTGCTGGGACATCTGTAGATGAAACATTAAATATATTCAAACAAGTTCTTACGGCGCTGAAAGACGCAGGGCTTACGTTGAACATGGAGAAATGTAATTTTCTTTCATCCAGAATAACTTACTTGGGTCACGAAATCGATATTAATGGGGCCAAATCAGGAGAAGCTAAGGTAGTTGCAGTTGCAAGGTTTCCTACTCCCACCAGTATTCGAAATATTCGTCAATTTCTCGGATTGTGCAGTTATTTCAGACGTTTTATCCCAAAATTTGCGGTAATAGCACAGCCGCTGTCGAAATTAACAAAAAAAGATATTATATTTCGATGGGAACCTGCTCAAGAAAACGCATTTCAAAATTTAAAAACAGCGTTAACAACGGAACCTGTATTAGCTTTATTCGATCCTAAGGCTGTTCATGAAGTATTTTGTGATGCCCCATCTATTGGTTTATCTGGTTGTTTAATTCAGTTAGATGAAAATTGCTTGCCACATGCAGTTGCTTATTTTAGTCGTACTACTACAATTGCAGAGGCAAAACGACACAGTTTTGAGTTGGAAACTAATTGCTGTAGTGGAAACCTTGAAACGTTTTAAGTATTATTTGTTGAACCGCCACTTCATTTTGTATACAGATTGTAAGTCGCTAGCCAACACCAAAATACAAACAGAGTTGAATTCGAAAATTGCCAGATGGTGGTTATCAATTCAGCAGTTTGATTTTGATATTAAATATAGACGAGGGAGTGATATGAGCCATATTGATGGTCTTAGCCGTAATGTATGTAAAATAAATACTGATGGAACCGATTGGATAGTTGCATTACAAACCAAGGATAATAAATTAAAAGATATTAAGGAAGTATTGGAAGGCAAACATGTAGAACGTAAAATCGAAAGACAAGTAAAAACAGATTATCAACTAAAGGATGGCAAATTAGGACATCCTGCGCTAAATAGAACCAAACAGCATATTCAAAACGATTTTTGGTTTCCAAAAATGACAAATGTTGTGAAAAAATATATCGAACAGTGTATTCCATGTATGTATACTAAAAGAGGAAAAGATGAGACGAGATATCAATTACATGAAATACCATGTCCAACAATACCGTATCAAGTGGTCCATGCAGACCTTTATGGACTGCTTATTAAGAGTAAAAAACAGAATGAGTATATTGTTGCAGTGATATGCCGATTGACGAAATTTGTTGTGTTGAAACCAGTGCGAGCAGCTAACACTAAAGGCATTATAGTTATTTTGGATGAAGTGGCACAATATCTCGGTATGCCTAAAGTGTTGGTAACGGATCGAGGGACTGCTTTTATATCAAAAACATCTCTAAAGAATCTCTAAAAACATTGTGTAATAAGGAAAATGAACGGAGTTGGGATATTCATTTAAGTACGATACAGTGGGCTATGAATTCTTCAGTTAATAGAACGACTGGCGAGACACCTCAACTTGTGTTATTTGGATTTAATCCTCGTAATGTTTTGGGGAATAAACTATTGTCCGCATTAATGAATTCTCCAGAAGATGATGTTGATCAGGAGCCTGTGGATGAAATACGGAAAATTGTCATTGAACGTATACAGAACAAGAATGAACAAGTAACGAAATCATATAATGAAACGCATCTATCACCTACCAAGTATAATGAAGGAGAATTAGTTCTTATAAGATATGATCCACCAACTACGGGTAGTTCACGAAAATTAATGCAGAAATATAGAGGTCCATACGTTATCAATAAAGTACTAGACGCTGATCGTTATGAGAGAATTGATGTACCAGGAATACAAATTACACAAAAACCGTTTCGTTCCATATACGCAGCGGATAACATGAAGCGGTGGGGACTAACGGACGATGATATGTTCAAAATCAATGAGGATCAGGATGATAGTGATGAATGAATTTGCCTGAAATGATGTAAAATTATGGTTATTTCTATGTATTGAAACAGATTTGTTTTTTGTTTACCATAGATATTTTTTATTTTTTTAAAATTTATATACATATATAATATATACATATATATATATATATATATATATATATATATATATATATATATATATATATATATATATATATATATATATATATATATATATATATATATATATATATATATATATATATATAAGTTAATATATTTTAATTCGCGAAAACTAAAAAAATATATTTTTGGTGGTTATACAACCACGTACTTTATTTTCTATATTAAGATTACACGCTTTAACTTATTAACTACTTATATTTATACTTTACAATTTGCTGACTTATATGCTATGCACTTTTGAGACATAAATGGAAATTTCCATTTAGGTCGTTTACATTTTGTTGGATATGCAACTTCATATTTCACAGTGGTTTTATGGGAACGTCACAAAAATGCGTTCGCATGAAATGTGAGATGTTGGGCACGTTTGTGCAACGTGATCAGGTTTGTGATCTTAACTCTTCCCTACTTAAATTCGATTGTCCGCAATCGATCAAAAATATGGTATGTTGTTAAAGTTAGGATTTGACGTTTTGGAGGATTCGGCTTGCCGAGTTTCAATTATATCGGTTTTTGATTTTGGATCCTGAACTTTTGGGTTATTAGAAGATTCAACGTTGATTTCGATTTTCGTGGTATCTTTAGAGGCCTGATCTTGTTTTTCTTTAAAAGCTTTAATGTATTTAGGAACGATTCCCTTCAAAGATTTGAGGGCTATTGCTATTATGACTACGCTTACTGGAAATGCGAATCCATGAATTATAAATCGGTTGGACTTAGATTCTGACTGCAACATTTCTATTGCGTCAGTATTGTTGATATGGAGTTCCTCCATCATTTCTAGGGATAAAATTTTCTTGATTTCTTTTTCTTTTGGGAGTGGGTGTAGAATTGCTGGTAATGCTTGGAAATGGGTCACTTCTTGTGAAATGAATAATTTTTCATTAATTTTTACCGATACGCCATGAAATTTTATTAGAAAGGTACCATTTAAATTGTGTGGTAGTGTGTCCACTAAAATTGATCCATTAAAATTATTCAGGAGGATCATTCCTGGTGTGATTTCCTCAACAGTTGGAATATGTTGGTTGTTTATGATATTGCAATCCGCTGGTGTGCTTCTAAAAATATTTGGTATACAAGTTGTATTTGATAAATTTATAACATTGTTTGAATTACAAATGGATATAAAATTAAAAGTTTTACAATTTTCTTTTAGGGCAAGAATTTCGTTATCTTTTTTTAGAATATTATCGTATAATATTTCCGTTGTTACTTTATTTTTTTTTTACTGGTCTTAGAATAATTTTCTGAAAAATATCTTGATTTGTTATAGGAATATTTACGATATATAATATAGTATTGTGATTTGTAATAATCTTGATTTCCGAAAAATTTAATGCTTCTTCAATTGAATTAAATGGTAAATTCTCTTTCTTAAAAGTACTTATAGCTAATTTTATCTCTTGTTTCGATAATATTAATGAATTTACCATGCCCAATTTTGCCCAATGTATCGCATAGTTTATGTTTATCAAATCTTCTTTTAGAATTTTTAACTTATATTCTACATCTAATATAATCTTATTACTAATGGTTTCATTATTCTTTAGGATTTTATTTATCTCATTATTGACAATTGTTAGGTTATTTAATCGTTCCGTAAGCAAATTATTTATGACAACCTGTCTGTTATTGTTTTCCAAAACGCTATTTGTCTTCTGCTTAATGGTGATGAAATCTTCGTGGTCGGGGTTTCCCGCGATCCACTTCCATGCACTCCCGATAAAATTAAGCGACCTTTTGGTTTTTCGCGGCTTTAGATTTTCGAGCAAGTTTCGAATTTGATCTAGTTCGTATGATATGTATGGGAAAAGGTGATGGTTTGTACAACCGTTTGTATTGATAAGGTTAAGGATTCCGGATGTTACGTTTTCATATTCGTCTATGTCAATTGTATGTATAATTTTAAAAGTGCCTGTCTGTAGTTTTGCCTGTCCAGTGTGTACTGATATTACCAATGAGTTCGTAAAGTCTAATATTTGAATTTCGGCCTTTGTGGGGTAGTGAATGTATCTGAAAATATAGATTTTGTGATTAGGGTTACTAGTTACGAATATTGCTTTTATGAACTACTCGTCCAGCTTCTGTGATAACCGTTGTGTTTTTGTTTTCTTTGACTGTCTCTTTAACATAACGGATGGTAAGTTTGGAACCTAACCTTTTATTATATTTGAAGTAAATAACCTCGCCTGGCAAATATTGTTTTACCGGTTTCCTCTTTTTATTGTGTTGTTTTAGATCCTTTTCTTGTTTAACTTTTAACCTATCTATATTGCTCAGCCGAGCACGTTCAAGTTGTTCGGGATCTAGGTTGGGTATACGACCAAAAAATAGTTCCACAGGTTTTTTTCCGGTAGTGGAATGAATCGTATGATTATACTCATTAACAGCTCGTTCTAATAGTTGTTCAAATGAACGAGGTGGACCTTCTGCTTTTAGACATCTCATAATTTCGATTAATGTGGAGTGGAACCTTTCTATTTGCCCATTTACCTCGCTTTTGTAAGGTGGCGTAACGAATACTTTGATATGCATGTCATCGCTCATCATAGAAATAATTGAAGCCGAAGTAAGTGACTTTTCATTATCTATTACGACAACGGCCACTGGAACACAGAAGTAAAATAGAATATCTTGAAGAGGTTTTTTGATATGTTCCACTGCTCGTGATTCGATGATTTTTGCCTGCGTGAACTTGGTGAATTTGTCGATCGCTGTTAGGACTAGATATTTCTCGGTTGAGAAAATATCTAAATGTATGGTATGACCGGGGTATTCTGGTATGGGAGTATTATGGATCTCTTGGTTGTTTGGATGTCGATCATATTTATTTTCCTTACATATTGTGCAAAGTTTTACTACACTTGTAATTTTTGAGGCCATTCTCGGAAAATAATATTTTCGAATAATCTGCATGCGATTTTCGAAGGGGTTACGATGAGCCCGTTTGTGTTCGGTTAAAATTATTTGTTCTTGTTGGCCCTCATCTTCAAGATCTTCTACTATATTCCGTGTAGATCGGATTTTATAGCTATTGAAGTGGAGTGTGTAAATTTCCTGGATTTTACCCATAAGTACTTCTGGAGTGTGGAGTCCATTGACGATAGATGGATTCAAATACCTTTTGAAAATATTCGTGATTTCACGTTCAGTGAAGCTGGGCTGTGTAAAAATGTGTCTTGTGTAGCAAGACGAAAAAAAGGTTTTAATTTGATAACTAGTTTCGAATTCATATAGTCGTAACACCAGTTGATTACGAAAAACATTAATTGGAGCCTCTACAATTGGGATCAAATTATGGGAGGAGCTATCGTCGCTATGTTGAGTAGACGTTAATGCGTTTATCTCCTCTGGATTTGGTAGTCTCGAGAGTGAATCAGCTACCACATTCGATTTCCCTGGTTTATATGCTATTTCGTAATTGTACTCCTCGAGAATAGCTTTCCAACGCTTCATTTTGCTATTCGTATTTTTGTTACTGAGAGCATACGTTAGAGGCTGGTGGTCTGTGAATATCTTCACTTTGCGTGAGCCATACAAAAAATTCCTCAGAGAGTTGAGTGCCCAGATGATTGCCAGCATTTCTTTTTCGTTGGTGGCATAATTTTCTTCTGTCTTACTCAATGTTCTTGAAATAAAAGTTATTGGTCTATTCTCTTGCATTAGTACTGCTCCAATCGCATAATCGGAAGCATCCGTAGTTAGTTCAAAGTCCTTGGCGAAATTTGGGTGGACTAACAATACTTCTTCGGAAACAAGTGTGGTTTTTAATTTTTCAAATGCGCATAACGCGTCTCTATCAAGACGAATCAGTTTGTTTTTTGAAACCTTTTTGGACACTCGTCCGTCTTCCCCCCTTAAAAGGGATGTTAGGGGTTTCGCCAGCTTTGCATAATCTTTGATGAAGCGGCGATAATACCCTGACATACCCAGAAATGATCTTAGGTCTTTAAGATTTTCTGGTGGAGAAAGGTTTAATATAGCACTAATTTTCTTCGGGTTTGGTCTTATCCCGTTTGTCCCGACAATAAATCCTAAAAACTCCACTTCTTTTTGAAGAAATTCACACTTATCTAGCTGCACCTTCATATTGGCAGCTACTAAGGTTTTGAATACTAGTTCCAAGTTTTGGAAGTGTTCTTCTTGATTTTCACCAAAGATAATGATGTCGTCAATATAGACGTAGCATCGTTTGGCTATATGCTGAGCCAGGCGCATTTTTGATCCCAAATGGTAACCGGACAAATTCATATTTCCCATTATTTATAGAGAAAGCTGTTTTCTCTATATCAGAATTTCTGAGTGGGATTTGGTGGAAACCACTCTTGAGATCTATTGTGGTGAAAAACTTATTTTTTCCCAAATTTGAAAGAACTTCATTTATTTCCGGTATTGGATATCTGTCGGGGATGGTAATAGTATTTAGTTTTCGGTAATCTATTACCATCCGATATTTTTTCTCACCGGATGCATCGTCCTTTTTTGGGACGATCCAAACTGGGGAGTTGTAGGGAGACCGTGAAGGTCTTATAATTCCCTCGTTTAACAGTTCTTTGACTTGTTTTTCAACTTTGTCTTTCAAAGCCATAGGATAGGGGTAGGCTCTTGAATAGACTGGAGTATCCGTAGTAGTTCGAATTTCCCCTTTGACTGTGGATGTATAGGTAAGTTTTTTGTCCGGATCAGCAAACAGCTTGGGACATTTACCTATTATATTTTGTAGTCTTGATTTTTGTTCTTTATCCAAATGTTCTATTCTAAGTTTAATGTGATTAACGGATTCCGAATTATGTTGTTTTAACGGAATCTTAATATTGGGAAAAATGGTCATGTGGCTTTCGTCGGTGTGTATTATGGCTTTAATTTCTCTTAGTGAGTCATTTCCAATTATACCAGTAAATGATTTGAGACTTGGAAGAATGTAAAATTTAAGTTTATTTGTATTTGGTCCGAATAAATTTACATAGGAATGGTGTGTTATTTTAACGCTACCTCCAACGGAGTTAGCCATGAAGGGTTTTTCATTTGGTATAGGGTTTCTAATATGTTTAGTTTGAATATAATTTTTGTTAGATCCAGTGTCTATTAAAAATTTTAATGTCTCTCCGTTCCTAAGTTTAAGTTCATAAAAGGGGAGCGAAGAGCGATTTAACCTAAAAAATAGATATCATCCAGTTCTTCGGTCCGTTCGTAAGTTGCATTATCGATTGTCTCCAAGTAATCGCTGAGAGACTGCTCATTGTGATCGTCATTTTCGGTATACTCTTGTTCTTGTACGGCTACGCTCGTTTCGTCAGGTACGTTGTTCTCGTCAGTTACGTCTGTTTCGTTAGTATTTTGTTCCATGTGGTAAACCCGTTGGAATTTATTTGGCGGGTGAGATTGTCGTGACGGATTCGTGTAATTACGTTTCTGTGGGAAGCGAGAATTTTGTTGTTGATTATTATAATTTATGCGGTTAGATCGCATGCTACGATCTACCTCCATCGGCTCAGGCTTTTGGAATGTTCTTTGAACTGGTGGGAATGGTCTGTGAAATCCCATTGGTTGTTGAGTGATTGGTCCATTGAATTGTTGAAAAGGTCTAGTGAATGGATTTTGTACTCCGCGTGGGTAGTGTAGCAATTGAGGATAGAATGTTTGATTATATGGTTGTCTGAAGTGCGGACCTGGTACCATATTTCTATTAGGAAGGGCAGGAGGAAGAATGGGTCTCCTCTGCAAGCTGTGGTGACTGCTGTGCGCGTATTGCGATCTAAAGTCTACATTCTGAAGCTTCAAGCATAGATGTAATGCTTGTGGTAAGTCTATAGGTTCCCTGATGCTGAGTAAACGGGGAAGGTCGCCTTTCAGTCCTCTGACAAAGGTGTCTAGAGCCTTATCCCTATATGCTTGAGTCATGTTGTTCATTGACTCGTTGCTCATTTCTATGCTTGATAGTTTATTCAGTATGAGTGAAAGGTGCTGATAGACTACTTGGTAGAATTCGGATATCGTGGTGTTTCCTTGCACCAGGCTGGTCATTTGGTACTCAAGGGTTCCCAAATCCCTTTTGTCTGCGTAATGCAGAGTTAGACATTTGGACATCTTTGCCCAATTTAAAGGGGTATTGTACGATTCCAGAACAATATCTGCATGCCCTACTATTTTATTCCTCACTATGCTCAGTATTCCGTAATACTTCGGCGTACCCTTTAAATGTTCATAGATCTGCAGTATCCTATCGACGCTCTTCTTCCATGAACTGAATTCTCCCGAGGTTCCGGAGAATTCCCTAAGACTTTTTACTATATCCGGTATTCGGTCTAAGTCACCCAAATTTCTATCCATCGCTGTGTCAATTGTCTGATCAACATCGTCTCTTGTATCAGAGTTGGGGTTAACTATCCTAGATATGATTTGTGGACCATCTCTGGTCAAAACTTCTCTGACTATCTGAGTGATTTGTGCCGACAGACTGGCGAGATCTAAAGGATTATTATTTTGAGTCGCGCTATCGCTGGAGGTTGATGGCGTTAGTTGGGAAGTACGTAACGTGAAATTGGTTGGGGGAGTTGGAGGTGACATTTTGAATTTGATTTTTATGAAGGGTGAGATCAAAACAAAATAGATCGAATTCGCACAGAACTTTCTTTAAGGAATAGATAAATTTTTAATTTGCTTTACGAGAATCAGTTCTAATTTAATTATTAAATTAATTAAAAAATGTCGTTTTTATAATTAAATAAATTTAAACCCTTTTTACGTTTACTAAAGAAATAAAAAGATAGCTATATTTAAATATATCTATTTTAATTTTCTATTTTATAATTAAATAGATTTTCAAAAATTTTCTTTAATGATCGAATAAATCCTATTTTCTTTATCGTTTATCTTATCTTTTTTTTTTGCTTTATAGATAATTTTATTGTTTTTTCAATATTCATGTATCGTTTTTAAATTAATCAATTTAAATAATAATAAATATGTAACTTTAAATTTTCCTTTATTTTAATTAATTTACTTTACTTTATCACTTAAATTTCTTTAACTTTTAACTTATTTATTTTCCTTTTTTTCTTGGTTTTCTTAAATATTTCGATTTAATAATTTTTGAATTTAATAAAATAATAAAAAAAAATGTGTACTACTTACAGCAGTATTATAAGATGCAGGACAAACATCTCTTGTCGGTGAACCTTAATATAGATGATGAACACACGTTAACCCGGTGAAAAATGTCCTAAACGTGTGGGGACCGAGTCGTCGTCTCTCAATCAAACTGCACGGGCGGCTGTTTGTCCAATCCAAACTACGTTTTACCCTTGGTTCTGGTTACTTCGGGGCCTCGTTTCCCGTATCTTCCTTTGATTGATCTTCACGATTTTTTAAGTCGTTACTTTCGTGGTATGTTTTTTTTTGTATAACCGTACTTTTTGAGTTGATTTACTTATTATTATTATTATTTATTTCGTGGGTTTCCACTATGTTATGCTTTAATTTTATTACTTATCGAGGTCACGAAATTTTTATATGCAACTAGCTTGTAAGTTTCGTTATTATTCACTTATTTATTATTTTCAACGAATTTTTATATGCACTTATTATTTTCACTTCTCTATTATCTTCAATGAATTTTTTATACGCGACTAACTGTTAAGTTTTATAATTATTCACTCATTTATTATTTTCAACTTTTTCCGGTTTTTTCACTTATTATTACACATACACTTTTCACTCACGTTTACAATAATCGGTCCCTGCTCGGGCGCCAGTTAATATATTTTAATTCGCGAAAACTAAAAAAATATATTTTTGGTGGTTATACAACCACGTACTTTATTTTCTATATTAAGATTACACGCTTTAACTTATTAACTACTTATATTTATACTTTACAATTTGCTGACTTATATGCTATGCACTTTTGAGACATAAATGGAAATTTCCATTTAGGTCGTTTACATTTTGTTGGATATGCAACTTCATATTTCACAGTGGTTTTATGGGAACGTCACAAAAATGCGTTCGCATGAAATGTGAGATGTTGGGCACGTTTGTGCAACGTGATCAGGTTTGTGATCTTAACTTATATATATATATATATATATATATATAACATATATATGGTTCTGCTGCAGTAGTGGTTTTGTATCGTTGTAGAGTTTCCTTAGTATGATTTTATTGTTGTTTTTAGTAAATTTGTCATTATGAATAAATCTTTTGAAATTTTGTCTTATGGTATTATGATTAAATTATTTTTTTTTAAATTACATGTGAAACCGAAATGAAATTCGTGCGCTTTGTAATGAGAGGTATATAAAATACATCTATAATATGGTTGACGATAACTGAGTCATCTCTCGAAGATGTTATACTGAGAAGTCCAGTATAAGAATACGCTCATGGAAATGGAGATTCAAAAGTCGAGTAGTCGGGTGTTAGACTGCCTTGTCCGGAGTGACAAAAAGTCGAGTGATCGAGTGGTAGACTACCACAGTCCGGAGTGACAAAAGGTCGAGTGACCGGGTGTTAAACTACCTTGTTAAGAGTGATGAAAAGTCGAGTATTCGGAAGGTGGGTTACCTTATCCGAGTGAATGGAAAGAGTAGTTGAGGTCGCAATACGAGGCCTGTTTGTACATCGTACAGACGAAGTAATATTCATTAGTATCGTTCGTAACGGGTTCATAAGTAGTTTTAGCAATTAACACTGAGGGCAGTGTTGAGTCAGGAAAGGCCGAATGTTGGGTTTAGAATTAATATAGTGATCGTGTAATGAATATATTCCACGTAGCCTGTGAGCAAAGTCCCTGCTGGTACTGGCATCGCGTGAATATCATGTCGAATGGGTCAGTTGTACAAGATGACGAGAGTGACCTCGTTCACTTGGCAAAGCACATCAACAAAGACTAATGTTATAAGGCTAGTAGTTTATAATAGCAATGTTAGGGTTAAAGTTTACAATATCAATGTTAGGGTTAATAGTCTATAGTTAGAATGAGATAGGTAGAATCAGATAGAATAGGCATTTAAAGAAGTAGGTAGAGAAGGGTGAAATCAGTGTAAATTGAGATATAAGCGAGGATAGTGTCTTTGTTGAGTGTGATTGTGAAAAAAGGGCTTACAACTGGCTCAAATAATAATCGATACATTCTATTTGTAATAAAATAATAGTGATAAGAATTATACCTCTACATTTTTATATTTTTTTAGAAATCCTTATTAACTTACATTTAACATGAGCCCAAAGTCATAATTATCGGACAAATATTTTTCTTTTTATTGACATATAAACAACATCATGATTATCGTTTTTCTCAAAATTTGACACCCTAAATCTTTAACAACAACAACAACAAAAAATATTAAAGTATTTCAAAAATTTTTTTTTCAATCAAGGCTACACATTCAAAACATAAAAATCATAAAATTAAAACTTGACTTACAAAAATTTGTGATTTCAGGAATTTTTAACTATTAGTAACACTTTCGACAATTTATTCAAAATAATTTAAGTTATCAAAAAAATTGAACGAAACGAAAATTATGTGACTCGACCTCGAGCTTAACACTCGCCTATATTTAAAACATAAAACAATCGATATAAAATGTGAACTGGGGCGGGATGTTGTATGCCGACTTAGTTTATGTTTCAGTTTTCCAGAACAAAATGGTATGCTATTTCATTTCTCCAATTATAGGGTATATAATTTTTCTACTGTGATCTCAGCATTTTTGATTTCTAAGATTACTAGATTTGTTTATTTAAACATCTTTTGTTGGTGATTTCTATCAAAACGTTTTGTGTAATGTGAAAGCGAGCATCCAATTTTACTTTAGAAAAATGAAACTTAAACTAAGTTGAAAGTCAAAATCGTGATGGTATAACATCGCGCTCCTGATCAGATTTAATCGGTATCTCATTTATTTTAATTAAATATCTCATTGTCATCGTGTTCTCGCCCTATTTTTTATTGTATTCCAATTCAATTAAGATCGGACGTTGAGTTAACAACGCTTTGCAGTATTGATGCATTATTGAATATTTTGAGTCACTTTTCTTTGGCAAGTAATATGGATGGACATCTTACGAAGAATTGCCTATTGAGAATAACGCTGAATGTTCAATTTGCTACACGTTTAAGAATTCCGCACAGAAGTTTCGGATTTAGCAAGAAAACATTCTAAAACGATCGGCCTCGAAAAAATAATTTCTGGTCAGTTTCATATATATTGATTTTGCAAAAAAAGAGAGGAAGGGAATGGTACCTTGGTCCGATTGCACAAAGTTCAGTATAATCACACATTTTGAGTACTATAAATTTTATTTTGTAATAAAACCATAAAATAATAAATCAAAACTATAAAGAACTAAAATAACGTCCCCACAAAAAGTTTGCAACATAATATAAAATTAGTGATTGTGTTATCAAATTCAAGAAATGTAACCTGAAAAAAACGAAAAAAATTAGAAAAATTAAACTCAAAAATTGCCTGGTTGTTATCCCCACAGTTTCATAGTGATTACCGCCCGCGGAAAATCTTCATCTCTTTCGTTGCAAATAAATTTCCGTACGCCTCGACCACCTTTTATAAGCATTGAAACTTTATCGGTTTCATAAATGTTCGTATCGAAAATTTTCTTATCAATCAGATTTTGATGATCTCGTATACTCGCAAATCGATCCGTATTGAAGCGAATTTCTGAGCGCAGATACGGCACAATATATTGGCGTAGACCAATAATTTTGCGTTGGACTTTTACCATTCTGGTCGGACGATAAAAATTGCAGGATAAAATTAATTGTTTTTCTATGTAGATTTCCATAATGCTACTTACATTGGTCGCTGGCCAAACAGCCTAAACAGCATATCCAAGAAAATTGCAGGAAGTATTTGAAATAAAACTAATCGTATATAGTGGTGATAGACACAGTGCGTGAGTGAACCGTTTGGGTGCCAAAGTGCAAAGTTAAGAGCTATTTTTAGTCGATTCTCCTTCACTAAAAATAACATAATGATTACAAAAAAAAACATATTTTCTTGATATTAGATCGCATTGATTTACATAGGTTACAGTAGTCTGTAAATGTTGCATTTTCTGCAAACTTTATGTTCCCATTATAATATTCAATTTGCTGCTTCCTTAAATTTTAAATCAGACTCACATAAATAAATCTAAATGAAACCTAAAAGTTTAGGTAACTCACTTTTTCGTTCCATGTAGCCATGACGTTGTTATAACAGCATTTGCAACTACATCAACCGGGACAAGTAAAACACTCGAATCCTTTTCCAAATAAAATGTTCGCACAACTCCCCGTCCAATCCCTACACCAAGTCCGAAAAATCCGTTTAAACCTTCACAGTAACCCGGAATTGGATCTTGATTAGCATTAGTTACCACAGATGGTCGGACAACACATACCGGGAAATCATTGCGGTACTGATAAACTAAATCTTCACTCAGATGTTTAGATAATGAATACGTGTTGGGGAAGTCACCCAAAATTCTATAAAAAAACAATAAACCTCAAAAACACATTACGAAATCGAAAATATTCTTACTTTGTCTGGAGCGCATCCAGAACATTTTCATCAAAACGTTTGCAAGCGTTCACAAGCGTAAATGTATCAATTTGTGATTTATAGTGACATTCATCGGTGACATCCAGATACGATTGTGAATATGCGGTCGAAACATAAACAAACACTTCCAGATGTTTAATGCGTTTTGCTAATTCCAATAAACGATACGTTCCAAGCGTGTTTGTGTTTAGTGCTTGCCACATTTGCAGATCAAATCGAACATTGGCAGCGCTATGCAATACGATATGAACACGATCGTAAATTTCTTGCAATTGATCGTTACTCAAGGCGAGGTCATCGTGGGCCACGTCGCCGTTGAAGAAAATCACTTTTTCTAACTGTTTCGGATTAGTTTGGCGGATTTTGTCAAACACCTGAAAATTAAATTAAAAACAATAATATTTTTTAAACGTTTTAACAATTCATGATTACTAACTACTCGGCGGAAATTAAAATTTTTTCGCTAAATATTACCTCAAGCAAACAATATTGGTACTAACCAAATGATTTAAATAATCCTTGCACCGTTGGTCAAAACTATTTCGGCCACGACGAACAATTAAATAAAGTGAGTTAATTTCATCACAATCACGTAAAATTTTTTCCACCAACACCTTCCCAATAAATCCAGTCGAACCGGTAACTAAAACATTTTTTCCGGCATAGTACTGTCTAATTTCCGACATTTTTACTAGAACTAGACCAGTAATTCACCTTCCTGAATGTAATGAAAAGATCGTTAAGTAAAAAGGCCGCTTTTATAAAACAATTAAAATTTGATTAATTTATTTTAAGGTTAAAGGTTTTGTTGATTTGCATAAATGTTGGTTAATCAAAATATAAAATCATCACTTATGCAATAACATTCAAAGTATTTTGTGGTGACGCGCGAAATCTTTGCTTAAGGTTTAAACTTAAAAATTAAATTGACAACCCTCGAAGATCATGTGAAATTTGGAGATATCGCAAATCCTCACTTGAGAAATTGAACGCAGGATGACTGCGGAATCTATGCGGATCACTCTTCAATAATTTTGGAAAAAAAAAATTTCGCTTGGTCTAACGGGTGTTGTTTTTTTGATTTAAGGCCAATTTGTTTTGTCCTCAATTACGAGCGCTCGATCTTCGAACTGAAATAAAACAACTACATGTTACGTAAAATGTGAATGAATAGGTTGCCGCCGCCGGAACCGCATATTCTTGAAGACCTGTTCAGTGATATAACACCAAGCACATATTCTGTTATAAGAAAGTCATTTAAAACCAGCGCTAAAACGAAGGATTTACGAACTAAAATAAAATTAAACAACGGTATTTAGCTCAAAATTGTAATAATGATCCTTTAGCTTTCGGAACCTTTTCGGCTCCATTCTCATTCTTTAGAGATTAAAACAAATTTACAAAAAAATATTTTCTATACAAAATAAAAACGAAATCAGGGCTATCTAAAATGTAGCTATTTGTCTGTAGATGTCGCTAGCTACTATAAAAATATTTTTTATACAGAAAAAACACTTTACAACATAAAATTTTACGTTTTTTTTTAAAAAACGTAAATTCAAAATAATTGATTCCATTAAATAATATTGGAAATGTGTAAAATCGAAAAATCAAATTATAAAAATGGACCGTCCCAGTATGCAATTTTTTCAGTGAAAAAAACAGCTTCAATTCCACCTAAACCTATGGTTTTCTACATATACCAGGGACGCATATATGCGCGTCGTCGTACTGTTGTGTGTAAGTAATAAATTATATTTTCTATATTGGTTTATAGATTCTCTTGAATTTTTTTTTCGGTTAAGGGGAAGTACCGAATTGTTAGTTTTGTGTGTGGTTTTTCTGTATGTGATACGTAACAAGAAATAGATTAGGTCATAAATATATTAATAACTATCACGAAGCAAACCTTTTTTCAACACAACGACCAGTTCTACAACCAGCAAGAAGACCTACCAATGGGGAATCCCCTATCAAGAACACTCGCCGAAATATTCAAATCAAACTTCGAGCAAAAACATGTATTCAACGAAAAGAATAGCTTCAAATCAACATCATTTTTTTCTAAAAGAAAAAGAAAGTTTTGATTATCCAATGGATTTAATGTCCTTTTAAGGTCAATTAATACCCGCCTTTTTCATTCACGCACGCATCACTCATTCAGCTACTCACACAATTGCAATATACCACCTGTACATTGCAAGCTCCTTGTCAACCTGTAAACTGACATGGACGGTTGGTCGGCGGCGAATTCTGCACTCAAACAGAAAGTCATAGTTGTGTTTATTAACATCACTCATCGTAATCAATGATGAAAATTCGCTTTGCATCCTGGCTTGGTGCCGGTTTACTGGTATCGATACGTTATTGACATCAGCGCATATGCATTACAGTGGAATGTAACAGTGGTATATCAAAAGCAATTTACATATATATTTCTAAATTGCTTTCATATCCTGTGTACCTGTGCTCAGTGCTGTTGGTAATTCAGTGATTCAGATGTTCTGTGTATTTCGACCGTGTTATGGTTTTCCCACATCTTTTACGTGTTCTTTAAAGCGGCGTGTAATAAAACTCCGACCTGTTTGACCGATGCAGAACGCCTCGCACTCGTTACATTTTAGTTGGTATAGAGTTTCCAGGCCAAAACTCACCAGATTTGAATCCCATTAAAAACCTTTGGCACGTAATGGGGATGAAAATCAATAAAAAGATGCCGTCATCATCCAAAAAACTCAATTCAATCATCGAATAAGTATGGTATAAAGAACTGACCCTCGAGTTCCTGCAAGATTTAATTGGCATGGAGCCAACAAGGATTGCAGCTGTTATTGTCAATAAAGGCGGGGCAACTAAATATTAAAAATACATTTTATTACTTCTTAAGACACCTGTTTTCCATAAAAATCAAAAAAACTACGATAAAAAGTGGCACAACAGTTATTACCTGTTCTTGAAACTGAAATTTAATTTTACCTGAAAAATGCTAAAAAATTATAATGGCTTTAAAAACAATAAACGTGCGACGTACTGGCAAAATACATCTGTTTGTGTATTTTTATAGGTGTTGCACTTTCTATTCTCGGTACTGTACTTGCCAACATAAAAACTATCTTGCACAACACCTAGCACTGAATGAAGCAATGATGCTGTGGCGTGGACGGCTATCTTTTCGGCAATACATTCCCAATAAAAGGCATAAATATGGAATTAAGTTTTGTACGCTTTCAGTGTTGTTAAAGAGCTAATGAAAGATTACGTTGGAAAAGGTCACATATTGTACATGGATAACTATTACAGTAGTGTTATTTTGGCAGAACATCTTTTTGAGCAACGTACACATTTATGTGGAACTTTGAGAGTCAACCGAAAACAAAACCCGCCAGATGTAATTACCAAAAACCTTAAAAAAATGAAACTATTTGGAGACGAAGAAATAACATAACTGTGCAGAAATGGAAAGATAAACGGTATGTCTTGATGATATCTTCTTTGCATAAAGCTGAAATGACGGAATATATAAATAAAAGGGGAATTACATCACAAAAACCCGTAATGGTTGCAGATTACATTAAACACATGTCGGGTGCAGACCGCAACGACCAGATGACATCTTATTACCCCACACCGAGAAGGAGTTTGCGATGGTACATAAAAGTTTTCTTCCATATACATGTACTTGATATTTCAGTATGGAACAGCAATTGGTTATAGAACAAACATAAAGGAAGTAAACATCATATTTAAGTTTTCGTGAAATGCTTTCTGATGTATCGTGTTCATCAACACCGAATCCTTCTAGCTCACAATCGAAAAAAAACTACACACGAAACGTATTTACAACACTGCAATCCGTGTTGATAAGCGTAAAAAGTGCCGACAATGTACAAAACCGAAAAAAAGGACTGATACTCATTTTATTTGTGATACATGTGTGGATAGCATGTGTCAGCCTATTGGATTATGTGTAGATCCATGATTTAAATTGTGGCACAATTCAACAACACAATTCAATAATTTGCATTATTTTTAATTTTATGTTTGTTTCATTTTGCAATTATTTAATTATCTGGTGTTTTTTTTATCTATTTTTATATTTTTTGTTAAGGAACTGTTAGTTGATTTTTCATTTATATTGAAAAATAATACATGTAAGAATAAAATAATTACAAAACCAACACTTTCAACTTTATTTTGTAACGACGCATATGTGAGTCCTGCGGTTTATACAACGAAATTATGTTCCATAAACCGGCGACTCGTATATGCGTCATACTGTTAATAGCGTCACAAACCCCACAAAACTCATTTCCCTCAAATTTATTATGTGGTTTGTGGCTATCCCCAGCATAAGCACCTCGGTCGTGGACGTGTTAAGTTTGGTGCACCCCAGTATGCAATTTTTCAACAGTGTGGAAAAACAGCCCCAATTCCACACTAAATTCCGTACTACAAAATATCAAAGACACAAAAATATCGATTTTATAGAAAGATAAATTTCTTTCTCTTTCATTCGCGAAATTTTAAATGTTTTTTTGTTAGTTTTGTTATTATTGTTTTGTACTCTTCCTTCAGTATAATAGAGCACTTGACAGGATAGCACGCACATTTTTGTGTTTTCCGCGATTTTATTGTTTATTGTGTTAACTTGTGTTTTTTGTGTATTTAAATTAGTTAATAATCTTTAAATAACTTATATTTATTTCATACTATGTATATGTATAATAATTATATTTCGTGTTTGTGATCAATAAATTTGGATGTAAAAATGGTAAATAATTTTAAAATGGCGTCGTCATGAGATGATGGAAATTTCCGATCTTATCGTTTTTTATTTTTCAAGGTTGTATATAATGGAATGTAAAATTGGATGGCGCTTACGGATGAATATGGATGGGTTTTATAAAATGTAATATTAAGTGTATAGAATGTGTCAGTGAAGTGTGTCAATAAAAAATTAATATTTCTTTCATAATAAATGTAAAATTTTGCTTTATTTCGAATAAAAATTATTATTCCAATTGAAAAATATGTACAAGCACGTTCCTCTTTTTTCGTGCATAAAACTGCCTGAAATCAGTATGGAAAAAACGCCAAATTCCACCTATTTTCCAATTTGATTTTTTCCCTTTTTAGTCGGGATTCACACCTACACTGGAATTTTTGTGACACTTTTCTTTGGCGAGTAGTATGAATTTCCATACGGCATTGCATATTGTGGTATGAATTGCGAATGCCCAATATGCAATGCCGTCGGGATTCCGTTTACTTTCGCCCTTAAAAACCACACTCTTTCTATGGAAAGAAACATGTAAAATACAAGGAAATCCATACTACTCGCCAAAGAAAAGTGTCACAAAAATTCCGGTGTCGGTGTGAATCTCGACTAAAAAGAGAAAAAACCAAAGTGGAAATAAGGTGGAATTTCGTCGGAACCTCGGGTATATTCCATATATATTTCCATACTAATTTAACACACTTTATCGCAAGCAAATAGAGCAGATTTTCATAGTACTTTTACATGGGATTAATTATAATTTTCTATTGAAATTAAAAAGAACTATTTGTTGTAATTTTTATATTAATATTCAGATATTCAACACATATTTATTTTTTATTTAAATTTTAAAAATCCGCCTATATAGGGTATTGAGTAACATTTTCACGCGTCATCCACACAGTGAACATAAAAGATGCAACTAAAAATTATAAAAAAAAATAAATACTATTACCGCGAAACAGAAAGAGAAAGAATTTTTTTCTCCAAAATCGATATTTTTGTGTCTTTGATATTTTGTAGTACGGAATTTAGTGTGGAATTGAGCTGTTTTTTCCACACTGGAAAAATTGCATTCTGGGGTATAACAAAATTATGTGTAAATACAAAATTTAAGTGTCTTCGGTAAAATGGGATTGAGTATGTTGGGTGGAATTGAGATTCTTAAATGATTTTTGGAAGAAGTTCTTGAATCATCTGGGATGGATCGATTATGATGAGATTGGGTATATTGAATGGAAATCGAATTCTGGAATAATTTTTGGAAGAAGCTGTGAAATATAGTCACCTGGGACGGGATTCGGCTATTTCTTAACCGATGTTAATAATATTTTGTACGTTGGATGGAAATGAGATTCTTAAATATTTTTTGGAGGAAGTTCTGAAATATGGCCACTTGGAGAGAAACTTGGCCATTTCTTAACCGATTATGATGATATTAAGTATGTTGGATGGAAATCGGATTCTAGAATGTTTTTTAGAAGAAGTTCTGGAACATGATGACCACCTAGGAGAGGAACTCATTAATTTTTTAACCAATTATGATGGGATTTAATATGTTGGATGGAAATGGCATTCTTAAATAATTGTTTACGCGAGACATGCAAGGTTCACAGCCCTTTAAACTGTTTAACTCCTAAATGTTGATAAAACCGAGCACACAAGCACAAAATTTAAAAATTGTGCGATTGGTACCATTGGTGCTGGGTTTTTTTATCTTCTTTGGCGTAAACTTTGCAACTCAAAACTTGGGATTCAATTTTTGGTTTTTCCGTGAGCACAACACAAATTAAAAAGATAGATTAATTAAGTATTTTAAAATATGTGAATATGTTATTTTTTTGAATATAAATTTGTACCAATTTAAACAAAGAAAACCATTGTCGTCGAATGTATTAAATACAAATTATATCGTAAATACAACAAATAAATATTGTGTGTTTAAATTGTGCTACACCATCTTCGAAACAAACGCGAAAAGTTTGTCATTTTTGGTCCTTCGAGCCGGATGGCTAAAACTACTTGAATTACATCCTTTACACGGTACTAACGGAGTTCAATAGAACATCGCTACAGTACAATCATCTGAAATCAAGGACGTTTTAGACATCAGTTGTTAAACCATTGCTGTTGGAATCATCACATCACACATCATACAGTATAGTGATTTGAATGCAATAACTAAACAATTTTGGTTTTCACCGACCATTTTGAGATTGCATTCAATAACTCGTCGTACAGTATCAATAAATCATCGGTGGAAAAATAAGATGGTTGTTATCTTCGGTTAAATTGGACAATCATCGCATATTGAGCAGCCATCGTCAAATATTGTGCTCGTGGTTCATGTTGCAGTTTCCAACAGTTTAGTCAACGGAAAATTAGTAAGCGGTTCACCAGTAAAGGTTATAAAAGCTTTCATCGTTCGTTGGCGAGGTCTTATTAACCGACCTTCATCTTCGATCATCATTACAATTGTTTCGTCATTTAAAACAAGATAAACGCATCGATATAACTGCGACGATTTAAGTACGTTTTATAAAATCGAATACTATTAACGGCAGATTTTGGAAGACAGATGAACTTAATGTGAACGAGACACATCGAACAAGGTCATAGCATCCAGTTACATAGAAGCAGATAGATTAACGGCGTATGTAAGTTTAATCTAATTTTAATTTCAAATAATTTATTTCTGTTTATAATACATAATTTAGTTAAGAAAAAAAGAGTTTAACCAGTCGAAATCAAAGTTGAATCTACACATTCCGCACAGGTTATGTACTAGGTTAGATACAAGATATTATGTTAATTGTTGCTTAGAATATTGGATAGTGGTGTTTGTGTTTATTTTTCAATCATTTCGGTTTAATTCGGGTGCGCGAGATTTACTATTAATAATTAAAAATTGAATGAGTTTGTTTTGATTTCGATAGCATAATGTCGCTTACAAAATCTGAGATTGAGCATTTAGAAACGCTTAAAAAACAACGAAGTGCATATAAAGGTCAGTTAACTTTATTCAAGAACAAATATAATGACGTAAACACAATGTCGATGGGCGCTTGTGAATCTGTACTACATAGAGTACGTAATATTTATAATAAATATACCGAGATTCAGTCCAAAATCGAAGTTCTTGAAGTGTCTGCAATAGCTGATAGGGAAGCGTTCGAGGATGATTATGGTGAATTTGAGAGTATTATTTTGAATACCATTCACGAGAATAAGAAACCAGATCCTAACGTATCGCTTCAAAATAGCCCGACAATCGATATTACAAATGTTGCGGCTGCATCACCACAAATAGAAATGAGAATGCCTGAAATTAAATTACCCTCTTTCAGCGGAAAGGAAATCGATTGGCTTCGATTTCGCGAAATTTTTGAGGAACTTGTACATAACAGAAATATCGATAGTTCGATAAAATTCCATGATCTTATTTCTCACGTTTGCAACGGTAAGGCTTATTCTTTAATTGAAGGAATACCGGTAACAGCTGCTAATTACAATCTAGCATGGTCACTTAAAGCAACTGTATGACATTAAGCCTACGGTATCAAATTCATTTGAATCACTGCAAGTTTTTATTGATCAAGCCGTTAGGAATTATAACTCGTTGAAGGCTCTGCAAGTTCCAGTGGACAGTTGGAATCTAATCCTAGTTCATCATCTTTCAGAAAAATTAGATAACTCTACAAGAGCAGAAGTTATTAAAGGCTCTAATGATAGATCGGTGCTTAATTTTGATACCCTCATAAAGATTCTACAAGGTCGTGTTCGAGTACTACAAGCATTAAAACCGTTGACCTCTTCCGGTGCGAATCCAAAGTTAAATTCGAATCAATTCCGTAAACATGGCACTCCATCAACATTAATGTCTAGTATACATTCTTGTATTTACTGCTATGGTACCCATCCGATCGTAAATTGTCCAGACTTTTGTGACTCGAAACTAACACCGCAAATGAGATTCCAGTTCATCAAAAATAAACGAATATGTACTAATTGTTTATCAGCCTCACATAATGTTCGTAATTGTACCAATAATGGTTGTACTAAATGTTCTTTAAGGCATCATCCTCTATTACATTTTGTATTCGATCGTCAAACCAAACCTGTAATAAAATCTGAGAAATTAATTAGTTCGGCTAATGTGGGTAGAACTCAGTCAGAAAACGCAACTAATAAGGATCTAACCAAAGGTACAACTGAACAGCCTTCATCTGATCAACAAGTTATGCTAGGAACTTTAAATAATCCAACAGTATCTAACAAAAACTTAATTTACAATAACAATTCAGCAAACTCATCCTTATCCAATACTCAAATTAGGTTGGGAACTGCAGTAGTGAAAGCAGTTGCTAGTAATGGATCACACATATTTGGTAGAGTGCTACTCGATAGTGGTTCACATCTAAATTTTATCACAGATAAAATGTGTCGTATGCTGAAATTAAAAATGCACCCAACTTCAAAACAAGTATCTGGGATGGGAAACAAGATAACCTCGCTCGATCACAAAGTGTATTTATCCCTAGAATCTCGATTGTCTGATTACAAATTAAATATAAAGTGCTACGTACTACCAAGAACTACAGGCAATTTACCTTTGTTGCCCGTTAATTTTGAAATGAATTTAGTGCCATCCTATATAAAACTTGCGGATCCACGCTTCAACATTCCTGATCGTATCGATATCTTAATTGGGGCTGAATTCTATCACGAATTGTTCACGGGTAAATCATTTAAATTATCAGAAGAACTTCCATTATTTTATGATAGTGTATACGGTTATGTTATCAGCGGTAAAATAAATGGAGACCAATCTTCAAGTACCTCAGTTCCCTGTCAAACTTCGCTTTGTTCTGTTGAATTACTTGAATCACAAATGAAGAAATTTTGGGAATTGGAAAACATTGTGCTTAAGAACAACTATTCTATCGAAGAAAAGCTATGTGAAGATCACTTCATGAAAAACCACGAAAGACATAGCTCAGGTAGATATTCGGTTGCCATTCCACTTAATTCAAAAATAGTAGAACTTGGTTCTTTAAACGAAAGTGCCCGAAGACAATTTTTCAAAACTGAACTTCAGTTATGCAGAAACCCTGTAATCCGTGAACAGTACAAGAATTTTATGGATGAATATATTCAACTGAATCATATGGAATTAATTCCCGATCCAAACATTGTAGACAGCCAATGTGGTAAAACCTATTATCTACCACATCACTTCGTTACGAAAGATACAAGTACAACCACTAAATTGCGCGTAGTTTTTAACGCATCTAGCAAATCATCTTTTCAGCTATCATTAAACGGTTGCATGATGGTCGGTCCGGTAGTTCAATCAGATTTGTTTTCCATAGTTCTTCGTTTCCGGAAATATAAAATTGCATTTTCAGCTGACATAGCGAAAATGTACCGGCAAATCTTGATCAATAAGAACCAGCAAGATCTTCAGCGCATTTGGTGGCGAAAATCTCAGTTTGAACCACTTAAATGTTATAAGCTTCGCACTGTGACTTACGGTACTGCAAGCGCTCCATACCTTGCCACTAGAACGTTAAATCAGTTAGCTAATGATGAACCAGCATTTCCCAAATCGTCCAAAGTTCTGACAGAGGACTGCTATGTCGATGATGTCCTAACTGGTACAGATCACATTGAAGATGCATTAACATTGAAACACGATTTGATAAGTTTATTAAAACGAGGTGGATTTGACCTTCGAAAATTTTCATCAAATATACCCGAACTTGCAGATGAAGGGATTTTAATATTGGGAATTTTATGGAATACCGACAGAGACAATTTCGAAATGTCGTTTGAAAAATTGGATTTAAACAAGAAAAGCGTTACAAAAAGAGAAATTTTATCTGAGATTTGTCAATTATTCGATCCGCTAGGCTTCTGTGCACCATTGATTTTGACAGCCAAATTATTTATGCAAAGACTATGGACCTTACCTGAGGTTAAGTGGGATGACCAACTTCCGTCCAAATTAGTCAAACAATGGAGTGAGTTTAAAGAACAATTAGTACAACTCATCCAAATTTCGATACCTCGTTGTAACGGGTGATTTTTTAAGAGCTTGAGAACTTTTTTTTAAAAAAAAACGCATAAAATTTGCAAAATCTCATCGGTTCTTTATTTGAAACGTTAGATTGGTCCATGACATTTACTTTTTGAAGATAATTTCATTTAAATGTTGACCGCGGCTGCGTCTTAGGTGGTCCATTCGGAAAGTCCAATTTTGGGCAACTTTTTCGAGCATTTCGGCCGGAATAGCCCGAATTTCTTCGGAAATGTTGTCTTCCAAAACTGGAATAGTTGCTGGCTTATTTCTGTAGACTTTAGACTTGACGTAGCCCCACAAAAAATAGTCTAAAGGCGTCAAATCGCATGATCTTGGTGCCCAACTTACCGGGCCATTTCTTGAGATGAATTGTTCTCCGAAGTTTTCCCTCAAAATGGCCATAGAATCGCGAGCTGTGTGGCATGTAGCGCCATCTTGTTGAAACCACATGTCAACTAAGTTCAGTTCTTCCATTTTTGGCAACAAAAAGTTTGTTAGCATCGAACGATAGCGATCGCCATTCACCGTAACGTTGCGTCCAACAGCATCTTTGAAAAAATACGGTCCAATGATTCCACCAGCGTACAAACCACACCAAACAGTGCATTTTTCGGGATGCATGGGCAGTTCTTGAACGGCTTCTGGTTGCTCTTCACTCCAAATGCGGCAATTTTGCTTATTTACGTAGCCATTCAACCAGAAATGAGCCTCATCGCTGAACAAAATTTGTCGATAAAAAAGCGGATTTTCTGCCAACTTTTCTAGGGCCCATTCACTGAAAATTCGACGTTGTGGCAGATCGTTCGGCTTCAGTTCTTGCAGGAGCTGTATTTTATACGGTTTTACACCAAGATCTTTGCGTAAAATCTTCCATGTCGTCGAATAACACAAACCCAATTGCTGCGAACGGCGACGAATCGACATTTCACGGTCTTCAGCAACACTCTCAGAAACAGACGCAATATTCTCTTCTGTACGCACTGTACGCATTCGTGTGGTTGGTTTAATGTCCAATAAAGTAAACTGAGTGCGAAACTTGGTCACAATCGCATTAATTGTTTGCTCACTTGGTCGATTATGTAGACCATAAATCGGACGTAAATCGCGAAACACTTTTCGAACCGAACACTGATTTTTGTAATATAATTCAATTATTTGCAAGCGTTGCTCGTTAGTAAGTCTATTCATTATGAAATGTGAAAGCATACTGAGCATCTTTCTCTTTGACACCTTGTCTGAAATCCCGCGTGATCTGTCAAATACTAATGCATGAAAATCCTAACCACAAAAAAATCACCCTTTATTATAAACTATCCATATGCCTCAATCGAATTACATGGGTTTGGGGATGCCAGTGAAACCGGTTTTGGGTGTGTGTTTTATATTAGAAGTACAGGGCATAACGGAATACATCAAACTAGTTTGGTTTGTTCTAAAACAAGAGTGGCACCATTGAAGAAACAAACGATTCCCAGGCTTGAACTCTGTGCGGCATTGTTATTAGCTCAAATGAGTCATAAACTGATAGATATTCTTAAGATAACTTTTGATCTTATTTATTTATGGTCAGATTCCGAAATTACGTTGCATCGAATAAAGTCGGAACCTAACAGATATGCCACATTTGTTGCCAACAGAATTTCTCAAACCCAAGAATTAACTTCAGTTAGTAGTTGGCACTATATTCCATCTTCGCTAAATCCGGCTGATCATGCTTCTCGGGGATTATACCCAAAGGATTTCTTAAACTCAGATATCTGGTGGAACGGACCGGAATTCCTATGTAAGGATAAAATTGAATGGCCGCAGAGTGAAAATAAAATATTAAGCTCAGAACTTATTAATCTTGATCTTCGAAATTTTACTCATGCGTGCATTGCTACCACAACATGTGACTTTGATTTAATAAACCAATTTTCTTCGTATAAAAAATTAATAAACGTCACTGCCTACCTTTTCCGTTTTTACAAAAATAGTAAGATAAAACGCTCTGAATGTCGAAAAATTGGTGAACTAAGCGCAAATGAAATGGCAATGTCCCTTAAAGTTATTCTTAAAATAGTATAGTCCCAAGAATTTGCGGACGACATTAAAGCACTCACAACCAACGGTATTGTGAGTAACAAAAGCTCCTTAAAATCATTGTCCCCGCTTCTGGATTCCGATGGACTTCTTCGTGTTGGAGGCCGACTTAAAAATGCTGATATGACGCACGAGCAGAAATACCCAATTTTACTCACGCCGAAGCATTTTTTTTCTACTCTGCTAGTTCGCGATGCACATAATAGGCTTTTACATGCTGGTCCTCAAGCGTTACTCTACAACTTAAGATTGAATTATTGGATCATTTCTGGTCGAGGTTTATGTAAAAAGATATGTAGTGAATGTGTTCGATGTGTTCATGTAAGACCGAATTTAACTAATCAAATTATGGGTGACCTTCCCAGGGATAGAGTTCAATCTAGTAGACCATTTTCTGTTGTCGGCATTGATTTCCGCGGTCCATTTGTTTCAAAATATTTTGTTAGGTTGAAAACGAAAATTAAAACGTATATTTGCCTATTCATTTGCTTCGCCACCAAAGCGGTTCATCTAGAGGTTGTCCAAGACTTGTCCACTCAAGCCTTCTTAGCATGTTTTTGTCGGTTTATAATTCGCCGTGGCATGTGTTCAAAAATTTACTCCGACAATGCGACTAATTTTGTAGGCGCACGATCCGAACTGAAAGAGTTAAGAGACTTATTCTTGTCAGAATCCTGTCAAACGGAACTATTAAAATTCTATGCATGTCATAATATGGAATGGTTAACAATACCACCCCGCTCTCCACATTTTGGAGGCTTATGGGAAGCTGCGATAAAAAGTGCCAAATACCATTTAAGACGAGCAATTGGAACACTGTGCTTAACGATAGACGAATTCAATACATTAGTAGTTCAGGTAGAGGCTTGTTTAAATTCACGACCTCTAACACCTATGTCAAATAATCCGCTTGATATGCTGACACTGTCTCCCGGTCATTTTTTAATTGGTACTCCCATTACTGCTTTCCCCGAACCTAGTTTATTGGATTTATCCTCGTGCAGACTATCAAGATATCAACTGTTGCAACAGACACTACAACAGTTCTGGAAGAGATGGCAAACTGAATATCTTTCGGAATTGCAAAATCGTTATAAGTGGAATAAGCCATCGATAAATCTAAAAATTGGAGATTTAGTAATCTTACACGATGAGAATCTTCCACCCATGTATTGGCCTTTAGGTAGAATAACCGAAGCGCATTGTGGTTCTGATGGCCGCGTTCGTGTTGTTACAGTAAAAACTGCACAATCAATATTTAAACGAGCCGTAACTAAAATTAGTCTTTTGCCAATCGAAACTTGAAAAATAAACAACAACATAACTTCGAGGTTATAATAATTCTAGTTTTATAAGAATAATTAAATTTGTTTGTAAATATCATTTATACGAAGAAATATATTGTTAACTAAAATGTTTGTAATTAAAATGCTTAAGTTTATTTAACCAAATTTTTGAAATGTATTATTTCAAGGTCACGGGAATGTTTACGCGAGACATGCAAGGTTCACAGCCCTATAAACTGTTTAACTCCTAAATGTTGATAAAACCGAGCACACAAGCACAAAATTTAAAAATTGTGCGATTGGTACCATTGGTGCTGGGTTTTTTTATCTTCTTTGGCGTAAACTTTGCAAGTCAAAACTTGGGATTCAATTTTTGGTTTTTCCGTGAGCACAACACAAATTAAAAAGATAGATTAATTAAGTATTTTTAAATATGTGAATATGTTATTTTTTTGAATATAAATTTCTACCAATTTAAACAAAGAAAACCATTGTCGTCGAATGTATTAAATACAAATTATATCGTAAATACAACAAATAAATATTGTGTGTTTAAATTGTGCTACACCATCTTCGAAACAAACGCGAAAAGTTTGTCAATGATGTTTGGAAGAAGTTGTGGAATATGGCCACATGCAGAGAAACTTGACCATTTCTTAACCGATTATGATGAAATTGGGTATGTTGGATGGAAATAGGATTCTTAAGTGATTTTTGGAATAACTAATGGAATATTGTCACCTATGACCGACTGGTGATAGATGTTAGTGGTGATAGTTTCTACTTGTTTACATAATGAGCCCAAGACAGACGCCTGCTTACGTCAGCCCTAACCTGGAGATCAGAAGCTGATATTGGTTTTGCGCATAAAGTAAAATATACTATCAGAGAAGGCATAAAGAACATTCATTTTATTCTTAAACGAAACTAGCGACATAGCCAATATTCTATTATTGTGTACTACATTCAGAATCGGAAATGCAACAACAAAAATATTAATCTCATTTTTGTTATACCGTGTGTGCTTATACAAAAATACAAAAAAATCCGTATTTCGTAAAACAGAAGCAGGAGATGAAATGAAGCACAGATACACTAAAATCTATTCTTCTTCATCGTACCTCTCCATTCGTTTTTTGTATACAAACAATACGCATCGATGATGTTTTATGTATATCTGCATATTTAATATTCGAAATAATCGAAATGTATTTGTTATGCATTTGTAAACTTGTAAATGTACCTTGAAACGGTCATATGTGATGCATGTGAAGTTTATCCTAATTTTTCCTAGATTTAAAAAAAATGGCGTTTAGTACTATTTTAGGAAAAATTTCACACGCTTATATAGAGATGTGAAGTTTATACTAAATAAAAAAATACTAAAAAAGTGAGAAAGTATTAGTGAATTGCAAACATTTAGGCGATTCTAAAAAATAAAAACTATCTAATATTTGCGAACAACTGAGTATTTGTATGACATGCTTGAATAGCCAGTTTCATAAGTTCTAATAAACTGGATAAATACTCCTTCAAATTTAGATTAGAATAAAAATGCCCGTCAAACACCCTCAAAATTGGCCTGAATCGCATCTACCCCCTAATTTTGTTCGATCACTCAAATTTAGCGTAATACTAAACACAATTCCAGGTTTTTATCATCGGTTTCCTTGATAGCACAATTAGATAATGGTAATACCTGTTCACTCAAGCCGAATCATGAAGTTCTAATAAAATCTACACCCTCAAATTTGGCCTGGATCGCATTTACCCCCTAATTTGGTTCGATCACTCAAATATAGTGTAATACTAAACAAATTTTCAGGTTTTTAACATCGGTTTCCTTGATAGCACAATTAGATAATGGTAATATCTGTTCACTCAAGCCGAATCATGAAGTTCTAATAAAATCTACACCCTCAAATTTGGCCTGGATCGCATCTACTCCCTAATTTGGTTCGATCACTCAAATATAGTGTAATACTAAACACATTTCCCGGTTTTTAACATCGGTTTCCTTGATATCACAATTAGATAATGGTAATATCTGTTCACTCAAGTCGAATCATGAAGTTCTAATAAAATCTACACCCTCAAATTTGGCCTGGATCGCATCTACTCCCTAATTTGGTTCGATCACTCAAATATAGTGTAATACTAAACACATTTCCAGGTTTTTAACATCGGTTTCCTTGATAGCACAATTAGATAATGGTAATATCTGTTCACTCAAGCCGAATCATGAAGTTCTAATAAAATCTACACCCTCAAATTTGGCCTGGATCGCATCTACCCCCTAATTTTGTTCGATCACTCAAATTTAGTGTAATACTAAACACATTTCCAGGTTTTTAACATCGGTTTCCTTGATAGCACAATTAGATAATGGTAATATCTGTTCACTCAAGCCGAATCATGAAGTTCTAATAAAATCTACACCCTCAAATTTGGCCTGGATCGCATCTACCCCCTAATTTTGTTCGATCACTCAAATATAGTGTAATACTAAACAAATTTTCAGGTTTTTAACATCGGTTTCCTTGATAGCACAATTAGATAATGGTAATATCTGTTCACTCAAGTCGAATCATGAAGTTCTAATAAAATCTACACCCTCAAATTTGGCATTACAATAGCTTTCTTGAGAACCTTAGGAAAAACACCGCTTAACATGCTAAGATTACACATAAAAGATAAAACAGGTGAAACGAGTGGCCCAATAGATTTGATCTACTTGATTTGAATTACTTATGTTATCGTAACCACAAGCCATTGAATTATTTAAAGAGGTAATGATATTGTGTATCTCAATGTCATCAGCTGGAGTAAAGAAAAACGATTTCTGCTGTACTATAGGGAACAAATACTGCGATTCTTCTAATGCAGTTGGAGTTCTACGCGCGATACTACCTTTATTATGGACGCAATAGGGACTTTTTCCCTATTACCGTTCAAAAATTCATTTACAAGACGCCATTAAGTTTTTAAGTCTATTTTACAGTTGTTAAAACGTCGGTAATAATAAAGTTCCTTTTCTATCGGAATAGCTGAATTTATTTTTTCTCTAAGAACTTTATCCCATGCATTAATTTAATGTATCTGGGATACTGGCCTTTAAGAGTTTATTTTTCAAATCAATAATTTTAGACAAAGAAAAAGAAATCCATGGACGGATTTTTTTAGTTTTTAGTTTAACCCGAGATTGCTGAACTATAGTGCATTCGGTAATATGAGCTGAAAAGGTGTCGAGAATCCAATTCTTTAGACTCAAAACCTCTTTTAACTTGGAAAGTTCAATCCTCCGTGTAGGAAAAAATTTAGTTGACCTATTAAATGGCTTAAAGTTATCCTTTGTGATTTCAAGAGATAACATACGATGGTCAGATATTTTATAATCTAAAACTTCCGCATTCGCAATCAGTTTAGAATTATTATTTAATCTCAAAAAATGTGGCCAATAGTACTCGAAGAAGTATCAGTAACTCTAGTAAAATCTTGAATTAGAGAGATCAATCTAAATGAAGACATCATTTGAAGATATTTATTGACATTTTGATTCACAGAATTTGAATCCGAAATATCAATAGTTAGAGCACCAATGATAATTAAATTGTTGGTTTTAACACGACTTCGATAAACTGTAAATTCTTCAATAAATTCTAGCACTGCACTAGAATGATGACGATACACTCCAACGACGCAAAAGCTCTCACACTCGATTGCAAAATTAATCCTTAATACATTAGCAGTTTTTAGCGTTTTTGTAACAAAATTGAAACTTAAACCTAACCTCACATATGCTAGATTACCTCCGACTGAGTAAGTATTGTTATAGCCGTCAACCAAGTTAAAATAAGGAATGCCATAACTAGAAACGTCATTACCAATCCAAACCTCTGAAAAATACTTAATATCAAGCACGGTGGTGTAGGAACTGAGATGAACATTAGACATCTAAACGAAAAAAAAGTTAAGCAAAAACAAAATTTATAATTTGTAAAGGTCTTCCTTGTCTCTGATTTCCAGTTTATCACTCCCATCAGTTTTCCTCATGAATATCTTCGCATTCCGTACCCACAGATGTTTATAATTGTTTTCCTGTTTTGCGGTTTTAGCTAAAAATGTAATTCCCGCAATTTGAGGCTTAGAGATTCGTTGATGTAAATAGCGTTGTTAAATTGAAAGCCACAGTCCGACGCCTTAAAATGACTTTTATCTATGGGTTTTCTATTACTTTTCTGTTACTTGATGTTAGCCCCTCAACGGATAAATTGTAACGAAATTTTCAAATTCAATTGCTGTTTGTTTATAATCACTTTCAATTGACTTTTTTACGTAAATTGGATAAAGAACGGTTCATAAAACTTGGCAAGTCTCGATAAGGATTTTACGAGCGGTCGTTCTGCCAATTGTGTAGGTCCAGTGAATGCCAGTCTACATTCAAAATGGATAGCAGGCCGACTAGAGGATTGTGTTAGATGTGGTTCTAAAATATTGAGTAGTAGGTCATACACGCGCATCGGCATTCGAGTGTTGAAAGAAATTTCTTTGGGAAATATCCAAATGTTTCTCTATTTCGATTTAATAGTGTCACCCATCACCTTTTTTTGTTCCATAATATCCGATGTTATTTAAATGTTCTATATATTCATATTAGTAACTATTAGTAACACTTTCGGCAATTTATTCAAAATAATTTAAGGTGTCAAAAAAGCTGAACGAACTGAAAATTATGTGACTCGACCTCGAGCTTAACACTCGCCTATATTTAAAACATAAAACAATGTTGTATGCCGACTTAGTTTATGTCTCAGTTTTCCAGAACAAAATGGTATGCTATTTCATTTCTCCAATTATAGGGTATATAATTTTTCTACTGTGATCTCAGCATTTTTGATTTCTAAGATTACTAGATTTGTTTATTTAAACATCGTTTCATATTTTTGTTGGTGATTTCTATCAAAACGTTTTGTGTAATGTGAAAGCGAGCATCCAATTTTACTTTAAAAAAATGAGACTCAAACTTAGTTGAGAGTCAAACTCGTGATGGTATAACATCGCGCTCCTAATCAGATTTAATCGGTGTCAGGTTAAAAAGTTAAAATTAAATATGTCATTGTCATCGTATTCTCGTCGTATTTTTTTTGTACATATTTCTAATTCAATTAAGATCGGACGTCGAGTTAACAACGTTTTGCAGTATTGAAAATTTTGAGTCACTTTTCTTTGGCAAGTAATATGGATGGACATCTTACGGAGAATAATGCTGAATGTTCAATTTGCTACATTTTAAAGAATCTCGCACAGCAGTTTCGTATTTAGCAGGAAAACATTCTAAAACGATCGGCCTCGAAAAAATGACTTCTGGTCAGTTTCATCTATTTATTGATTCTGCAAGAAAAGAGGTAGACTCCGTAGCAAATATTAGCAAATAAAATTATCGAGGAAGGAAATGGAACCTTGGTCCGATTGCACAAAGTTCAGTATAATCACACATTTTCAGTACTATAAATTTTATTTTGTAATAAAACCATAAAATAATAAATCAAAACTATAAACGACCAAAATAACGTCCCCACAAAAAGTTTGCAACATAATATAAAATTAGTGATTGTGTTATCAAATTCAAGAAATATAACCTGAAAAAACAAAAAAAATTAGAAAAATGAAACTCAAAAATTGTCTGGTTGTTATTCTTACAGTTTCATAGTAATTAACGCACGCGGAAAATCTTCATCTCTTTCCTTGCAAATAAATTTCCGTACACCTCGACCACCTTTTATAAGCATTGAAACTTTATCGGTTTCATAAATGTTCGTATCGAAAATTTTCTTATCAATCAGATTTTGATGGTTTCGTATACTCGCAAATCGATCCGTATTGAAGCGAATTTCTGATCGCAGATACGGCACAATATGTTGGCGTAGACCAATAATTTTGCGTTGGACTTTTACCATTCTGGTCGGACGAGAAAAATTACAGGATAAATCCAAATTAATTGTTTTTCGATGTAGATTTACATAATGCTACTTACATTGGTCGCTGGCCAAACAGCCTAAACAGTATATCCAAGAAAATCGCAGGAAGTATTTGAAATAAAACTAATCGTATATAGTGGTGATAGACACAGTGCGTGAGTGAACCATTTGGGTACCAAAGTGCAAAGTTAAGAGCTATTTTTAGTCGATTCTCCTTCACTAAAAATAACATAATGATTACAAAAAAAAAATATTTTCTTGATATTAGATCGCATTGATTTACATCGGTTACAGTACTCTGTAAGTGTCGCATTTTCTGCAAACTCTATGTTCCCATTATAATATTCAATTTGCTGCTTCCTTAAATTTTAAATCAAACTCACATAAATAAATGTAAATGAAAGCTAACAGTTTACGTAACTTACATTTTCGTTCCATGTAGCCATGACGTTGTTATAACGGCATTTGCAACTACATCAACCGGGACAACCAAAACACTCGAATCATTTTCCAAATAAAATGTTCGCACAACTCCCCGTCCAATCCCTACACCTAGTCCGAAAAATCCGTTTAAACCTTCACAGTAACCCGGAATTGGATCTTGATTAGCACTAGTTACCACAGATGGTCGGACAACACATACCGGGAAATCATTGCGGTACTGATAAACTAAATCTTCACTCAGATGTTTAGATAATGAATACGTGTTGGGGAAGTCACCCAAAATTCTATAAAAAAACAATAAACCTCAAAAACACATTACGAGATCGAAAATATTCTTACTTTGTCTGGAGCGCATCCAGAACATTTTCATCAAAACGTTTGCAAGCGTTCACAAGCGTAAATGTATCAATTTGTGATTTATAGTGACATTCATCGGTGACATCCAGATACGATTGTGAATATGCGGTCGAAACATAAACAAACACTTCCAGATGTTTAATGCGTTTGGCTAATTCCAATAAACGATACGTTCCAAGCGTGTTTGTGTTTAGTGCTTGCCACATTTGCAGATCAAATCGAACATTGGCAGCGCTATGCAATACGATATGAACACGATCGTAAATTTCTTGCAATTGATCGTTACTCAAGGCGAGGTCATCGTGGGCTACGTCGCCGTTGAAGAAAATCACTTTTTCTAACTGTTTCGGATTAGTTTGGCGGATTTTGTCAAACACCTGAAAATTAAATTAAAAACAATAAATTTTTTTTTAAACATTTTAACAATTCGTGATTACTAACTTCTCGGCGGAAATTAAATTTTTTCGCTAAATATTACCTCAAGCAAACAATATTGGTACTAACCAAATGATTTAAATAATCCTTGCACCGTTGGTCAAAACTATTTCGGCCACGACGAACAATTAAATAAAGTGAGTTAATTTCATCACAATCACGTAAAATTTTTTCCACCATCAACTTTCCCAATAAATCCAGTCGAGCCTAAAACATTTTTTCCGGCATAGTACTGCCTAATTTCCGACATTTTTACTAGAATCTTTCAGAACTAAACCAGTAATTCATCTTCTTGAATATAATGACAAGATCGTTAAGTAAAAAGGCCGCTTTTATAAAACAATTAAAGTTTGATTAATTTATTTTAAGGTTATAGGTTTTGTTGATTTGCATAAATGTTGATTGATCAAAACATAAAATCATTAAAAGTATTTTGTGGTGACGCACGAAATATTTCCTTAAGGTTTAAACTTAAAAATAAAATAGACAAGCCTCGAAGATCATGCGAAATTTGGAGATATCGCAAATTCTCACTTGAGAAATTGAACGCAGGATGACTGCGGAATCTATGCGGATCACTCTTCAATAATATTGGAAAAAAAAATTCTATTCTAATTCGACTAACGGGTGTTGTTTTTTTAATTTAAGGCCAATTTGTTTTGTCCTCAATTACGAGCGCTCTTTAAACTGAAATAAAACAACTACTTGTCACTTAAAATGTGAATGAATAGGTTGCCGCCGCCGGAACCACATATTCTTGAAGACCTGTTCTATGATATAACACCAGGCACATATTCTGTTATAAAAAGGTCATTTAAAACCAGCGCTAAAACGGAGGATTTGCGAACTTAAAGAAAATTAAATACCGGTATTTAGCTCAAAATGTTAATAATTATCTTTAGCTTTCGGAACCTTTTCGGTTCCTTTCTCAAAAGAATAATAAAACAATTTTACAAAAAAAATATTTTCTATACAAAATAAAAAGGAAATCAGGAAGGCTATCTAAAATGTAGCTATTTGTCTCTAGATGTCGTTAGCTACTAGAAAAAATATATTTTTTATTCTAGCTAGGCAACAAATTGTGACATCGTATCTACAGAAAAAACACTTTACAAAATAAAATTTGGCTTTAAAAAACGTAAATTGAAAATAACTGTTTCCATGTTAAATAATATTGGAAATGTGTGATGGCAAGAAATCAAATTATAAAAATGGACCGTATGAATTGCCAATGTAAGATTACGCTTACAGCATTTCCAAAATAGATCTTTTTCTAAAATGTTTACATCTTCCAAAATAATGTTATGGTTGGTATCTCTAATACAGTGCTGGGAAAAAAAATGGGCAAACATATTTTATTACAAATGGAGTTTTTTTTTGCTAAAATTACAAAACTTTTGAAAGCAATTGGCTTATTGTTTCATTTTAAATACATGTATGACGTCATTTTTTGAAAAAACAAAAAAAAATTACATGCAATTTAGGGGCAAAACCCCGAAAAATGCCAAAATATTCAAAATACGTTGATTGGAGTTGAAGTAATAGAATAATTTAAGCACCTACTTTTTAAATTTGTTTTGTTTTTTATTGATTTATAGAAGTTATATCTTTAATATTAATATTTTGTTGAACCACCATTTGCTTTTCTTACAGCGATACACCTCCGATTGAATAGATTCTGGGCGCTTTCTTGCTGCTTCTAGCTTTATTATAGACCAAATATTTTCAATGGGATTTAAGTTTGGACTATACGAGGGCCACGGGGTACTTGTTTACCTTTAAATGAAAAGATAAGAAAAAAAACAAGTTTTTAAGAAAGGCAATTTTTCAACAGACAAAAATATTCCAGCTGATATCTTTTCCAGAAGCCTTCCAGTATGGAGTTGCACCAATCATAAAATAGCCTGGTGTAAGAGCATCGATACTGGATTCGTCTTCACCTATTGGATATAGGGACCTGGTATTTAGTATTGCCTCTATTTGGCACAATAGAGTGGCCATCTCTTCGAAAGTAAGGTGCGCATTTCTTGTCGCAATTAAAAGACGAGTCTTTACGGATTTCGCCATCGCTTCCCATAGACCACCGAAATGAGGCGCAGCTGGTGGAATGTTATGCCATTGTGTACTCACATTGGATAAATATCCTGGAATTGCATTATTGAAGTCATTTGTCGCCAAGATTTTCGTCATCTGATCAAGTTTTCTTCTGGCTCCCAGAAAATTGGTCCCGTATCGCTAAATATATGAGCAGGAACCCCTCTTCTCGCTGAAAATCTTCTAAGCGCTGCAATAAACACTTCTGTGGTTAAGTCGCTCACAAGTTCCAGATGCTCCGCCTTCGTCACCATACACACAAAGACAGCGATGTAAGCCTTAAGTGGTTTCGCTCCTCTTCCACGTTTACTTACTATAGTGATAGGCCCCGCTTAATCCACGCCGCGTCTACTAAATGGCCTGGAAGTGTTGATTCACCCGGCTGGTAAATTTTCCCATGATCTGTTGACTTGTTTTAGCTGGCATTCGGGTACACATTACACAACTTCGTAATATACATCGCACCATATTTCTACTATTGATTATCCAATACTGTTGCTTAACTAAATGTGAAGTCAACGAAGGACCAGCATGGAAATTTCGATCCTGAACGTGAGCGATAATCAGTTTACCCAATTGCAACATTCGCCTTCTCCAGTCGTCCACCAACTCACAGTACACCATCTGAATCTGATTCCAGTTTACTTCCTGTGGGAACACAGCCATATTTGCGTAGATGATTTAATTCAGGTTTAAATTCTTGCCCTTGAACGCATTTGAAGCATGCATTTGTCGCTTCTCTCAGCTCTTGGACTGAAAGCACCTGCTTTTTTCAGAGTGATTTGTCTTCGCATTGTGAATAAACCGGAACATGTATCATCGACATCTCAGAAATTCGCTGCTCAATTAACCCTGTTTCAATCATTGCATTACAGTTCGCCAATGGATAGGTTTTTCGCTGTTCTTCATGTAACTCGACCTCTAGTTTACTTAAAAATGGCCATTTCTCTTTCGATTGTCGCAGCCAGATTGGCCCTTCCCACCATAATTTGGGGTTTCCAAGAGCTGTAGGTTCTAATCCTCTCGATGCAGGATCAGCAGGGTTTTGTTCTGATGGTATAGAGTTCCAACTGGCCGACGGTACACTTTCCAGGCTATTGGTCACAAAGGTTTTCCATATTGACGGATAGTCAGATAGCCACGCAAGCCCGCTCAGTGAGTTGCCTTCGCCAGTAAAACCGCCGCACAAGGTTCAAGCCTTGGGAGCATAATCTGTTTTAACGGTGCTACTTTAGTTTTCGCAGCGACGATGTTAGTATGTACTTGCCCTTTTTCGTCAGTAGACCTTAGATAGACTACCGCTGCATATGCTCTCTCAGTCGCATCGCTAAACCCATGCAGTTCTAATTTGCTATTATATTTAACTCGTCTTGGTAATTTGATCTCTTCTAGCTCGTTCAACTCACTTCTCGCTTCAGCCCATTGTTTCGCCGTTTCATCTGGTAAAAGATCATCTCAAACAAGCTTTTCCAACCACAATCGTTGAAATATTATTTTTAATGTAATCGTGACTGGCGATAAAAATCCAAGAGGATCGAAAATTTTCGAAGACCCTGACAGCATCTTCCTCTTTGTAGGTACCGACTCAGCTAACAAATTCACTTTAAATGAGAACGCATTCCTAAAGGATTCCATTGAAGTCCCAGAATTTAATCGTGCATGAATCACCCATGGATATCGTCTTATCAGCGGCAGATTCTGATAATTTTGGAAGATTTGACTTCCATTTTCGGAGATGAAATTCTCCCTCTTTCATTGCTTTAATCATTTCGAATTTTAAATTTTGTATTTCGTCAACGTGATCTGCGCCGGAAAGAAAATCATCCACATTAAACTCTGCTTTATAGCGGATAAAGCTAGGGGATGTATTTGTTGGATATCACTCGCCAACTGATGGAGTGTTCTAATAGCCAAGAATAGTGCTAACTTTGTACCGTAGGTAACCGTATACTCAGTTTGTATTTATATCACCTCTTCTTGATTTGGGCTTGATCGTCATAAAATTCTCTGGTAGTTCTGGTGGTTTTCTGCCATATTGACCTGCCAAAACATCTTCTCGATGTCTGCAGTCATCACAAATTTGTAAGTTCGGAATCTCGTTAATATATCCCACAATGTCGCTTGTATGGTTGGTCCCACTCGCAATTTTTCATTTAATGAAACTCCATTCGAGGAGTTGGCAGATCCATCAAAAACCACTCATATTTTTGTAGTTTCTTTATCTTCCCTTATCACAGCATGATGTGGCAAGTAGTAATACTCTTCTTCACGTAAATAAACTTCCTTTGCATCAGTTATTTTCATATGATCCTGTTGCACGTATTCCTCCATGAACCGTTTGTACTCCGCCTTCAGTTTTAAATTTAAATTCAGCCTTTTCTCCAACGTGTAAGACCTCCGTAGAGCAGCATTGTAAGAGTTGCCCAATTTTGAGGTACTTTCCGTAAACGGTAATTGTACCGTGTACCTGCCGGAATCGTCTCGTAAAACCGTTGAAGAAAAGTGTCTCTCGCATGCCGTCTCATCAGAAGTGTAATGCTGCTAGAGTTCCCAAAATCATCAATATTTGTCTCTAAATCGACTTTAATGTCGTCGCTAAACCATAGATATTTTCGGAATTCATTGAAGAACCTCCTGAAATGAGTCAGCCGAACATAGTGTTCTTTGCCAATAGATTACCGATTCTGCTGATATTTTGCATTTTTCCTTTTGCATTTGCCTATATCAGCTGTTTGATTGTATCCCGGATCAGCAAGTTGGAATGTAGATGTAACTTCTTCATCAACATAAAAATCGGCACTGGGTAACTTTGGCAGTTTGTTTAATATGAAGGTTTCTATTTTCAAAGCTGCTGAGGGTGAACTCGCGATTGAAGCTCCACTTCCATATGCCTTTTGTTTGGAGTCCAGAATTGAAAATTCCCCTAACCAAAATGTTCGCGTTTCTTCTTCTGAGTTGTAGTCGCTGGGCACATGACTCGGTGATGAACGACGCGTACCCGAGTCTAACAATATACGGCATTCAATCGATTTCCCAAAGTGGTCGCAAATTATGACTACGGCGGTAGGTAACAGCGCACGGAAAGTAGAACGCTCACTTACACTCATATTAGTCCTAATGCCACGCGGATCTTGAGTATTACCACCATTTGTGGAGGATTGCCCACAATCCGTTGGTATCGAAGTCGCTTCCAGTGATTTCCAATCAATTTGTCATTTTAAGGATCACTTTTAATATTTTATTCCGCTGGGATGTTTTACGAGTATTTAGTGAAAATAGAGATACAAAATGAATAAAAAATATCCGCTGGTAATTATATAACAAAACAAATTCTCTTTTGTGGTGGTGCTGTCACTTGCGGCGAGTAGCGAAATCTTTTATTTTCCGCTGAGAAATTTTCGCCATCTGATACAGCATTTAATTCGGTCCCTTTTCAAAAGGTGGCTCTGTCTATGATAAATTGTTTATATTGACAGCTGATTTCCGTTGTTTCAGACAGATTAGACATCTGCCGTTAACATTCAGTTTGTATTGCTTTGAGTTTCATACAAAACGTATTTTTTACGGTGTTGAATATATCGGATTTTGTGATAACTAAATAGCATTTGCGGGAAGTGTTAATTTTTTGTTTTAATTGAAAAAAAATGCAGCTGAAGCACATCGAATAGTTATAGTCGAAGTTTACGGTGACAATGCTCCAACCGATGAATCAGTTAGAGAATGGTTTTGAAGCTTCAAAAATGATGATTTCAGTTTGGAAGATAAGCCTCGTTTTGGACAGTCAACATAATTTGTAGACAATGAATTAGAGGCATTTCTCGATGAAGATCCGTACGATTGAAATCTATGGGCATGATTCAAAAGCAAGGCAATTGGGTCCCAAATGAATTGAAACCAAGAGACATGGAAAGGAGATTTTTTTCTTGCGAGCAGCTGCTTCAAGGCAAACAACAAGACAGGTTTTTTTTTGCCTGATCAATCGTTGCCATCCACCCCAACATCAACACCAGAGAAGAACATTCATGGTTCGAAGGTTATGCTATGTATCTGGTGGGACCAGAGAGGCGTTGTGTACTACGAGCTGCTACAACCTGGCGATTCCATTACGGACGAGCGGTACAGACTCCAATTAGTTCGTTTGAGCCGTGCATTACGAGAAAAACGACCGGAATCTGAGGAAATGTATGATAAAGTTATTCTTCTGCATGACAACGCTCGGCCTCACGTTTCAAAAGCCGTGAACAAATATTTGAAAACGCTCAAGTGGGATATTTTACCACACTCGTCGTATTCTCCGGACACTGCTCCTTCTGACTACTGTTTGTTTTCACCGGTTCACTTATTTCGAAGAAATTGTAAATTGGCTCCAAATTTTCCGAGATGGGATTCGAAAGTTGCCTGAGAGGTGGGAAAAAGTCGTAAGCAGCGGTGAACAATATTTTAATTAATCTGTTCATTCATTTTAGTTTAAAATAAATGAACTTCTAAATTTAATTTGAATTAATTTGAATTCCCAATGTAAAAATTAAAAAATTTTGGTTTATTGGTCTTTCGGCTGGTAGCAAATAATAATTTCTTAATAGCGATTTTGCTAATGTGGTAGTCAAAAAATTCGAAATATTTATTAGTCTCGCGCTGCATTCTTGTAATAGGCTCGTTCCGACCGTAGACCGTTCTGTGTGGAGCAATTCTATAAGTAGGTGCCGTTCTCAAAGCTCGAGCATTTACATAAAGAGTTATGTTCCGAGTAGATCGTCGCTTACAGACTTTAAGTTAATAAGCTCCAAGAGGTCAAGATAAGGTGGCAAGTTGTAAATGTCCACCCATGGAAATCCGCACCGAGCAAAGGGCAGAAATCTACGTTGTGCAGCTTGTATTATTTGTATGTGCACTAGCAAAAGCCGAACAAATGTCATATAAATAGCCCTCATAAGATAAGGGTTTAAAAATTATTTAGACAGGCATTTGAAAAATCCAAGCGTAGAGTTTGCTCTGTCTTTAAAATCGTTGTGATCTCGAAAGTTCAGTTCGCGATCACACATTACCCCTAAGTCCCGTCTAATGGAATTTCTACGTTTTCTAGAGTATGCAATGGATTGAATTTTACTTACATTCAGACCAAGATTATTTTTAGCATACCAAGTTGTTAAGATCATTCTGTAATAGGTTAGCATGGATGAAGCTTGCAATTTGTCGGTAAATTTTCGGTCTGCATAAATGAAAATTGACGAGTTTTTAAACATGAAATCAACGTCGGTGATGTGTAAGACGAAAAAAATAGACTCAAGATGACTGTCTTGCAGTACCCCGGAAGTTACTATAAAAGGAGAAGAAAGGGAATGAAAGGGAGCAAAAACGGAATCATATGCAATACTTTCAAATAATTTAGGGATACAGGATAATTTCGCAATTGGCCTATAATTGGAGATATCTGTTTCACATCCCCTCTTATGGGTGAGAATTATAAAGAGTCTTTCCATATTAATGGATATATTCCATGCGAGATCGAGCTTTGGAATAGCGATGTAAGTGTCTGAGCTAAGTTACCAACACAATGTTTTAAAACGATAGAGGGCTTTAAGGATTGTTAATTCTCCTTACCATATTATCGAGATCGATTTGAATAGAGACCGGAGATGTTAGAGCGCTGTTATTTATGTAACTGAAGTAGTCCGCATCGGGCTCAATATCGTTGTTGGAGTAGGTCGTATTAAAAAAAAGTTGCGAACATGTCAGCAAGGTTTTTGGGTCACCTGAACAATGATCGCTGTACTTCATCGTAGAAGGATATCCATTTGATTGATTCTTAAAGTTAATAAATTGCCAAAAACGCTTTGGATCACATAATTTAAGTAATCCGAGTCCAGTCTCATCTTGAAGAATTTTTTCCAGTTTTCATTTCTTTGAGTACGCAGTGAACGCAATACTCTGTTGTACCATGGTACACCTGCAAGTTTGTTTCGTCGTACAGTCTAAGGAATGGACTGTTGGAAGCATTCAACCATCACGGCATACAAATTGAGAGTTTGGGTTTCCAGGTTGTGATTGTCGAGAATGGTTTTAATTTACGCAAATTAATACTAGTGAAATTTTACAGTTAATGTTAGCTTTACATTGTTCACTGGAAAATGTAAATAAAATAGGTGGATAATACAAGTCAATTGTACTGAGGGCCAAATTTGTTTCCAAATTTCTACAATTATTGGCGCCAGAAGAGAATACTTAGAGACGGCAGTTACCGATTTCGATCTTTCAATTTTGATCGATTACAAAACTTGGGTTCAAATGTTTTAAATGTGAGGAAATAATGAAGCTCTTCATTTCGGAATGGTTGCATTAACAAAGAAATCGTAAAATTTTGCTGAATGTTAACAGAAACAAACATTTTCCACATTGTCTGCATATTATCTACATTATTGACGCCTTTTTTAAATTGCCTACACATGTAGAATATTAGTTTACTACCCAGTGTATATAGCACAAAAAGATTTAACATTCGCCTCTGAATCTTAAAATTACAAAATTTGCAACAAGCTTCTTTTAAAATTGTGTTTTTAATATTAAAGCCACTAAAAAAAATTATGAAGTTAATTTTTATCAGGTGCGCAATTAAATTTTCGGGTTTTACACACATTTTTACATCGCAACGTAAAAATATTTTTTCTATTTCAAAGAATCTTGAAAAAAATGCAGCTGAAGCACGTCACCAACAGCGAACATCCGCCATCAAAAACTACCTGTGAATATTGGTTTAAACGCTACAGAAGTGGCAATTTTGACATTGAGGACAAGAAACGCTCCAGAAGACCAAAACATTTGAAGACACCGAGCTGAAAGCGTTATTGGATAAAGATGATATGCAAACTCAAGATCAACTTGCGGAGACATTAAACACGACTCGCCAAGGTATTTCCAAACGATTACATGTTATGGGAAAAATTCAAAAGGAGGGAAAATGAGTGCCGAATGAGTTGAAAGATGCAAAATCGAACAGTTACTTGTGAAATTTTGCTTTCACGGCATAAAAAAAAGAGAAAAGTGAATCTTCAGTCCAAAATTGGTTAGAATGGTTTCGGTCCAAAGACGCGTCATTTTATCGTCGCAAAATTCATGTATTGCCAGACCAATGGCAAAAATGTGCAGATAGCGAAGGGCAATACGGAATAAACCATTTTTTATATCTCTATTGAAATTTGCCATTTTTAAGAAAAACCGGAAATTTAGTTGCGCACCTAGTACAATAAGGCCACAATATACAAATTAACTTCAATCTCAAACCACAAAATATAAAGGCCACCCTACACATCGATTCGAGGATACCATTTGACTTTCCATTTAATGTTGTTTTATCTAAAAATTATAATTTATCACTTCCATCTAAATAATAATTAATTATTAAGTTTTAATTATTAAATTCCGCTAAATTTATATTTATGCGGCAAAGTGGTTTTCGTTGTATTTGTTTTGATAAAGAGGGTGGCGAGCAGTCAAGTAGATTTCCTAATTAAAAATTGTAAGAGTAGGCGGAGAAATGTATAAATTAACTTTTCGATGGGAGTGAAAATTTATAGTTTTCGTGATAAGAAATTTTTAAATTTATGTTATCTAGATCTTTTATGTGTAGATATTCCAAATAATACTCACCAAATGATTTAAGTAATCTTTGCACCGCTGCTCAAAATTTGATTTACGCCCTTGCCGTACTATTAAATAGACACAATTTATATCATCACATTCCCGCACTATTTTTTCCACAAGCACTTTCCCAATAAAACCTGTTGCACCGGTGATTAGAACATTTTTATTAGCATAGAACTTTTTGATTTCGGACATTTTTGCACACAAGCACAGCTTTTTATTCAACAATAATTTCTAAACAAATGAAAACAGGAGTTAAAAATTCGTTTATATTTATAACATATTTTTAACAGTCACCTGGGTCGGGCGGGTCACATTCAAAATTAATCATAAATTCATAAAATTATAAATGCAAAATTTTTGAATGCTATATGTGCATGACTAGCGTGATTAATGTTTACGCATTAGTATGTAGTATGAGCAACACCTTACCATTGTTGCATTTTGTACCCAAAACTATATTTAACCTACCGGCTTAATGTGTATTGCATATAGTCGTCGACCTGATGCGATTTATTTTATATTCATAATTTACATATATTTGCAACATGTATAGGGTAAAATAATCATCTAATTGCTTTCCGGTATACGCAATGACCGGTATAAGCCACATCGCTAAAATTGGTTGAACTGAATCCAATATCCTTGCTGGATTTCTGATAGCCACATTTGAATTGATCCTACTCTAATATGATTCCACACGCAATATAATACTCCATCGAGTCGAGAAATCGACCATTAAATATTTATTTTTGAAAGGCAATACCCCTACGCAAATCTAAGAAGAGTTGGATGTTGTGTTCAGGGACTCTGCACGATGAACTTCCTGCACGACCAAAACTGCAACCACTGTCGAAAACAAAGAACGTGTTTGTCACATATTGAATATTGTCCGCGCGTTGGATGACGCGTTTGCTCACTTTATACCAGAAACGTGTTTGAATGAATATTTGCAACGTTCTGTTGGCGCAGTTTAGACACAATAAATCAAAGTTTTGGTGCCGGCTAATTACTGTTTATGAAACTTGGATACACCACTACACTCCAGAATCAAAAATACTGTCAAAACAGTAGGCTGCCAAGGAAAATCGGCTCCAAAAAAGGCAAAGGGTATTCCTTCGTCTGGAAAAGTGATAGCGATTGTTTCCTGGGACAGTCATGGAGTTATCTTAATCAATTTTTTTAAAAAAGAGAAAACCATTATAGGAGTATAACACGCATAATTGCTTGACACACTGAAGACAGAAATTGTGGAGAAACGGCCACAAAACTCACACCTCAGCGGTTTCCTTGGCAAAAATCCACGAATTACAGTTTGAATTGCTTAACTACCTACTCATCCAAAATCTAAGCCCAAGTGATTTATTTTTGTTCACTAACAAGTTTTTTTCTAGACCCCGAGAACTATTTGGATGGGTTGAAGAGATGGGAGCATCGCTGGGAGAAGTGTATAGACTTCCAAGGAGACTATGCAGAGAAATAAAAATAAATTTGAAGAAAAGACGACTTGTATCTTTGTTTGGTCCGAAACTCTTCAAACAACCCTCGTATAGAGGAATTATTAATGCTAATGATGCGACAACCACGGGAGATGAGGTTGATGATGACGGAAGCTTATTTCATGAAATTAATTCTGTAACAATTATTAAACACCCTAATGTTAAGGAAGCTTTAGACAACCAGCATACTGGAAAAAGAAGAAAAGGCTTTAAAGGTACTAAGACATGTTGGAACACTCTGGTCCGTCAACCGATTTTTGAAGCTATATAGTGTAATTGAGCAAATTTTCGACAACCAAATTACAATTTAAGCCGAAGTTTCAAATGCTCTTGAACCTTCAAAAATTGGTGTTGAAAAACTAAGTAAGCAGGATGCAAGCTTAATTTCAGCAGAAGGAACATTGTTTTATGTGTTCCAACTGTTAATAAAAAATAAAATCGTCTCGTTACTCCTATTTTACCATAAATGAAGGTAGTCAAAGCCAAACGACTATTTTTCCTATTCCTCAAATACTAAAGGGAGTTTTTTTTAAAGATTCACATCTTTAAGCTGGCAACACGTGTTTAGTTTGACAACCGATTTGACAGCTGACAATTGCTTTGTCATTAGTTAGATTTGCCATTTCATAATGAATAGACTCACGCCAGAGCACCGCGTGCAATCGTGCATTACGTCCATTAATCATAATCGTCCATCAGAGCGAGTAATTCGGTTAACTATGGATCATTTTCGCACCACGTATACCCTAAATGATAAGACGGATCCAGTGAGACGTCAAGTACAGCGTAGCATTGAGGAAGAGCCAAACCAATTAATTCGACGTCGCTCTTGGAACTGGAGATGTGTCCATCCACTTTATGGAAGATTTTATCTAAGGATCTTGGTTTACGTGCTTACAAAATTCAGCTTGTGAGCTGAAGCACAAATTGATATTGATGTTCATTTTCCAAAAAAAAAAATTTATTCAGCGATTAAGCTCTTGGAGCGAAGATAATCCACAAGCATTAGCCAAAACATCATTACATCCAGAGAAAATCACTGTTTAGCGCGCTTTATGGGCCGGAGGAATCATTGGTCTATATGTCTTCAAAAACGATGATGGGCGGACTGTTACAGTCAACGGTGAACGGTATAGAGATATGATTTCTAACTTTTTTGCACCCCAATTGGCTGGCATAAATCTGGCTGATATGTGGTTTCAAAAGGACGGTGCCACATGCCACACAGCACGGGATACAATTAATCTACTTAAAGAAAAATTTGATGATAGGCTATAGACTATTTGATGATAGACTGTTAATTGGCCACCGAGAGCGTGTGATCTAACTACATTAGATTATATTCTTTGGGGATATGTTAAGTCACTTGTCTACGCCGATAAATCAGAGATGATTGAACACTTGGCAGCCGCGGCGGCTACATAGCCGAAAATTATCTATCCAATAAAGCCAGTTTCACTGATATTCAAAATGTTTTTCTTTGTTCTTTTTTAATTTAAAATTGTGAACCTCTAAAAAACACCCTTTATTATCAAGCAATAGGACAAATAATTATGTTCTCGTTTGGTTCTACTACAAGCACGAGACGAACCCCAAGTTATTATTAACAGCTCATTGGATGAAATGGAATAAAACCGTACGCTCTATGATGAATTACAAATATTTCACCAACCCTTCGCTAATGCGGTAACCAAAGAAGAATCATGTCATTCTAGAAATCCGAACATCGACCAAGAGTTAAAAGGACTGAACGGATGGAACAACTGTTGGAGACGTTTATTTTCTGTGGCAGGTAATATAATTACCAAGCTACGTAGCCGAACCCGGGTAGCAGCAATACATTCGAGTATTTTGGAAACTACATCCTTTCATATAAAAATCGCGCATATTCCTAATGATTAACATTATTTCTGAAAAGAAGCTTGTGAAGTTTGATTTTTTTGTAACGAAATTTATTTTTATTTTTACACTGTTAAAAATGTGCACGAGCGCAAATATTTGTCTAAAATCGATATTCTGTCCAAACAAAATAGTTTTGGACACTCGCATACATTTTTGACTAAAATATTAAAAGTGTCCAATAATTTAAAAGTGTCCAGAAACTTCACGCCGGTAAGAGAGAGCCCCGTTAAACCTCGCAATAATACGAGATTTTTATTTAGTAGGTGGGAAGATTACTTCCCATTAGATCCTGTGTTTGAATCTAGTTTGACACGTTTCTTTTTATATTTCAAATATTTTTACAGTTGTCTTAATGTTAATATTAGGTCTGCAAGTTCAACTTTATTGAAAATATTACAAAGATTATCAAAAATCGTCGTACAATTATCGTAATATTCACCATTACTATCTATGATCTTTTGCCATTTATCAGGTAGAAGATGAATGCCTTCGCGATAGAAACTTGGTGATTTCGATGCAAAATAGTCATAGAGCCATTTTTGCACAGCTTAAACTTTTGTGAACCTCTGATCTTTCAAATATGATGATACCGATCAAGTCCGGAGAATACGCCGTATGCTGTAAAACTTTCCAGCCTAAGCAGAACATGAGTCCTGGGTTGATTTTTCTGTATGTGAAAGAGCGTTACCATGCGGCAATATCACCTTCCGCCTTCCTAGGCCCGTAAATGGCCTTCTTTCCTCCAGAGCATCACTTAATTTCAACAATTGGGCCTGGTAACGTTCAGCTGTAACAATCGCACCAGACAGATAGTAACACTTTCTTTGCATGAATCTTCCTTTTTGCAACTGATGTTGTAGGCTGGTCTGGATCAACCCATGGTTTTCTATGCAAAAAATCCACTTTTCATCATCCGTAATGATTTTGTGCAAAAATTCTGTTTTTGTTCCGAGAAAGCAAATTCATGCAGTGTCAACTCTCCGGTTTTTGTTTTCTTCGGTCAGTTTATGAGGAACCCATATTTTCCTTTGTCCTGTATTTTTCCCATTGCATGCTATGGAAGTGATAAGCAGTATCATACCTTGGACTAAGTGAGTAACTTCTAATTGTTCGACAAGCACTTTTTGAGTTTGATCACGAAATTTTGCCAACCACATGTTTACTGTTGAATGACTCACAGAATGAACTCAAACTCGAATTAATGAATTCCACAGCTTGAGCAGCATTTTTTTCATTTGAAAACACAATATAATGCAATGACGTAAATGTTGCTTATCGACAGTCATCTCTTAAAATTGTTGCACGCGGAACGACTGCTGGTAAATGGCTAATACTTATGTCATAAAAACAGCAATGACTAAGTTACATATATCCAAAATGGCGGGCAATTTGGATGCGTTCAAGTATATTTTAATACAACCAACTTCAGAGCTCAACTTCTACGTGCACAAGCTGGAGTTCCAGATCCCAAGGATAGATAATATTGCGGATGAACGGAATTCCAGAGCGTACCATTCTTTTTACAATTTTCTCTTGGAGACACAGGACGAAGTCTTGAAGGATCTCAATCCTTGCACGGGACTCCAGTTCAGACCAATCGTCGAACACAAGCCGTGGAGTGCTTGCCTGGATAGAGGAAAGACTTTTCCGCTGAGTTTTAGCCAATCTCGTGTAAGTTAGGACAGGCCTTATATACACTTTGCACAGCTTTAATTTATTTTTGGCAGAGAGGGTTGCTTCTGTTTAGAAATCGGTAGAGTTGTTGCTAAGCGGCGAACGCTTTTTTCTTGATATTTTTAATTTGCGGAGCTTTCGATAGTTTCTTATCAAGAACAACTCCCAGATATTTAACTTGAGATTTGGGTTCCAGAACGCTTCCTTCGAAGAGAGTGGGATCTACTTTAGAAGCTTTAGAATACTTGGTTTCGTGAAAATGGAAAATTTTGGTTTTATTGTGATTAATTTGGATGTTCCATTTTCTTGCATAGTGAGAATACCTGGCTGACTTTTTAGCACTGACGGAAGGGTTGAATATGGTAGTATCATCGGCGTTATTTTGAATATTGATTTCGTTGTTATTTGGTTTTGGAATGTCGTGATAGTAAAAACAGAAGAGGTATGGTTCTAGGACCGATCCTTGTGCGACAACCGCAAATACAATTTTTGTGGTGAACGAATGGTTATTCGGTTGAACATAGAACTTTCGGTCTCTGAGTTAAGAATAGATCAGCTTGATAAGATAGTAAGGAATACCACGATTGATTAATTTGTAGATTAGACCATTGTGCCGTTTGAAGTTTTTAACAGTATTTTTAAGTCTCATAACAGCACCACTCACAGCGCTCGGTGCAAACCCCGATCTGTTCCTCAGGGATATAGGGTTCAATTGAAGGAAGTAATCGGTTAAAAATGGCTATTTCCGCTACTTTACTTAAACCGTTTAGGAGTGTTAGAGCACGAATGTTCTCAGTTTTATTAGGCGGCTTACTTGGTTTAGGTATTTTCCAGCAATCTGGAAAGTAGTTTGTATTGATTATTGCGTGAAGGAGATCCGTATATTAATTGATTGCTTTCTCAGGTAGGTTTCTCAGTACAGAGTTGGGTACGTTATCATCACCGGGGCATTTCCTTTTATTTAGATGATGCAAGTGTCGAAAATTTCTTCTACTTCGACTGGTGCGATAATTAATTAGGTTGACTGGTGGCGATGTAATAAAACTAGTTACTGTAGAATTCACGAATCGGGTAAAGTGCGGATCTTTTAAAATTTCATTCTGTGAATGAACTTTCTTGAAGTGGGCGCAATGTGCTCTACGATCTGCTATATGTCAATAATTGGGATTATAAGCTATAATGGATGATAAGCTATGTGGCTGAAGTAATTGTTCGCTTTGCCGTTGAGTTTTCGGATCTCATTGGATATTTCAGGGGAGTTATCAGGTATTATTTTCAGTCTGTTTTTTAAATCATCGTTCTTTAGTTGTTATGTGGAAACAAGAATCGATCCTGGATATCTATAGTGAAGTCGATTCATGTGGCTTCATTTTTTTATGAGACATTGCAGTTCGGGTGGGAGTCCAGCTTTGTCTTTAACTTTATAGATTGGTATTGTTTTTTTGATAGCGAGCTGGATCATTTTTGAAAAGTTGAAAGCACATGTTTCAATCTGGTTTGTAGTGGTCATGGAATGATTATTTGGAAGATTTTACAGTTTATTAAAGAATAATTTCGGAATATTTTTGGTGGTTTGGTTATGATTTTGATTGGGATTCCGAATACTACTGGAGGTGGTCGAACCAGAATTCATGCAGTTTCCGTGACTGTTTTCCGTGAGAACTAGGCCGAGAATTGAGGAGGCTTTTGGAAATGTGGCCTCTTGGCAAGCGTTTATAGTTCGCAATGAACTTTGCTACATGGACTATTGCAGGTTACAAATAACCCGTTAAGCTTCGTGGTTTGCACGTGGTTTATTGGAGAGTTAGACTATCCGTTAAACTTCGCGAGCAATATGTTTTTTTTAATAAATCTCCAATTTAAGACGATAATATTAAAATTGGTATAAGATAACTAATAATATTGTGTGATAAACATTAACATTGCGGTACATATTTGTGGTACGAGTTACGATTTGTGGTACGTTCTACGTACAGTATTGTAACAAACAATGCATCTTCCTCTAAAACTACTAATTTTGTTAATGATTTTGAAAAATTTCCAAAAATGAAAGAGTGACCTGATCTCTTGTATTGATGGACATTTGCTTCAATTCAAAGATGAACAAAGAAATTGAGCAGCTCAATGAAAGAATTGATACCCTTGAAATGGGCAACAGATCATGTGATATTGTCGTTTCACATGTTCCTATTTCTAATATCGAAAACCTGCCCCAAATTGTTTATAAAATTGAAAATGCGATCAAATTCGTATCAAGTCGAAAGGAGATATGAAAACTAGTGTTCTATCGATCATCATCAAGTTTGCCATGAAATCGTCGGCGATTGAGTTCTTCAATCAGTACAAGTTAAAACGGGATTTATCACTTCATCATATTGGTCTTAATTCCTCATCACGAATCTAGGTCAATCGTGGGCTTACTGTAACAAATAAACAGCTGTTCGTGGAGGCCAGAAAAACGATAAAATCCGGCAAGATTTTTAAAGCGTTAACCAAGTCCGGATTGATATATTTTCAACCTACTCAAACATCCGAGCTAATTCTTCTACGAAACGTCGAACAATTAACCTCGATTGAAAAGAACGGCCTCGTTATTAAACCTGCTATTCATCGTACATCTGATCAAATCGAGGATACAACTAATCCTATTATTCAACCTACTATACTGCTCCGATTGACCGAAAAATTACTAGATCAAAGTCATCATCTACAAAACCGTAATTTATTACATTTTTAGATTTATTGATTATCCTTATTTTATTAATTTGCCTTTTTTACCACTATTTCTGTTTTTTATGGAATTATAACATCTAGGCAATATTCGAGGATTTTTGTCTTTTTTTTTGCTTATTATGAATTGTCAAGCTCTATATGTACTATAATGCACTATTGACCTCAGTAATCAGCTGATGATACTCTCGTCAATTGTAACTCATTTTCGTACTTGTGATAGTGTAGTATGATAGGTTATAGTGATAGTTATAGTAATAGTGATAGTGATAGTAATCTTTAATTCGTTCGGCGATCATCTAATAATTTTTATTTTTGTAGTATTTTGTTAATTTTCAGTGAACAAAGTACGAGTATTTTCTAATTTATATTTTCTTATATTCTTTTTACCAAACATTCTGGAACTTTGTATGAATAATTCAGGGATAAATTCGTGTGCACCCTCCTCTTTAATTAATAATACTGTACTTAAAACCTGCTTAGGACCTGCTTCTATAAATAGATGTGTGGAACTCAATATCTCGTTTTTAAACACTCGCAGCATTTTTTCTAAAATTGATGGGATAAAACAAATGATAAATGGCGTGAACCTTGATATTGTTGAGATGTGGCTTCTTGCTCGTATTCCTGATGCGTTCATTTGTGGATATAATGGCTTACAGCTAGATTGTAAACTAGATAATGCTGCAAGAGGCGGTGGGATTTGTGTGTATGTTAAATCTTACATTAATTTCAAAATTATTAATCAACACTGTGCTCACAATTTGGAAATTTTTGTAATTGAATTGTCATTTGATACCAAAAATTCTGTTAATGGTAGTCAATAAACTTCCTAGGAAAAAATTCTGTGATGATTTAAAGATCTCAAGGATGATGAAATTATAGTGTTGGTTATAATGATACTTTACTGTGTGGAGATTTCAATTGCCATCTGAATAACCTTAATACGAATACGAGAAAATTGAAAAGTTTATTAAACAAGTTTTGGATAGTATCAAATACGGATAAAGTAACATTTTTGAATAAAGTATCTGTGGGATTTACCGACCATGATTTTTTATTTTTCTCGTATAGTATTGAACATACTAAAGCAGTCCCCAATTTTACTTTTCGCGACTTTAAGAATATAGATGTACCACTCATGTACAGTAAATGCGACAAATTAGATTAAGATTTGCTTTATTCTATTCCTGATCGCAATGGAAAAGGTTAATGCGTAACGAAATCTATTAGAGCCTTGTTTGAGGAATCCGTTCTACTGAGAGAGATAAACTTACGACCCCATCGTCCATCATGGTTTAATAATGGATATTACTAACATGATAAATCTGGGCGACTTTGTTTTACGTCGATGGAAGCACACAAAAAATGAGTCAGGGAAATGATACAGGGTCATGAGAAACCGAATTAATAACATCATTAAGCGGGCGCGGGCCAAAGTAAAATATTTTTAAGCAAATAAACTGACCAGTTCTCTTCGACGCTTTAACAATTATTTTTCGTTTAATAGCGTCGTCCCAGCACTGTCTGATACCAATATTATGAATGATCTTATTAATTCTCCTGATGCTGAGGGAATCTTCAGCTTTAGAAATATTGATTTTGCATGCGCGTGAAATATTTCCTAACTTTATCTTAAGTTAAAAAAAATTTAGGAAAGGTTTAGGAAATATTTCACACCTCTGTATACAGGAATGAAATAATTCCTAAATAAATCCTAAGTAAAAATCGTGTTAGTGGATTAGTAAATATACACCAAAAAACAAACATTTAGGCGAAGCTACTTAAATATGCAATTTTGAATAATTGGTTTTACAGATAAATTTAAATTTTCAAAAACTAGGTGTTTTCACTTTGTACTAGACCCAATCCAACTAGAAGAGTTTTCCGGAAAAATTAGGAGAACACTGGGCTTAATATTCAAAAGTTGAAAAGATGAAATTTCGCATCAAGACTAAATCAATTTTGCATATACGAGATAAAATCATCAAAGCTCTACATTATTTCACTGCACCTCGCACGGACTCGTGATGGACAATGAGAAAAGTTTTGTGAGTCCTATCATAACGGACTACTTAAAAACATTGGGTATCCAAATTTATTTAACACCCTCCCAATCAAGTGAGGTAAATGGCCCTATAGAGAGAGTTCATTCTACTATACTGGAAATAGTTCGATGCCTCCAGAACGAGTACCAGGAATTGTCCACAAAAGAACTTATCAACATAGCTGTGGACCGCTACATCGACTCTATACACTCGGTTACTCAACATAAACCTAACAATATATTTTTCGAAAGAACACAAAGAACTAATTATCAGCATCTCGCAGATTTTAAGACAAGGGGATGAGGATTTGAGAGAGAGACTTCGCAAAAAATCAAGACTTCAGCATTACAAGAGAAAATAGTAAGAGAGTCGGTCCGAAGAAATATAATGCTGGTGATACCATTTGTACGGCAATCAAACAAATATAAAGAAAAGATAAGCCGAAATTCCGATAAGAAACGGTGGCACAAGATAATAATGTCACTGTAACAACCACTTCGGGAAAACGCATCAATCTGAAAGATTATGAAGAAGTTATAGATCGAATCACACCCTCAATTACCCGCATTCACCCAGACAACACCCTTCAACCGCAATTGATCCATCAAGCGAGAGTCATAACGCAGCTAATTTCGGAACTGAAAGGTCACTCGCGCACACAAAGATCAATAAACTGGATCGGTAGCACCTGGAAATGGATAGCAGGATCACCGGTTGCTACGAATTTGGACCAGATAATGACTAGCCAAAACGAGATAATTCGTAACAACAATCAACAGTACAAGATCAACAAAGCTTACAATTGCTTACGGAGTACAATAAAATCATTGACCACTTAAATGATGAATCGGAAGAGAAGCTTCACCAAGTATTGTTTAATCGACTCGCTATCCTCAAAGACGAAATATACGAGGAAGTCCGAGCTGCTCAATTAGAAAAGGGAAACATCGTCAACACGAACTTATTGAATAAAAGTGAAATTAGTCGTTTAGTTTAATCATGGAAATTGAAACCCTGCCGTATGCCAACGAGATAGAGGCAATCGAATATGCTTAACCTATGATGATCGTGAAGGTATCTACCCTCCTTTACGTTCTTTCGATGCCGAAAACTAGCAGACAGGATTAGAATCACATCACCATACGCTCAACCTCCAGCCACGACAAGCGCATATACATGGAATTCAACGAACTTCTTCTCAACCAAGATGAGATCCAAATATCTATCTATTGTCAAAAAATATCATACATTCGGCGAGACGACTATTTGTGACCTAAGCGGACTAAAGAAAATACCAATGGATCATTGTATCTACCAACTGATCAAAGGTTTCAACGCTAGATGCGAGTACCAATTCCACAATCAACAAATCATTGAACCCATCAATGATCATACTATATAGCTAAGCAATTTCGATGGTCAAATTTCGTACAACAATCAACAATTCCACATTCGTGAGTAAGGAAGCTAAGACAATCCAAGTTTTACCCCCCGTGTTACGCACAAACATCACGGAAAAGGGCTTCAAAATTGATTCCGGATATTTACACAATCTATATCTGGGTAACATTGCCGAATTACAAGAACTACTCAACGAATACAAGGAAGCGGCCACTATTGACATTGGGATCATAATTATCATCTGCGGCTTGGTGTTAATTTTTCTGATACACAGGGCGAGACTCGCGCATTGCAGGGGACTGCTGTTTCTCCCTAAACCAACTGTCCAGGATGAACTTTTCTCTCATCAACCTAGAACTCAACCCATCCAGTTAAATTTTTGATCCTTTTAAGAAGGGAGAAGTTAACATCCTCAGCAATGCCGCATCAGCACAACGGGCCTAGCCAGACAGACACACAAAGATCAAATTTGTTGCTTCCAATTGTAATATGAATTCTTTAGAGGAATTCCTTAGAATAAGAATTTTTCATATATTTTTTATGCAAACTAAGGTAATTTTAATTTTCTTATAAAAAATGTATTTTATGATAATTTAGTTGTAAATTAAAATTTCGCCAACTCAATAATTCATGTTTAAGATATATCTTTGGCTTTAGGAAATATGACCACATTTCCCATCTCACTAATTCATTACTGGGCTGTTCTTTGGAGCAGTTTTACGAATTCATAGTATGTTTGTACATTTTTAAGTTTCTGAAATGTCAACAACCTTGTTATACCCTTGACAAATTAACAACCTCTTCCAGTCGCCACAATTAACAGGTGTAGGCTGTGAATTCCTCGTTTTTTGTTAGGGGAGTATGCATATGTAACTCCTTGAATTGTAAAGGGTGTTTTTTTAAGAGGTTGCCGATTTTTTTTTTGAATAAAACACATATAAAATTATGAAATGACCAAAATTTTTTTTTATTTGGTAGATAATTTTTTGGCATTTAACATTTAAACACAATTTCTGGCATATGGCTACCACGACTATTTTTCACAAATGTCATTCTGGAGGTCCAATTTTCCAGCACTTTTTCAAGCATTTGAGGGCGTATGTCAGCAATGTCACGTTGAATATTGGTTTCCAAAGCGTCAATCGATTGAGGTTTATCCACATAAACCAATGACTTCACGTATCCCCACAAAAAGTAATCGAGTGGCGTCAAATCGCACGAACGCGGAGGCCAATTCACCGGACCATTTCTCGAAATAATGTTGTCGTTGAAAGTTTCTTTCAATAAGTCGATTGTTTCACGTGCTGTATGGCAAGTGGCACCATCTTGTTGAAACCACATTTCATTCATATCCATATCTTCAAGATTTGACAACAAAAACTCATTTAACATGGTTCTGTATCGATTTCCATTCACGGTAACGCGTCGTCCTTCCTCATTTTTAAAGAAATATGGACCGATGATCCCACCAGCCCATAGACCGCACCAAACAGTACATTTATCAGGATGCATTGGTAATTCTAGAACGGCGTGTGGATTATCTTTGCTCCAAATGCGACAATTTTGTTTGTTGACGTATCCATTTAACCAAAAATGCGCCTCATCACTGAAGAGAATTTTACGGTAAAAAAATGGATCTTCGTTCAATTGATTTAACGACCAATCACTGAATTCACGGCGCAAACGATGGTCGTGTGGCTTTAATTCTTGCACCAATTGAATTTTGTATGGCACCAAACCCAAATCTTTACGTAAAATTTTCCATAAAGTCGATGGACAAAGTCCAATTTGCTGAGCACGACGACGAATCGATAAATTGTCGTTTTCTTCGATACTGGCCTCAACGACAGCAATATTTTCTTCTGTACGAACTCTTCTCATTCTTGTCGGTGGCTTGGCATCCAAAAGAGTGAATGTAGACCGAAATTTGGTAATTACGTTCTTTATGGTGGTCTCTGACGGACGATTATGTGCACCATAAAATTCACGAAGTGCTCTATAAACATTTTTAATTGAACACTGATTTTGAAAATAAATTTCCACGATTTGAAAACGTTGTTCTGGAGTTAACCTATTCATAATGATTTGCCAAACAATACTGAGTAGAAATGCCACTTTGAGCTGTCAAAACAACTGTCATAAAATAAAACGACATCTATCGGAAAAACAAACCTCCTAAAAAAACACCCGTTATAATTAAAAATTCTAAAACTCCAGTTATGTTATGAAAAAGTAAATTTTTTTAGATTGTCGCTTACACTTTTATAGGTAATATCGTTAGTAAAATAATAATTAAATTTAGAGTTATTTTCATTTTTGTTGGTATTAAATGTATTGAAATAAATACAGGTAACCCTCCTACAACACGGTATCCTACAACACGATTTTACTATAAATTTTACTATGGACAAAATGCAATTGGGGGAGTTTTTATTTCTGTTCTATAAATTTAGGCAAGAGGCCGCACCATTAAAAAAAGTGAAAATAAAATTAGATGTGCTGTTGTTGCAAGTTCTTTGATGTCCACAAAATATGCAGCTCGTCCCCGTGCGCTTATTATTGAAAAAAATGGAAAAGCAGTTAGCATTTGGATTGAAGATAGCTGTCAAAAACGGATTTCATTGAACGGTAATATAACGGATGGCAGGCAAAATCGCTTAACATTTATAACTACCTAATAGAAAATGGAGAATCATCTGTGTACCCAGATTTTCTAGCAAGTAAAGGCTGTTTCGAGAAGTTGTAACGTTATGCTGTACCGATAGGCTTCTCGAAGTGTCTTCCTTCCTCTTCGTACATGCTCGTTTACAGACATGTCCCAGTCGCCACCTGCAGCTTGGTCCGATATTGCTCAGCTTGTCGTGAGTATTAGTGATGCTTAGGGGCTGCTCTTTTTTTCATCACAAAAAACACAGAACTAACAAAAAAAATCAAGAAAAAATGTGCATCTCCATCCAGTGTCATCACCCGACTGTTCCCCTCCCGAACTCAATCATTTAAACAACCATAACAACCATGCTTACTATAGCTACCAACATTACGGTATACGAGTACATAATATATTATCAAAAAAAAATATAAACAAAAATAATTAGAAAAAAAATTTAAGTATTACAATAAAAAAAAACACTTCTGTTAACCGACTAATAATACGTAACAACGATGGATTATACTGTCACACATACATGTTTGCGTTGTACATGTCGTGGGTTAGCTGTTGGGATTGGAATGCAATATTCCCGTGTGCTGCGTGATGATGTCGTAAAAATATCTATATGTAGATAGGCCTGGGGTACACAAAGCTCCCTTGTATCCGTTCGCCAAATCTCTGAAACGATAATTATGGGGGAAGAGCGCGACACGCGCAATTAGTATTACATACAAACCCGGAATATTACCTTCATCCTCGAACTAACCACTCCTTGAATTCGATACCGCGTGGACAGTTTTTCTCCTATTTGTTTTATTTTTCCCGGTCCGAATGTTTGTAGCTATTGCACAAATACGGCAACAAATTTGGACAACATATTAAGACTGCCCGTTGGTGTGTTATAGTGATTCTTTCAATACGTGCACCTGTTGTTGTGATCGTCCGAATTAAATGTGTGCACCCGGTGTTGGAATCACATGAGTTGAGTATGTAACCCGCTGTTTGTATCGCACGGATGAGGTATATGCACCCGGTGCTTTGCTTGTCCGAAATGGATATTTATTTATTTATTTATTTATTTAATTAATTAGTTAGTTAGTTGCACACAACAATTTTTAGACTGCACGCCTCATTGTGAGCTTAAAAGCTCATTTATATGGAGTGTGTAGTCCATGGAATCCAAAAAATGCGACTTTCGACTTCATACGCGTTTCCCGTTTTGTATTTCTTTTTCTTATTTTCATATTCTCGCCTAGATTTGTACTTTCAACGTCGATTACCAGAGCCACACATCATCTCAAAAGAATGCATTACGAGCGATTTGGATAACTTCGGGACTCAATACAAAATGGATACCTTATAAGCTTCCCTTGGTTTTTTACCTTTTTTATCCAGCTTCCAACAATTTATATTTGTTATTTTTTTATTTTTGAAAAAAAAAGTGAAAATATGTACACCTACAGTTGAAATCGCACGAGTTGAATATGTACACCCGTCGTTTATATTGCACGAATGAGGTATGTACACCAGCTATTGGGATCGCACGACTTGATATGTACACCCGTCGTTTATATTGCACGAATGAGGTATGTACACCAGCTATTGGGATCGCACGAATTTGATATGTACACACACCGTTGGAATCACACGAATTAGGTACGAAAAAAAGTGCCCTAACTTTTCTATTTTTTTGTTCAGCTGTCAAACCTTAACGAACACCTTTCCCGACCACGGCGCTCCATATCCAGTGCTCGACACCGAAACCAACCCAAACCACAAGCGACCATTCTGTCACCTATCCCACAGTAGCAGTACTGCCTAAAACTTTTAAACTCAGCGCAAAGAACAGCAGGGGTGTAACGACATGAACGTTACATAGTGGGGAAGTCCCACACCCTGAAGTAGTCTCATTAGGTGGGCTCAAAATTACTAGTACTGCTACGTTCGTATATCTTTCGCGTGATATGTGCCAATTGATTTTCCGGTTGGAACTTGTAACTTATTTGCAACATTACCAACCCTAGCGGTTATTATGGCCGGAGTAAACTTAGGCGTAAATTTGGCCGAAAATTGCCTTGGTGCCGCACTCTGCGTATATGTTCGCACAAATACACGTTGTCCAACCGTCAAGTTCCGGGGCCTAGTTCTTATATTGTAAATGCGTTCACATCTTGCGTGGGCTTCTTGTAAATGTTTCAACACCGTATTATGGATGAGATCTAACCGCGTCGATCTTGCGTTCAATCCGGGTTCATGATCTCCTTCACATCCCAACAACCGTCGAAGTTGATAATCTGAACCATAAGTTGTCATATGCTGGCCATATACTAGATAATGTGGTGAATAGGTGGTAGACGAATGCACCACATTCCGAATCGTGGAGGCAATTTGATCGAGATAGGCATCACAATTCACATGGTTTTCGACTAAATACGAACGAATAGTTTGCAGAACAGTTCGATTGGTACGTTCCGAGTTCTAATATGTTGAATTCCATACCGCTTCAGTAGATTTCCGAAAATAGTGGATTGAAACTGCCTTCCGTTATCCGAAAACAATATCTCGGGAACAGAAAAGAGTAGAAATATTTCCTTCTCCAGGTAATCGCACAATACTGTCGACGATGCATCTAGAAACGCTTTCAGTCTTTAAATTTTGAAAAATGGTCCAATACGACTAATACACAAGTATTTCCGTTTCGGGAGCGAGGATAAGGACCCAATTAGTCGATATATATCTTCTGGAATGGTCGAGTGGTAGCTAACGGACGACCCATTGGTGGTCTGGTTAGGTAATTTGTAGCTTTTGACATTTTACAGGTATCACATTGATTAACGAAATCTCGAACATCCTTAGCCATACCAAACCAAAAGTAATAGCGTTGAAGACGCTCGAGAGTTTTATAGATGCCCATATGGCCGGACGAAAGAGGTTTATCAGCGGCTTGAAGTATCGTTGGAACTAGGCTCTTGGGGATGACCAATTTCCAATTTGAAATGTCAGTCTCTATCGCATATCGTATGCCATACGATTGTGACATTAAAAGTTTACCAGCTTCTACTCGAAAATTGGAATCCGCATTCGTAAGATTCTGAACCTTTTCAATGAGGTTTAGGTATTCTTCGTCATTAAACGCGTTGGTATCCATATCGATCCAAAACGCTGCGTGATAATTAGGATTCGCATGCTCAAACAGAGCTTCGCAAAACGATCGGTAAAGCGTGTCCGGTACAACATTGAGTGGTCCTTTGCGATATTCAATGTGGAATTTGTGACCTTGTAGTTGAAGGCTTCACCTAGCTAATCGCCCGGACAAATCGGACATGTTCATCAACCAGCGAAGACTCGCGTGGTCGGTTATAACGGTGAATTCGAAACCCTCAATGTAATGTCGAAAATGTTTTACCGATAATACAGCCGCGTAACATTCGAGTTCGGTAATAAAGTTCAAAAAGTGTTTTTCAATTCATAACATAAAAATTCAAGAAAAAATTGCACCGGCAGATCATGAAGCTGCCAAGCCAAAATATTATGGAAGATCAAGGATGCACGGAAAAACGCCCAACCGAACAATGTTATCAAAAAATTAAAAAACTGCTCCCAGATTCAAGGTATCAAAAGAACGTTTAACTTTACTTTTGTGTAGTAATACAATACTTCGAGGGAATTTTTAACAAATCCAGACAGTGACTTCAAAAGCTTGGGTAACTGCTGATTTATTTAGAAATTGGTTTCTAAATTGTTTTGTGCCATAGGTAGAAACTTTTTTAAAGCAGAAAAATTTAGACTTCAAACCGCTATTACTAATAGATAATAAGCCAGATCATCCAACCAATTTAAATCATCCTAACGTCCAAATAGTGTCTCTACCTCCTAACACGACTTCATTGCCAAAATATTATTTATACCTTTAAGACTTATTACACCAAAATATCATTACAATTAGACATAACTAAAATCTATTGACGTAACCTGTAGTTTGGAAGCAATTTTCAATTAATCACTTTATCGAAATCGGATCCTTATCGAAAACTACAACAATAAATGTATGTTGGAAAAAGTTATGGCCAGGAGGACGTTCAAGGTTTACTAGTGGAAAAAGAAGTCGAAGAAGCTGATTTGGTAGAAATGGTATTCCTAATCCATGTAAATCAAATCGATTCTAGCTCTGAAGAAGATAGTCGTGTTACTAATTCTAGTCTCTTATAAAACAGTTTCACATAACACGCTATATTATAGGAACCTATCTATGTATGTGAAGTTGGCCCAAAAAACCAGCCCGAAAAACACCTTTTCTATTTTGGTGCGTTTCTTTGCTAATTTCAATACCATCCCGAAAAATATCGTAATTGTATGGAAAACGCATATCTCATCCCGAAATAATTTTTTTAACTATGTATCTCCGAAATTTGTATTAATTAATATGAGAAAGCTAAAATTATCCCGAAAAGTTACTAAATTAATAATGCGATATTATACAGATAAAAATTGTAATATTTAAAATAATTTCCATAAATTTTCAATATTAGAGCCTTATCGTTTTCCATGTGTTACTATGGTTGTATTGAACTTTTCCATTTTATATGAAAAGTCGGTTAAATTAAAAATTTAATTGCTGAAATCCAGGAGATATCCCCCTCGAGATTGTTTGCTCAAAAGTTAGGTCCATCCATCTCAGATATAACGCCAATAGCTCAACTCTGAACGGTGGATATAAAATCCTGATCTAAAGCAAAATCTCAGCATAGGTTTGATGTCTAAAATGGGTTTAATTTGAATTAACAATTTAATTGCTGAAATCCAGGAGATATCCCCCTCGAGATTATTTGCTCAAAAGTGAGGTCCATTCATCTCAGATATAACGCCAATAGCTCAAGTCTGAACGGTGGATATTAAGGTCTGATCTAATGGAAAATCTCAGCATAGGTTTCATGTCTAAAATGGGGTAAATTTACAATTTGGAAAAGTCGGTTAAATTAAAAATTTAATTGCTGGAATTCAGAAGATATCCCCCTCGAGATTATTTGCTCAAAAGTGAGGTCCATCCATCTCAGATATAACGACAATAGCTCAAGTCTGAACGGTGGATATAAAGGTCTGATCTAAATCAAAATCTCAGCATAGGTTTCATGTCTAAAATGAGGTAAATTTACAATTTGGAAAAGTCGGTTAAATTAAAAATTTAATTGCTGGAATCCAGGAGATATCCCCCTCGAGATTATTTGCTCAAAAGTTAGGTACATCTATTTTAGATATAACGCCAATAGCTCAAGTCTGAACGGTGGATATTAAGGTCTGATCTAATGGAAAATCTCAGCATAGGTTTCATGTCTAAAATGGGGTAAATTTACAATTTGGAAAATCGGTTAAATTAAAAATTTAATTGCTGGAATTCAGGAGATATCCCTTTCGAGATTATTTGCTGAAAAGTGAGGTCCATCCATCTCAGATATAACGCCAATAGCTCAAGTTTGAACGGTGGATATTAAGGTCTGATCTAAAGCACAATCTCAGCATAGGTTTCATGTCTAAAATACCTCAGCAGTTACGTACGGGTAATTAGAAACAAAAACATTCACTATGTAGACCCTCATATGATAATTTATTTTAGAATCGATTAATAATAATTAACCTTCAGCAAACCGGTCAGGGTATACCGGTCAGGTGGTACAGCAGCAGATATGCTGCAAAAATCACACTCTTCAGAGGCTGGCCCAATTGATTCTGAGGTGGCCCAATGATTGTTTAATCTATTTGGATGAAGCTCCAAATTATCACGATCATCAAGATCGTCATCGTACAAGAAGGAAAACATCGAATTCCATGAACAATTAAGAGAAATAAAAAAATTTACAACTAAATCAATTTTATGCCATTAATGCTTGAATATGATTTCGGCCATGTGGCGAAATCAAGGTCCAATTTTCGATCACTCTTCGCAGCAATTGTGGCTGTATCTCTCTAAAAACTCGCCGAATGTTGTGTTCCAAGTGTTCAATCGTCTCTGGTTTGGCCCTATCTTTTGATGAGCCTAACTTTTGAACAAATAATCTCGAGGGGGATATCTCCTGGATTCCAGCAATTAAATTTTTAATTTAACCGAATTTTCCAAATTGTAAATTTACCCCATTTTAGACATGAAACCTATGCTGAGATTTTGATTTAGATCAGACCTTTATATCCACCGTTCAGACTTGAGCTATTGGCGTTATATCTGAGATGGATGGACCTCACTTTTGAGCAAATAATCTCGAGGGGGATATCTCCTGGATTCCAGCAATTAAATTTTTAATTTAACCGGCTTTTCCAAATTGTAAATTTACCCCATTTTAGATCAGACCTTAATATCCACCGTTCAGAGTTGAGCTATTGGCGTTATATCTAAAATAGATGTACCTAACTATTGAGCAATTAATCTCGAGGGGGATATCTCCTGGATTCCAGCAATTAATTTTTTAATTTAACCGACTTTTCCAAATTGTAAATTTATCTCATTTTAGACATGAAACCTATGCTGAGATTTTGATTTAGATCAGACCTTTATATCCACCGTTCAGACTTGAGCCATTGGCGTTATATCTGAGATGGATGGACCTCACTTTTGAGCAAATAATCTCGAGGGGGATATCTCCTGGATTCCAGCAATTAAATTTTTAATTTAACCGACTTTTCCAAATTGTAAATTTACCCCATTTTAGACATGAAACCTATGCTGAAGTTGTGCTTTAGATCAGACCTTTATATTCACCGTTCAGACTTGAGCCATTGGCGTTATATCTGAGATGGATGGACCTCACTTTTGAGCAAATAATCTCGAGGGGGATATCTCCTGGATTCCAGCAATTAAATTTTTAATTTAACCGACTTTTCCAAATTGTAAATTTACCCCATTTTAGACATGAAATCTATGCTGAGATTTTGCTTTAGATCAGACCTTAACATCCACCGTTCAGACTTGAGCTATTGGCGTTATATCTGAGATGGATGGACCTCACTTTTGAGAAAATAATCTAGAGGGGGATATCTCCTGGATTCCAGCAATTAAATTTTTAATTTCACCGACTTTTCCAAATTGTAAATTTACCTCATTTTAGACATGAAACCTATGCTGAAATTTTCCATTAGATCAGACCTTTATATCCACCGTTCAGACTTGAGCTATTGTCGTTATATCTGAGATGGATGGACCTCACTTTTCAGCAAATAATCTCGAGGGGGATATCTCCTGGATTCCAGCAATTAAATTTTTAATTTAACCGGCTTTTCCAAATTGTAAATTTACCCCATTTTAGACATGAAACCTATGCTGAGATTTTCCATTAGATCAGACCTTAATATCCACCGTTCAGACTTGAGCTATTGGCGTTATATCTGAGATGGATGGACCTCACTTTTGAGCAAATAATCTCGAGGGGGATATCTCCTGGATTCCAGCAATTAAATTTTTAATTTAACCGGCTTTTCCAAATTGTAAATTTACCCCATTTTAGACATGAAACCTATGCTGAGATTTTGATTTAGATCAGACCTTAATATCCACCGTTCAGACTTAAGCTATTGGCGTTATATCTGAGATGGATGGACCTAACTTTTGAGCAAACAATCTCGAGGGGGATATCTCCTGGATTTCAGCAATTAAATTTTTAATTTAACCGACTTTTCATATAAAATGGAAAAGTTCAATACAACCATAGTAACACATGGAAAACGATAAGGCTCTAATATATTGAATATTTATGGAAATTATTTTAAATATTACAATTTTTATCTGTATAATATCGCATTATTAATTTAGTAACTTTTCGGGATAATTTTAGCTTTCTCATATTAATTAATACAAATTTCGTAGATACATAGATGAAAAAATTATTAATTGAAATTATAATTGAAATTAGCAAAGAAACGCACCAAAATAGAAAGTGTTTTTCGGACTGGTTCTTCCGGGCCAACTTCACATACATAACCTATCTACCGTGTTGTAGGAGGGTTACCTGTATTCACAATACATAAAAGTTCTTAATGTTAAAACCTGATGGAATAAGTTCGTAAGAACTTAAAACATTTATTAAATGAATAAAATAAAACAGAAATATGTACATACCCACCCCTATGGGGTTTGAACTCTTGTACCATTGATACCATTGAGTGCAGAATCCTTATTGCGTTTCAATTATTTCAATAATAATGAAAAGTCAATGTCACTAAAAATTTGGACTTTAAAGAAATTTCGTTTACCTATTCGTGATAGGGGGAGGGATCTTCTGTAATCAAAACGACCTTTCTCATTTTTAATTAATTAACGAAATAACCACCCACTAAACTATTATTTTCCCATAATTTTCAATTAACCACAATGGTCGAAAAATTTGGAAAACTTTCAACCGAAATGTAAACATATGCAAATATTTAGTTTTGGGATAAAATTTAGTCAAAAGAATATCAAAATACCCATACATAGATAAAACATACAAAACTAGTCATGAATTATGCATTTATTTGTGAAAAATTACGTTTGTGTGAATTAATTGAAGCATATTTTAATGGAAATCGATTATTTACAAAATTGCATTCTATGTACGAGCATTACATATGTACGTATTCGTGCAGTATATGAAATTTCTACCTCCATGTCTGTATGTGTACCAAATTAATTTCAATTTTCTTTTGATTAGAGAGAAAAAACCCCAACAATGATTTTTCATTCAACCAAAAGAAAATTAAATAATTATTATTTATTTAGTTTTCATTATTAAAACCTAGGTACCGGAACATGGGGTGTCTATATTTATTTACAGGTGGAAAACTATCTAAAGTAAACATTGCATGTACACCAACGATAAATAAACTTTGTTCTGTTAATTTTAAAATAGAAACCAATAATTTATTTGTTAGTATTGTATATATAAATAAATAAATAATAAATATTAATTTATTAAATTTATTTTCTAGTTTTGTTTTTATTTCTTCCTGTGGGTTGTGTTTTCCAGTACATGCATAGTTTTTCGGAAAAACTATTTAGAATTGTGTTGCAACCGATATACAGTTTGTGCTTGGTTATTTGATTGCAAAATATTTTTATTCTACGGTATCGGCATAGATACAGATTCTTCTCAAATGTTAATATGCAACTTTTTAATTATTGTCGCGATGTGGTTCAGTTGAAACTAAAAATTTATTGTTCTCATTTGCTATTTTAAATACGAAATTAAAAATATATATTGAACTGTGGCCAGCCAGCGCTGAAAAATATACGCGTAAATCCAAATTGCAATGTTGGAAGTTTACATATCTCGGTGATATCGGACTGATTAAGATTTTCAAATCTAACCAGAATTTTAAAAATGTTCACAACACTAATGCTACTACAAATAATGTTTGGGCTCGAATATTTTCTTTCCCAAATTTTGTGCGGAGCTAGTCTCGTTTTGCTTTTGGGTTTATTAACTAAACTGGATTAGTGAACAATATTTGTGAGTTGTGGGAGAGGCAACAAGTAGCACCATCACCACCCTACTTGCTCTTATGTGTATTTAGACCAGCCCAGAATTTGTTTAAATTGATCCGAAATATAAATAATATTTTGTATTGCAGTGAAGTACGAGGGCGGATTGAAAATGAAACTACCTAGCGCTAGATGGCAACACAAACACAAAAATTTTTTGTTTTTTAGAAATTGCGATCTGTCAAACGTCAGCTGTCAAATTTCACCCAAATTCATCGATTAGTTTATTTGTTGTAGTCGTTTGAAGTAAGCCACTTTTGTGTTTCTTGAAAAATGGAAAAAAACGAATTTCGTGCAATGATTAAACACTATTATTTGAAAGGGAAAACGGCTAAAGAGACAAGAGAAAAGCTCGATAAACATTACGGTGAGTCTGCTCCGTCAGACTACATGGTAAAATATTGGATTGCTGAATTTAAACGCGGCCGAAGAAGCACTGCAACAATAACATCAACAGGAAGGCCAAAAGAGGTGGTTACTGAAAAAAATATCAAGAAAATCCTCGATATCGTTATGAATAATCGCCGAGTCAAGTTGCGTGAGATTGTTGAAATGGTAAACATATCATATGAACGTGTGTTCAACAGTTTGCATGAACATTTGCATTTGAAAAAGCTATCGGCAAGATGGGTGCCGCGTTTGCTCAGTGTCGAACAAAAACTAAACAAATGCTAAAATTCGAACAAATGTTAAAATTACGTGAAATACACTTCGAATTGGTTGATCATCCACCTTATAGTCCAGATTTAGCTCCTAGTGACTTTTCCTGTTTCCAAATTTGAAAAAATGGCTCGCAGGACAAACATTCATCTCAGACGAAGAAGTGATTATCGAAACTAACGCGTATTTTGAGGGGTTCCCGAAATCGTATTATTCAGATGGTATAAAAAAGATGGAATATCGTCTTACTAAGTGTGTCGAACTAAATGGAGACTATGTTGAGAAATAAATGGTTTTTGGCAAAACAAAATTTTGTTTTCCTACTTAGGTAGCTTCATTTTCAATTCGCCTGTCCCAAATGACAAAAATAAACAAGTATTATGTTAAAAACATTCTTATAAGAATTTTGAGTGAAAACTAGAAAATAAACTCAAACACTTTTGAGTTTATTTTACATTCTTCATAATTGTCCGGAAAATTCTCATTTTTAAGTAGTTTTACAGAAGATAACATTTCAATACCTCAAAATGCCGAGTATAGAAAATTTGTGTAGAATGGCACTATGTGGAAATTAAACGATAAGACGACATCCATAAGACAGATACGAGTAAGACAATCAAGTGAACGACATGGACCTTTCCATAAAAATGGGATACTTCTGAAATTTTTTCTGGTAGTTTAAATAAATTACTAAAATGGTGCAGTTTGGCGGAAAATGCCTATAAGGTAACACAATCAAATGAATCAAGATTCCAAATTGAGACAGGGGTGTCGATTTTAGTTTCCGTAATTTTTGTTAAAATAAACTCTATATATCGTAAATGAGTTAACTGAAATGTCTAAACAGAGAGCTTGTAACGGAATTCTATCTATTTCCATTACCAACCCAAATCTAACCATTTAAAAATTACCTATTGGCATAACCTTCGAGGTAACACCTCAACATTATATCATGAATATCTACCATGCCAATTTTTCACATTTTCTTTTGTGTAAACGTATTCTACGTAACCACGGCATATGCTTATGTAGTGGTTGAATGAAAGTATATTTTAAGTTAATGTAACACGATCGCTTTGTTTTGATTACAGGCAAATGTTTTTGAGGTAAATGGCATGAGTAATGAACTCTGCTATTGAAAGTAATCAAAAATTGAAAGCATCGTGCAATATTTGTTTGAAAAAAAAACAATTTTCGCGTGGATCGATTTGGAAAATTTATGTCACGTTTTTGAACATTGCCTTTATACATTTCTGTGATGAAAGCACAAAAAAATCGTCTATCAGATATGTATAAAGAGTGAATGAAATTGTTGGAAGGGGGAGTTTTGTTTTTAGTCAGTAAGCCAGTTTTTATTAAACAGTGAGCAGTGTGGCTGTGTTTTTTTAGAGTTAAAGTTAAAAATTTTAGTGGTGTTTTTTTTTGTTGTGTTTGTTAAAATAAATTTATTTTCTTTGTGGTGTTATAAAAAAAAATAAAAATTGACTGTGTTTTTTTTTTGTTGTTGAGTGACTATACGGCGGTAAGTATAGGAATGTGGTAGGCCTGCGACATTGAAATCAATCAGTGGCGAGGTACCTTGGTTGCTCTAAGCAAAAGCTAAGAGCGGGAGCTTCGAAAGTAACCATGGCCATAGGCCGTACACTCCCTTTCTGCCAAGGTCCTCCTCCAACTGGATTGATACGCACGGCCTACGCTGCGTTGGGTGTAATCAAATTGTGTTCTATTTTTCTTTTATCATAGTAGGTCTTTAGGGATTATGACACCCTAAAGAACCTAAATAAACAACTACGGGTGTAAGCCCATTTCTTATGATGATTTCGGACCGCCAATTTTGGGTCCGATATCCCACTCAACACTTTTTTCTCTTTCTCTCGTTTTGTGGTTAGTTTTTTTATTCCTCGCGATAAACCCAAAACCCACGACCGTTCCCCTCTACCAGGCTGAGCTGCGAGAAACAATGCCGCACGGGGTACCAGGCAGATAATGGCAATTCTGTGAAACTAGGTTGGCTTTATCTGTAGCTGAGGTTTAACCAACCCGTTTCAAGTTCGGATATCTTATTTAGTTGTGGTAAATGAAGATGACTTTATTGGTTTGAATAAAATTTGTTTTAATTAATTCTGGATATCTAAGGATATGTCGGAAAATGCCACTCTGTGCAAATGTTAGCCTTACGTTGACAGAATCAAATGAATCAAGAGCCATTGTCATACAGAGGGGATAGGCATCATTTTTGGTTCTTGCAAATCAAATCGATTTTATTGGTTTGAGTAGTTTTAGTTTATGATAAATTCTGGATATCGTAGAGTTTGTCGGATCTGTTCACCAATGTTGTGCCGTACCGTTGTATAAATAATGCCTAATTAAAAATAATAGTAACTAGCTATCCAATCCAAGTTTGATTCAAGGTGAGTCTAGACTTAATTTCAAGCACAGATATAGAATCTAACTTTTCAATATTGAATAAATTTAAGATTTTCAAAATTTGTGGTTACCTAAATTTTTGAACGTAATCTTCTTCCCTCAAGAAATGAGGAGTGGAGTAAAATTCCACAATTTTGTGGAATTCCGAATATAATCGTGTATACTTTATTTATTGGAATTATTCAAATTAGAAGGGAAAATAACTGAATGTGTGGCTAACAAATCAAAATATTATAAATTTTGGGTGTAATCCCTTTATATGATAATTTCTACTGATTGACATAGGCTATATATCATCTGATACTAATATTCATTTTAAAATTATTAGAAAATCAATCGTTACATACAAATAGATTATGCATAATATGGCACGTCTTCTATCTTCACGCCGAATTATCTATTAGAAATATGACGTCATCGACGCGAAATTATTTGTTTTTCGTCATAAAATACATTTTCAATATGTATGTTAGTGCGACCCATTTTTGAAAGGAGGAAATTTTATCTCTTTTTTTCAATCGAGCTTAGGGCTAAAAATATTCGTTTCTATTAGAAATGACCTTATGCAAATTTTCAGGTCTATCGGACCACGCTTAGAGGTCGCTCAAATTGGTTTTTTGCAAAAAAAAAACACTAAAACGACGATTAGTGACGTTTTCTCCTCTCTTTCACTTCAGCTCGTTCAAGTAAAACCGGTTTAATATTTTCTAAGTATTTTCGAGTATGCCGAATCCAATGAAATGATAAAAAAGATGGTTGACTTAGTATAAAATTTGTTTTCGGGCTGTTTCTTTAAAAAAAAGTAAAACTTGTGACTTCCGGCTAATTTTTAAAATAGCGCCTACCATGTTTGGCTAATTTTCACTATTTGTGGCTATAAAGCGAAGAATTACGAAAAAACTGAGACATTGCGCGTCAACATAACGTAATTGCGAATTGAACGTACTAAACACTCCTAGCCCCTATAACTTTTCAAGGGATGATGATTTTCGGTGTGATTAGATCCTCATTATCTCGAATTTACCCTTCGTATTTGATAGGGGTTTTCCTGGGACATGGACAATTTTTATGGAAAATCGCTTACAACGTAAGTTTATCGAATTGCGAATTGAACATACTAAACACCCTGAGCCCCTATAACTTATCAAGGGATGATGATTTTCGGTGGGATTAGATCCTCATTATCTCGAATGTACACTTAGTATTTGGTGGGGGTTTTCCTAGGACATCGAAAATAGATATGGAAAATCGCTTACAACATACGTAGTTTATCGTATTGCGAAATGACAATACTAACACCCTGAGCCCCTATAACTTTTCAAGGGATGATGATTTTCGGTGTGATTAGATTCTGATTATCTCGAATTTACCCTTCGTATTTGATAGGGGTTTTCCTAGGACATGGAAAATTTTTATGGAAAATCGCTTACAACGTAAGTTTATCGAATTGCGAATTGAACATACTAAACACCCTGAGCCCCTATAACTTATCAAGGGATGATGATTTCGGTGGGATTAGATCCTCATTATCTCGAATTTACACTTAGTATTTGGTGGGGGTTTTCCTAGGACATGGACAATGGACACGATCATTCAATGTATTTTCAAAATTCCATTTTTGTCTTATACAATACCAACCACTAAAGACACATCTATAACTTGTATGCAAAGAAGTTCGTACTCTAATCCTCGACGCTACAGGAGATGTGTTTAAAACAATTCAACATATAGACGGCAAATTTGGAAGTTTCGTGTTTCTTTATTTAATGGTACTTGGATGTTGTAATGGATAATTTCCCATTGCACAAATGCTGTCCGAATATCAAAAAGTAAATATAATCACGTATTGGTTGAACACGTTGGCTATCGATCGTCGGAAAATTTTCAAGAGAAACAGTTACTGACTATTCTCGAGCATTGCTGACAGCAGTAATAAGAGCATTTCCAGGAGCTTTAACTGTCGAAGATTATGCCGATGGTTTCTTTAAAGAATTACCAAGATGTTACGTCAGAATTGATGTCGATTTTAGAAAAATGTATATAAATTTTATGTGCAGTTATCCAAGACTCGTGAAAAAATTTTATGCAGCTGTAACTGCCAAAATAATTATTTCAACGGATTTGACAGAAGCGCGAGGAATAATTAAATCGGTCCTGATAGTTGTACAGTCGGAAACTATAGCGGATTCAAAGTGGAAGATCCGTCAGTGAAAACTATAACGAAGTACCATAAACTAAAGCTTATTCAATGAATTAGTGTAAGAACTAACATCGATTTTGTCAATGATGAGATAATTAATGAAACAAATGAAGACACGTAGAGTGACGAAACTGAAATTGTTGATAATGAGGCTAATGGTTTCAATTCATGGGCGAAATGGAGAGACGATATTAACAGAGAAGTGGCAGCCCTTGAGGAACAGGGAAATGATGTAAATCCATTTTTCTTTCCGCAATTTGCAAAGAAACTATTAAAAGACATTAGACATTTACCTCTATGGTCATGTGTTTATCGAAATCAATTCGGCTATGGTCGCATACCGGCATCGAGTGCACCCGTTGAAGGAGAAATTAATAACCTAAATGGAAAGTTAAAACTAGTTCAAAGCGCATTCGAGAAGCGTTTTCGAAGAGGATAATGACGAATATATGTGTACAGACAACAGTGATGAAGCCAAAATCGAGAAATGTCAAAATCTTCCAAATACTGCCGTTATACAGTCCGAAAAATTGTTTACCAAAATATTGGAAACACCTTGTGTACTTTGCTTGAAAAATGAATTATCAACTGGCGCACATAGATGTGTTCACTGTTTGAAACCAGTGCATATTATATTTGAATGTTTATATTCCATTAATAATGAAGAGGACTGACGGGATTAAAAATATTAATATTACGTTTTCTAAAAGTCAAAATCGCAGAACGGGCTGTGTAGACAGTACCGATACTAACAAAACTCCCCCGGAAAATGAAAATCTAGATCAAGAAGCTTTTCCTAAACTTGCGAGAGAAAAAAAACAAGTGAAATACAGTGCAAGTTATGTGCCTCAAAACAATTACCTCCGTCTGCACATAAATGCATCTCCTGTTTAAAGCCAGTACATTTGAAATCCGACTGTTCGTATCTGCTTCATTATCAAGATGAAGGGCACGGTACAAAACTATGGGGTTATCCAATTCGAGGTTGATAAAGTAGAAATCTGTATACCGACATCTGTCAAAGATAAACGTCAAGTACGCTGTCATTTTGACAGTTGACATTCTGCCATTTAAGAATATGGAGCATTTAACATACGCAAATTGGGTGTTGGAAAATCAGGCCGTCGATGCTGATTTTTCGAACAAAATTTTCTTCAGTGATGAAGCTCATTTTTCGCTTGGTGGATACGTTGATCCTGTGATTTAACGCCTTTGGATTTCTTTTTGTGGGGCTACGCGAAAGATCGTGTTTACGCAAACAATCCTCAAACTCTTGACGAATTGAAAACTAATATTCGTAAGGTAATGGCCGAGATACCGCCCGAAATGTGCCGAAAAGTCATTGAAAATTACCGCAAAAGAATCAAGGCCTGTAAGAAGTCCCGTGGAGGACATTTGAATGATATCTTGTTTAACTAAAAATGGCAAGGATCAATCTGTAAAATGAAATAAAAATTGCAATACATTCCGAATATTTTGTGTGTTTTTTTTAAGTTTACTTTATCAAGCTTGAATTGGATAACCCTATACTTTGCCTTGGTTGTAAATATTCAAGGGATGATGCTAATATAATTGCTAGTAACGAATTTGAGAATTGGAAAGGCAAAGGTCAAAATAAGAAAAATCGCGTGGACAAGTATTTAAATAATGAATCGGGGTTATTCAAAGCATTTCAATTTCCGAAACATCAAAAAATACCCCAATGGACCATTCCCAGGTATCGGATCTGTAAAAATTGGGTCAAAAAACTATACGGCTCATTCAACTTGCTCTTTTTGGCACAATCATTCAAATAATGGTAGTTGCTTCTTCCCTCAGTAAAACTCAGCTGATTTTTAATACATCGAATAATCAGTTTTTTCAAATCGTGGATGACATCGTAGCAAATGGTGTTCGCTCACACACTTACAGATTAAGAATGTATCTTTATCTAAATCTGTTTGAACAAAAAACAGAGTTGTACCGAATAAGTGAAGGGAAAAACTTTATTCTCTTTGATTGCAACACAGATATTTCTTATTTAACGTTTCTGATGATGAAAGATTACCCAGTTGTGTTGAAAAAACTATCTGCAGTTCGGCGTGCAACATTCGCAATAAAGTTATTGTTAATATCACCATGCTATCGACAGAAATTAATATAGTAGCAATTTTGAAAGGGCGCTTCAGCAAGTAACCGGATTCGACGAACAAGACTGTATCAATGCACCGAATTGTAAAGGCAGAGCAATCACCACAATTGAATCTACAGGTAACGTAATAAACTCGTCCAAATTTCAAACACAAATATTTTAGTCGAGTTTTCTTTCGCCACGCTTCTCGTGGCTGTTGTATCTTCTAGCATGTAATAGGAAAAGTTCGAGTCATAATCGCATATATATCGCTTGTACGTACAAACGACAAATTATTTTATAATTGCAAAACTTAAATATTTCAATATCGGGTATAATGTAATGAACCATGAGCTCAACAAATACGTGCAGTTTGTTTTTTGAGCTGCTTCTGCTTAGCACCAATCCCAACCCCAAATTTCTCAAGAACAAACACAATTTTTAATTGCGAAAAATTAAATATCTCAATGTCGAGTAAGGTGTAACAGTTTGTGAGCTCACGAAAAACGTGCAGTTTTATTTTAGGTTGCTACCCCTTCGCTCGGTTACCTCCCCCAATTTCCCAAAACCAAATAAAAAATTCTTTTAAAATTGCAAACATTTAGTATTTCGATGTGGGGTACAATATTCCAGTTTATGAGCTCACGAAATACGTGCAGTTATATTTTAAGCCGCTACCCTTTAGAACAGACATCATCCCCAATTTTTCAAAAACAATTAAAAAATTCTTTTAAAATTGCAAACATTTAGTATTTGGATGTGGGGTACGATATTCCGGTTTATGAGCTAACGCACGTATTGCAGTTCATTTTTAAGCCGCTACCCCTTAGCACGGATACCACCCCCAATTTCTCTAAACCAAATAAAAATTCTTTTAAAACTGCAAACATTTAATACTCGTATTTCGATGTGGGGTATAATTTTTCAATTTATGAGGTCACGAAAACCGTGCAGTTTTATTTTAAGCCGCTACTCCTTAGCGCGGATACCACCCCCAATTTATCAAAAACAAATATACAAAAATTTTAAAATTGCAAAAATTCAATATTTCGATGTGGGGTACAATATTCCGGTTTATGACCTCACGAAATATCTGCAGTTTCATTTTTAAGCCGCTACCTCTTAGCTCGGATACAACCCCAATTTCCCTAAAACAACTAAACAAAAATTTAAAAATGCAAACAATTAATATTTCGATGTGTTGTACAATATTCCGGTTTTTGAGCTCACGAAATACGTGCAGTTTCATTTTAAACCGTTACCCCCTAGCGCGGACTCCACCCCCAATTTCTCAAAAACATATACAAAATTCTTTTAAAATTTCGTTGTGGGGCAAGTTGTTTGGACTTATGATCTCACGAAACACGCGCTGTTTGGTTTTGAGCTACCCATTAGGATGAATGTCACCTCCAATTTCTCAAGCACAAATAAGAAATTCTTTTAAAATTGCAAACAAACAAATATTTCGATGTAGGGTATGAAGTCCCGATGTATGAGCTCACGAAATACGTGAAATTTTTTTAGCTGTAACCCCTTAGAATACCCGAATACCCGATTAGTTGCGCTTTCAAACACTGCCTATATAAAGTTTACAAATTTTTTGCTCGCCAGATTCAACCCGATACTAAAAGGTATTATTGGTTAGTGAAAGTGTGACTTTTGTTCCAACCGATCAACCCAACAACAGCTGGCCAAGGCTTGCAGCTGTACATTGGTTTCAAGCAATCTGTGAACCTTTGATCCACCCTTGTGTCTTGGAGAATCCCTAATGCAAATCTGGGTAACTTTAAAACATCTCGGGTCTGTCACGATATCTTCAAACAATATATAAAAGCCCAGTGCGTTCGCCCTTACCTTACGATGAGGAAATAGGTTATAACCAATTCGAGGTTGATAAAGTAGAAATCTGTATACCGACATCTGTCAAAGATAAACGTCAAGTACGCTGTCATTTATTTAGTTGACATTCTGCCATTTAAGAATATGGAGCATTTAACAATCGATCAACGCGTTAAAATTATTAAATCTTATTATAAAAATAGTGATTCTGCCGTATCCACATTTCGCGCTTTACGAGCAGATTATGGTCGTCATAATCGTCCTACAAAGCAAACCATATTGAATACAGTGAATAAATTTGAACAAACTGGATCTGTTACTGATATTGTAAGGTCTGTGCATCATCGAAACATTCGCAATGCTGAAAATATCGCTTCTGTAGCTGAAAGTGTGGAAGATCCAAATTTGTCAATTCCTCGTCGAGCTCAACATTTAGGCCTATCTTATGGCTCATTATGGCGCATTTTGCATCTGGATTTGCAACTTCATCCGTATAAAGTCCATTTGACACAAGAGCTAAAGCCTGCTGACCATGGACAACGAAGAACATACGCAAATTGGGTGTTGGAAAAACAGGCCGTCGATGCTGATTTTTCGAACAAAATTTTCTTCAGTGATGAAGCTCATTTTTCGCTTGGTGGGGTGGATACGTTAATAAGCAAAACTGTAGAATTTGGGGCTCAGAAAATCCACAATTGATTGTAGAGAAGCCATTACACCCGGAAAAAGTCACTGTTTGGTGCGCATTGTGGTCTGGTGGTGTGATTGGGCCGTATTTTTTTGAGAACAACCATGGACGAACCGTTACCGTCAATTCCGAGCGCTATGGCCGCATGTTAACCGATTATTTTTTTACGAAAATCGAAGATTATGATCTTGACGATATGTGGTTCCAGCAGGATGGAGCAACCAGTCACGTAACACGAGCAAATCGAGATCTTTTGCAAGAGAAATTTCCTGGACGTTTGATTTCGCGATTGGCTGATGTCAATTGGCCTCCAAGTTCCTGTGATTTAACGCCTTTGGATTTCTTTTTGTGGGGCTACGCGAAAGATCGTGTTTACGCAAACAATCCTCAAACTCTTGACGAATTGAAAACAAATATTCGTAAGGTAATAGCCGAGATACCGCCCGAAATGTGCCGAAAAGTCATTGAAAATTACCGCAAAAGAATCAAGGCCTGTAAGAAGTCCCGTGGAGGACATTTGAATGATATCTTGTTTAACTAAAAATGGCAAGGACCAATCTGTAAAATGAAATAAAAATTACAATACATTCCGAATATTTTGTGTGTTTTTTTTAAGTTTACTTTATCAAGCTTGAATTGGATAACCTTGTACAATTTATAGATGACACTTTACCTTTAAACATAGGTTTGCAATATCGCACATCGCTATAGTGGCCAAATTGGCATTCGACCTTATTTACCATCAACAACCAGCAAACCTCCTTTAAACATTGAAATGTGAACCCTCCAAAAAAATTATACCATAAAGCTTCATTTCATGTTACTATGAATATGTGTTTACATTACCACACACACCATAAACAATATAATTTAGAACAACCAGGCCGTATCAAAATTTTATGCAGCTGAAATTCAATTATAATTTATTCACCATGATTATTAGTAGTGTGTTGCTATTATTTCCATTATTATTCTTCGAAACATAAATTTCTACAGTGAAAATATGTAAGCTCTCTACTAGATCTAAATTTTAAACTTTAGAGAGATGCGATTTTTAATAAAACTAATAAATTTTGCATTCATACACCATCCCTATTCATGTACATCTCAAGTGGATTGGAATTGGTAACACAAACTATCGTAGCAATAACAACAGCAACAACAATCATCTGGTTGATCTGGAAATGTAATCGGATTTATTTATGGAAATGGGAAACGTACAAGGACGAAAGGAATCTCGGTATAGGATACCTATACATTGAATATATACACTTTGTTACATACCAATTCATCATGTATACTGGGTTATTCTACTTTTCCAGCATAGACGAATGAAAATTTGTTATTTTCCATCTGAAGTTGTGTACAGTATTCGTACATTGTTAGTATTCTTACAAATTACTGTGTCTGTTGAAGAGTTTAAGTTTTATTTACATTTTCTGTTTCTCGTTTCGTTTTTAATTAAATTGAACAGTTTTTTTGAATATTTTTACCTAATTAATTATTATTTGCACAACATAAACTAGAAAAGTTGAAATTTTTTGTAAATTATTTTTGTTTATAGTGTTAAGCGAACGTTGACCCTTACTCATTTTACGAAATAATAATCCATACAGGATTTATCAACATGCAGACAATGGTGTGTTGTTAATACCTCGTCTATAATATTCAGACGTGCGTCTATAGCAACGGGATGCGGCAATCTCGTTTTGTCGATGTAAGCGACTGACACAACTTCGAACAATAAAACCGGTGCACTACAGGGTGGCTGACACGAAGTGTAAAACGCCACAATATTTTTTTATGAATTTTATTGAATCAAAGTAAAAAATGTTCACAAATATTTAAATTTTCGAATTGCATTAGCAGTTTTCGATTTGGCCACATCGCCACCCCGGCGATGCTGCCAATATCGTTATAACGATGTATGGTGCGATACACAAACATTTTAATCATATGCAGATGTTTATAGAGAGCAATCACACTATTACGCTTCCATTCCATTGCGGATAACTTTTTTTCTGAATATTTCCCACTAAAAGGTTTTTGTATGCTTGTAAACAATGGAATGAACTGTCATTAGTGTACATTTGAGCGCTCTGTCATCACTGGTTTGACAGCAATGACAGTCTGAAATTGGATCACTTCGTGTCAGTCACCCGGTAGATGCGTGTAAAGTTTTTGACACTTTTTCCACACATACACGTATACGAATCATATTAGAATACGCAGAGTCTAATTGGATTCTAATTGACTTATTAAAGGATTAGTGCATGTGTACACTGTTATGAAATGAATTATTAAAAATTCTCGTTAATCCAAATTTAACTCACGGTCCGATTGATGTCTTGTCAATTTTGTTTGTTTAGATTTTCTTACACGCAGTTTGCAGCTGCAACAAAATTATTGAAAGCCAAAGCTGCAATGACGAAAATTTATCGTAAGCAACATAACTTTCATAGAAGCATTCCACAGGTTACGTCAAACGGTTGCTAATGGCTTTAATTAGTTTATGTAAATGTGATACAATTTGTATCGTGTCGAATTCAGATACGTTATTAGGTACAGTTTGTGTACTAATCTATTAGTACGTAAACCAAAGGTGCAAACCTTAAAAGCCGGGTACTTTGGTTAAAACTAAACATATAACACTAATTAGAATTCTAATTAAATGATTTTAATATCGAAATTTAATTATTAGTGTGGGCTAATAATAAAATTGTAAGCCATTTCACATAAAATGTTAAAGTCCAATTTCAGTTCCAAGACCAATTTGAGTCTCTCCGAAAAAATTCGTGAACACTTTGGGACCCGGGTTGGAGGATGATATATGAGTTGATCAGATGAGGAATTTAATTAGCTATTAGAGGCACTTTTTTAACCAGAGTCAAGATCTCTGGTAAGGAGTGTTAAGAGCCATTTTCCGTTCCAAAACAAATTTGATTTTATTCGAAAATAATTCGTGAACACTTTGCCACCCGGGTTGGGGGATGATATATGGGCTGATCAGATGAGGAATTTAATTAGCTATTAGAGGCACTTTTTTAACCAGAGTCAAGATCTCTGGTAAGGAGTGTTAAGAGCCATTTTCCGTTCCAAAACAAATTTGATTTTATTCGAAAATAATTCGTGAACACTTTGCCACCCGGGTTGGGGGATGATATATGGGCTGATCAGATGAGGAATTTAATTAGCTATTAGAGGCACTTTTTTAACCAGAGTCAAGATCTCTGGTAAGGAGTGTTAAGAGCCATTTTCCGTTCCAAAACAAATTTGATTTTATTCGAAAATAATTCGTGAACACTTTGCCACCCGGGTTGGGGGATGATATATGGGCTGATCAGATGAGGAATTTAATTAGCTATTAGAGGCACTTTTTTAACCAGAGTCAAGATCTCTGGTAAGGAGTGTTAAGAGCCATTTTCCGTTCCAAAACAAATTTGATTTTATTCGAAAATAATTCGTGAACACTTTGCCACCCGGGTTGGGGGATGATATATGGGCTGATCAGATGAGGAATTTAATTAGCTATTAGAGGCACTTTTTTAACCAGAGTCAAGATCTCTGGTAAGGAGTGTTAAGAGCCATTTTCCGTTCCAAAACAAATTTGATTTTATTCGAAAATAATTCGTGAACACTTTGCCACCCGGGTTGGGGGATGATATATGGGCTGATCAGATGAGGAATTTAATTAGCTATTAGAGGCACTTTTTTAACCAGAGTCAAGATCTCTGGTAAGGAGTGTTAAGAGCCATTTTCCGTTCCAAAACAAATTTGATTTTATTCGAAAATAATTCGTGAACACTTTGCCACCCGGGTTGGGGGATGATATATGGGCTGATCAGATGAGGAATTTAATTAGCTATTAGAGGCACTTTTTTAACCAGAGTCAAGATCTCTGGTAAGGAGTGTTAAGAGCCATTTTCCGTTCCAAAACAAATTTGATTTTATTCGAAAATAATTCGTGAACACTTTGCCACCCGGGTTGGGGGATGATATATGGGCTGATCAGATGAGGAATTTAATTAGCTATTAGAAGCACTATCGGAACCTGAGTCAAGATCTCTGGTAATTAGTGTTAATGGCCATTTTCCGTTCCAAGACAAATTTGATTTTATTCGAAAAAAATTCGTGAACATTTTGCGACCCGGGTTGGGAGATGTTATATGGGCTGATCAGTTGAGGAATTTAATTAGCTATTAGAAGCACTATCCGAACTTGAGTCAAGATCTTTGGTAATTAGTGTTAATGGCCATTTTTCGTTCCAAGAAAAATTTGAATTATTTCGGAAAAAATTCGTGACCACTTTGGGACCCGTGTTGAAGGATAATATATGGGCTGATCGGATGAATTAAATTAGCTGTTAGAAGCACTATCGGACCTAATTCAAGATCCCTGATAAGAAGTGTTAAGAGCCATTTTCAGTTCCAAGACAAATTTGATAAAATTCGTGAACACTTTGGGACACGGGTTGGGGGATGATATATGAGCTGTTCGGACGAGGAATTTAATTAGCAATTAAAAGCGCTATTCGAACCTGAGTCAAGATCTCTGGTAAGGGGTGTTAATGGCCATTTTCAGTTCCAAGACAAATTTGATTTTTTTCGAAAAAAATTCATGAACACTTTGCGACCCGGGTTGGGGGATAATATATGGGCTGACCAGATGAGGAATTTAATTAGCTATTAGACATACTATTGGAACCTAGGTCAAGATCTCTGGTAAGGAGTGTTAATGGCCATTTGCTGTTCCAAGACAAATTTGATTTTCCTAGGAAAAAGTTGGAGAATACTTTGGGACCCGGGTTTGGAGATGATATATGGGCTGATCAGATGAGGAATTTAATTAGCTATTAGATGCTATTAACACTCCTTACCAGAGATCCTGATCAGTTCATATACAACCCCCAACCCAGGTCCGGAAGTATCCACCAATTTTTTCCGAAGAAAATCAAATTTGTCTTGGGACTGAAAATGGCCGTTAACCCTCCTTACCAAAGATCTTGACTCAAGTTCGGATAGTGCTTCTAATTGCTAATTAAATCCGCCGTCTGATCAGTCCATATATCATCCCCCAACCCAGATCACAAAGTGTTCACGATTTTTTTTGGAAGAAATTTCGAAGAAAATCAAATTTGTCTTGGAACGGAAAATGGCCACCAACACCCGAGATCTTGACACAAGTGCGAATAGTGTGTCGAGTAGCTAATTAAATTCTTCATTTGATCAGCCTATATATCATCCTTCAACCCGGGTCCCAAAGTATTCACGATTTTTTGTCGAAGAAAATCAAATTTGTCTTGGAACTGATAATGGTCATTAACACTCCTTACCAAAGATTTTGACTCAGGTTCCGATAGTGCTTCTAATAGCTAATTAAACTAGATTTTAATTTAACAGTGTTAAACTAATTCATAAATAAAACTGTGAATTTGTCAAGAAGTTCACACGAACAAAGTTAGGTTTATAGGGTATGCCAAGTGAAATGTATAATATCGGACTTCTGGAAAAAGGTAGAAGAAGAGTAGAAAATCATAGACTGAAGGAGAAGGTGGTCTAAATTATAAGTTGAATAAAGTATAATGGAGTTTTACTTAAAGAATTACACATCCCGAAAGGGAATAAAAAGCTTACACTATGAAACAAATCTGGTAAATACGAATAAAAGGCGGGTGGTGAACTTCGGGTCCTTCTCTTATGCATCTGTATTTAACTGTGTAGAGGCAATTGACTCGATTTGAGAGAAAACACTAAATTTATATACATTTCGCATTTTATAACGATCGAAAGTCAGCAGAATCATATAAACCCTAAGTAAAATTAAAAGCTCCAGTTTATGGTGTATTGGATTTGAATTAACATTTTTCGGACGCTGCACCGTCACATGTTAGTTCAAATCCAATACATGATAAATTGGTTAAACTTCAAAAATTAATCACATAGCCCTAACGGTTTTACTAATTCATCAAATTCACGTGTTACTCCTGAGATATCATCTACATTTAATGATTTAAACCCTTCTTTTGAACTCAACTATTATTATACTTACCATTAAACGCTTCACACAGAACTTCACAAGTTAAACTAACTGAAATATGAATTTAAACAATAACTTATGCCAACAATTTTTAACCACTGGTTATGTTTTATCTTACTTTACTGGACTACTACTACTTTTAGCGGATCTCACAAACTAATATATGTACACCCAATTCATTCACTGACTCCGGAACGCTTATCGTTTATTTCCATTTTACATTCCAAATTTTTACAGGTGAGTAGCCTCAGTGATATAGGCAATAAAATTCGAAAAGAAAATATTTCGAGTTCGACTGCCAAGTTTGTAGAGCAAAACAATTTCCCGTAGATCTTTCAACTAATAAGAAATTCGCAGACTGCAAAGATATGCTTATGCTGCCTAAGTCGATGGATGTAGACGGTAACGAACTTGATTATCCAGAACACTATACTATCAGAGGTGAATCATTCCCATCGTACACACTTTCGCAATCAAATTAGATCGGACAAAAATGCTGTTTCATTCGCTTCGATAGGTGCAAAATGGGTGAGAATGAGGCCCTAATTTACCATCGTATTTCGCATTTGGAACTAATTGACAACCAGGCGTATCAATCAGTACAATTATATGTTATTGATAATACTCAAGCGACACAAATACGGCAACAATGCGCCGATAATCATAATTGCCCCTCATAAAGCCCCTCAGCCTAGGGTACTCAGTGGGTTTCGGCTGCCTATGTGTACACCTAGATAACACCAAGGAAGCCACGTCCTCGTCGCGGAGAGCGAGTACTGCTTCGGCAGTAGCAAAGCACTACCGGGGACTTAATGCCAGTGGTATAAATTGACTAAAACAAACAATGTGTACAACAAATACGGAATGTAATACCCCAGGTGGCACAGCAGTTGATATGCTGCCAAATCCACACTCTTCGGAGGCAGGCCCTGGCTTGGGCCAATCAATGTTTAACCCATTTGAACGAAGTTCTAAATTATCAAGATCACCAAGATCTTCAAATGGAAATAAATTTCACATTAAATTAGATGGCAAATACTGAGAAATAAAGAAAATATCAGCAGGACTACCACAAGGTAGCGTTCTGGGGCCAACTTTATATGTTCTATATACCTCGGACCTGCCACCGATAGAGTTTAGTAGTTTGCGAATGATATGGCCATCTTAACAGTCTCTGATAGCATTGAAGAATCCACAAGCAAATTGCAAAGAGCTATTAATATTGTGAGTACCTCGACTAAGAGATGGCGAATAAAACTTAATGAAACTAAATCTGTTCACGTAAACTTTACTAACAAAAAGGTCAACTGGATACCAGTAGAATGGAACTCTCAGCAAAGTCCCTATGCAAACACGGCAAAATATTTAGCCATGACTCTAGACGCGAAGCCAAAAATGGAAAGAGCATGTGAGAAAGGAAAAAGAAGAGTTAAACAGTAAATACAGAAAGATGAATTGGCTCTTAGGAAGAAATTCTCAGCTAACATTACACGATAAATTGCTACTTTACCGGCAAATTCTAAAACCTGTGTGGACTTCCACTCTGAGGCTGTACAAAGAAAACCAATGTCAATATCATCCAGTCATTCCAAAGCAAAGTCCTACGTGGAATAGTTAATGCACCATGGTACATAAGAAATGACAACCTCCACAGACGGCTGCGAAGGAAGAAACCACTTGATCACAAAAATATTATAAAACTGTCAACGGCACTAGCCAAAGGGATACAACCCTCCAAACGAGAGTATAATTATGAAAGATAAATTAATAGATGATTTGTGAATCAGTTCATAAAAAAATAATAGCCGAGGTGACATTGTGGACGAACTGAATGGTTTCTTTCGTGTAAACAACTGATTGGCTGAAAGCTATCAATAAAAGAATGAGTGTAGAGGCACTAAAAGCTGCGCGTGCTGCTGAAGCAGGTGAACTAATTCTGATTGTATTGTAATTTGGAAAACAGTGGCATCATACAATTAAGGCATAAAACGAAGGTCGTCGTAATGCAACATGGTAATTTATTTTTCTGTTGAAAATATACTTTTACTAGTTTTCTAATATTACAACTATATTTGTTTTGTAACTTATTCTGATTCAAATAGTGGCCCGAGGGCCAAGCAAAAACATATATAAAGAAACAAGGGGAAAATTGCGATACAGAAGTTTAAAGCAAGGAAACCGTGAGTAATAATTTAAGTATGACTGATAATACCGGAAGCAGTCCTAACAAATTTGAAAAAAATATTTCCAATACCGATTTTTATTGATTCAACTATTCCCAATGAAAATAGCCCAGATTAAAAACATGGCTTTAAGTATTGACACTCGTAGTATTATAAAGTTAATCCCTGTTTTTAGCGGAGAATCGGATTTACTGCACAAATTCATAAGTATCTGTGAAATATTTTATGTGCCGTTAACAAAATTTCAGCCAAATTTATAAACCTGCCGTCAACTTTGATGTCGATACCTCTGTTGGATAACACATTCTATCTAACCTTTACCAAAGCTGATAAAGAATTAATCTCCCAGCGTAAGATACCAGAATCTAGTAAAGTTATGACGATTCACGAAGCACAAGGATTAACCTCACCAAATAGGATATGTATAAGAATCAATTCTCAACCACTTGAGCTGTTCGATAGTGTACCCCATGCCATAGTTGCAATTTCAAGACACACCCCATCATTTAGATATGATTTCACCAGTGGCTAATGATAGACTACACTCACTTTTACTGAGAGCTCAAACCTACACTACTACTCAAAAAATAAATCAACCCATAAAATCCATGAAAAGGTTGGTTTATCAAAACGTCAACAAAATGGCATCAAAAGCATCTAAGTTTCAAAACTTCGTTTTAAAATCAAACTACCTAATCCATGTAATTTAGGAAACTTTATTAAAACCGGGCATAATGAGCAATGAATTTTTTGGCCAAGATTACGTTGTCTACAGATGCGATCGGTCTCTCGAAACTAGCTGAAAGAAATCGGATGGTGGCGTACTGATAGCAGTACATTCTCAACTCTGGAATGCTCCAGTAACTTTAGCCCCATCGAGAGTTGAACAAATTGGTGTAAAAATCAAAATTAACCAAACCAACCTATTCATTTACGCAGCGTATATGCCACCTCAGTCAAATAGTGATCATTACGCAACTTTCATCGATGCGATTGCTGAAGTTATTAATACAACAAACGATACGATATAATATTAATACAACGAAAGATACAACCGAATCTTTATTTGTGGACGCCATGCTCGGTTATAATTTGAACCAGATAAACACAATTGCTAATAATCGTGATAGATTACTGAATCTTGTCTTCAGCAACGCCATTGACACTTTCAAAATTTCAGAATCCGTGTTACCTCAACTAATTTAATGGCGAGTTCGGAACACCTTCAACCAATCAAATACAACTTCTTCAAAAAAACGAACCGTGCGGGGCTACAAAGATACCTAGAAACCATCAACTGGCAAACAACTCTCAATTCCAATGATATAAACGAAAATGTTGATAAATTTCATGACATTATGCAGCAAGGCTTCGAATTTTATGTACCTATGTACTGTAAACCACAAAATGCTCACGCATGCTCTGCATGAATTTACTTCAAATCAAAATACAGGTCGTATCTCGATCAAATTCAAGGAAAAATCAAAGAAAATCCTAAACAATTTTGGAAATACTTTAGGAATAAACGCGAAACTGGCGGATACCCTGCAACCCTGTTATATTTGAGGAAAACATTTTATCGGCTTTAACGGGATTTGGAGACGGTTGTGGTCTTGACAATATACCCCCTTCTATTTCTGAAGGAGTACGCTGACATTTTAGCAATTCCATTATGTTACCTATTCAACCACTCCTTGAGCACCGGGGTATTTCCCGAAAAATGGAAAATTTCAAAAATTACAGCAATTTTTAAATCGGGCAAACGAGACGACGTTACATGCTACAGAGGAATATCAACTACATCATCAATTTCCAAAATTGTTTGAATTAGTTTTATGCAACAAACCAGTATGGGTTTATGCCTGGCCGATCCACATCAACTAATCTGGTTGAATTCACTGGTCCTTTGGTTCTTGGAGCGGTAAGGGTTTCATTTTCAATGTCGGCCGTTTCGACTTCGTTGCCGTCATTTACTAATGACAACGATTCATCTATTTCTGCAGTCAAACTCTCATCTACCAAATTTTCAATTTTCTTACGCGGAACGTAAAAAACTTTTTGTACTTACGACACTCAAATTTAGTGTGATTTATTTCCGAATCGCTAAAAATATTCAAATGGATTGCCACAAAACGAAGTTCTCTTAAACACCACTTTGAATTATAACGGGTGTTTTTTTAGGAGGTTTGTTTTTCCGATAGATGTCGTTTTATTTTATGACAGTTGTTTTGACAGCTCAAAGTGGCATTTCTACTCAGTATTGTTTGGCAAATCATTATGAATAGGTTAACTCCAGAACAACGTTTTCAAATCGTGGAAATTTATTTTCAAAATCAGTGTTCAATTAAAAATGTTTATAGAGCACTTCGTGAATTTTATGGTGCACATAATCGTCCGTCAGAGACCACCATAAAGACCGTAATTACCAAATTTCGGTCTACATTCACTCTTTTGGATGCCAAGCCACCGACAAGAATGAGAAGAGTTCGTACAGAAGAAAATATTGCTGTCGTTGAGGCCAGTGTCGAAGAAAACGACAATTTATCGATTCGTCGTCGTGCTCAGCAAATTGGACTTTGTCCATCGACTTTATGGAAAATTTTACGTAAAGATTTGGGTTTGGTGCCATACAAAATTCAATTGGTGCAAGAATTAAAGCCACACGACCATCGTTTGCGCCGTGAATTCAGTGATTGGTCGTTAAATCAATTGAACGAAGATCCATTTTTTTACCGTAAAATTCTCTTCAGTGATGAGGCGCATTTTTGGTTAAATGGATACGTCAACAAACAAAATTGTCGCATTTGGAGCAAAGATAATCCACACGCCGTTCTAGAATTACCAATGCATCCTGATAAATGTACTGTTTGGTGCGGTCTATGGGCTGGTGGGATCATCGGTCCATATTTCTTTAAAAATGAGGAAGGACGACGCGTTACCGTGAATGGAAATCGATACAGAACCATGTTAAATGAGTTTTTGTTGTCAAATCTTGAAGATATGGATATGAATGAAATGTGGTTTCAACAAGATGGTGCCACTTGCCATACAGCACGTGAAACAATCGACTTATTGAAAGAAACTTTCAACGACAACATTATTTCGAGAAATGGTCCGGTGAATTGGCCTCCGCGTTCGTGCGATTTGACGCCACTCGATTACTTTTTGTGGGGATACGTGGTCATTGGTTTATGTGGATAAACCTCAATCGATTGACGCTTTGGAAACCAATATTCAACGTGTCATTGCTGACATACGCCCTCAAATGCTTGAAAAAGTGCTGGAAAATTGGACCTCCAGAATGACATTTGTGAAAAATAGTCGTGGTAGCCATATGCCAGAAATTGTGTTTAAATGTTAAATGCCAAAAAATTATCTACCAAATAAAAAAAAATTTTGGTCATTTCATAATTTTATATGTGTTTTATTCAAAAAAAAAAATCGGCAACCTCTTAAAAAAACACCCTTAAACCAAACTAGCTACCAAACTAAAACTTGCTAAGTAAGACCATAACCGTGAGGTCTGTTAGATCGAAAGATTAAAGCCAGTAGATAACACTGAAAAGTTTTTATTAGTTTTTGTTCGTACATACGAGAATAACATAAATTTTCAACAAAATAGCAACCGAACCAATCTGAACTACATTGTTAAAATTTTGATGTATTGAGTTTTACTACTTTCTAACTAGATTTTATTGGGTTGTTATTCGTCGAATGATTATAAATTATCAAATCAACATGTAACATAAAGAAACCAATTCATTTTCCAAAACAATAAACTTTATCGTTCGAAATAAAAATAACGAGCATATAAATTGAATATGGTGGCAAAACCCTGCACTCCTCTCGCAATTATTGTTAAACGAGATTTTGATGCAGGTACGACCGAACTTTCTAAACAGCACAAAATGTAAACATTTTTTGATAATTTGTGCATAAACCAATTCATTCACATTCGTCACCGACAACGAAACCAATGATTCTAATTATGCCATCGAACTAATTAGAAATTTGAAATTTCTCATTTGGTTGTATTGGTTTTGCCAGTTGGTTGGTTCCAATCAGACAAAATAAATAAAAAAAAAATTTTAAACTTTTCTGAACAAAAAAAAAAATAAACTTTCAATATTTATTTGCAATTTTCCAAATAATTTTAGTTTGCGATAAAATGTGGAAAAAAGCAAAAACAAAAAAGGGAGAAAGATAATTAAGCAGCTGATTTATGAAAATTGTTTTAATTTTAAATTTTTTTTTTGTTTGGTTATCTCTAGTCTGTGCTGCTGCAGTTTTGAGTTTGTGATGTTTATTGTTTTGGACTTATACATAGTTAATTTTTATTGTTCATAAATTAAAATATTCCAACCACTAAAAATTTACAAATAACATAAAATAGAACCATATGGTGTCCAATTGTGCATATTGCATACCGCTGGAGTAGTTTGCTAATTTAAATTAGTTTTATAGAACAAGATAAAGGCGCATTGCTCTTCATCACTGCAAGACATTAACTGGTCATAATCCCGCTTTCTTAAATTAACATCTACGTATATAAAAATGCGGGTTTGTTCGTAATTGCTATGCGAATTTTCAGTTTAGACAAGTCGAAAAATTCTCAACAGGTGGCGCTGTAGGCGCACATTTCGTTTTTCAGTTCAATCAGATGGTTCAATCAAGTTACAGTTCATCAGATGGTTCAACGCTATAGGCGGTCATTCCGCTTAACAGCTCAGCATATTGTTTGTTCTTACTGATTTGATAATTTGAGATGCGCGGTCACGGTTAAATGACTTTCCGAAATTTTCATAATTTTTCATTGATTTTTCGAGTGAAATAGTTTACATTTTTGTTTGTCGGCGAAAACCTAACCCCATTTCCATTGGAATAGATCGGCAATCGTTTTGTTTTGTTTTTCCAGTTGATTTCAAAAATTTAAATTGCGTCCTTTTTCAAAGGTAAATTATTGATTAGTGAAAACTTTATGTGTGATTTGTACAAAGTGATGGTCATTTACAGATCGATATTTGTTACGATGCCAAGAAGAAGAGGTCATGTAACATTGGTCGGCGTTGTCAGAATGCAACGCGAGACCGAAATGTTACAGTACGTCGATCGGAAGAGGAGCGTGCTATTGAAAGGGAATCAGCTCGAATCAGAATAATTGAAAATCGTGCGCAACAGTCAGAAGAGATCAACGAAGCTTACAATGAGCAAATACGATTGAGAAGAAGAGATGTTCGTGCTCGGCAAAGTGATGAAGCAAGATCACAACGTGCGACTATTGAACGACAAAGTCGACAACAACAAATTCCGATGAACAATGAACGTGCAGCCTTTCGATATCGGCCAAACATTTAATACAGTGCGGCAAATTTTTCATCTTGCAGGATCGCTGTTGCCGCATCCAGATCAAGAACACAAATATCTGCAAATATACTTTATTAGAGATTCACATGATGATGTAAATCGGCGTTGTGCTATCTTTAATACAACAAAGCCCAGCAATTGCAGTAAATGTTACACGAATACAATGAGCTCATTAAACTGTTTACAACTTCGTTGGGACAAATGCCATCCGATGATCACAGCATTGTCATAAAAGTGGACAAACGACCAGCAAGAACTCATGAACGACAAATAATGCATCTACAGTTAGTGAAATATCAAGTGTTGTTGTTGGTGAAAATTTTGAATCGCGTGATATAATCATCAAACGCCGAACTGGAAATGCACTACATCGAATAAATGAGACACATCGATCGTATGACGCAGTGCAATATCCGCTTATGTTCTGCCGTGGTGAAGACGGATATCACTTGAGATACAACATGATAAATCCGGCCAATGGTTAGTACAAAAAAAAACATTTTTTATTGTCACTTCATAAATTGTAAATTTTTAGGGGCCGAGACAAATAAAAAGTTCAGTTCAATGAACTTTTACGCATATCGAATGATGATTCGCCAAAACATTGACAACCAGTTACTGAGATATCGCCGATTGTTTCAACAATATGCAGTTGATATGTAAGTTAAGGTTGAGACAGAACGACTCAATTACATTCGACTCAATCAGGCTAATTTGATCTAAAGAATATATTCAGTTGCGAGATGCGGTCAATCGCGATGCAGATATTACAGATGTTGGTCGACTCACAATTTTGCCATCGACATACATTGGCAGTCCGAGACACATGCACGAGTACACTTAGGACGCGATGACTTACGTGCGCAATTATGGACGTCACGACGTTACAGCACGAGCATTCAAACAAAAACTCAGATGTTTAATGGACTTCATTGCGAAACAACGTGTATACGGTGCTGTTCAATGCTGGATGTATTCAGTTGAGTGGCAGAAAAGAGTTTGCCGCACGCACACATTCTTCCTTAGATGATGGACAAAATTCCAGACCAAACTAATGGCATTATTTCCCCCGAAATTCCTGATCCTTAAATAGATCCACGGACCATGCGGACAACACAAAACCACCCACGTACTGAAAACGATGGATATCCACCTTATCGGCGTCGCTCACCAGATGACAATGGCAAAACATCCATCACTCAATTGAAAGGAGCAGATATCGTGGTTGACAACACATGGATTATTGTCTAAGGCATTTAAAACACTTATCAATGTTGAGTATTGCAGTTCGGTCAAATCGATTAAGCATGTTTGCAAATACGTCACCAACGGAAGCGATATGGCGATTATTGGCGTTGAACGAGATGAAATCAGCAGGTTCCAAATGGGCCGATATGCGAACTGCAACGAAGCACTCTGGAGAAAATTTCCATTTGCGATTCATGAACGTCATCCGACTGTTGTGCATTTGGCAGTTCATTTGGAGCAAAGACTGTATTTCAACGCAGAGAACGCAGCACAGCGAGTGGAAAGACCACTAGCTTGCTTTACTCAGATAAGTCTCTATATTACACATGGAATGCAACGTCGAATAAATGGTTACGCAGAAAGCAAGGCCAACCAGTAGATGGATATCCAGGTCTGCTTTCAACTGATGCATTGGGACAAATTTACACAATCCATCCAAAGAACGACGATTGCTTCTAGCTTCGGTTGCTGTTGGTTAATGTGCGCCGTTCAACTTCATTTGAGTCATTGCGGACCGTGAATGGTACGGTGTGTGCAACATTTCGAGTTGCAACAGTTAAAATTGCTTGTACACGACAATCACTGGAATCAAACGCTAGACAATGCAATAGCTTCTTCGCCTGCCAATCAAGTTCGTACACTTTTCGCTATGACCATTTTGACATGTCAGCATTCAAACCCACGTCAACTATGAGATACGTACAAAGAACACATCGCAGAAGACATTTTGCATCGCTTTTGAGTCATGACAGGGAATTTCGAATTGCAAATGAACGATGACATCTACAATGAAGCGTTAGTGCTGATTGAAGATTTGTGTTTGCTTATGAGTGGCAAACTATAGACTGCAATTCATATGCCAGCGAGAAATCGCCAAACTAGAGATGTATCGAATCGTGAATTGGAACGTGCTTACGACACGACAACTTTGCAACAAGTGCAAACAAATGTTCCACTGATGAAGGCTGTCGGTGATGGAGACGGTGGACTATTTTTCCTTGATGCGCCCGGCAGAACTGGAAAAACGTTCCTGATATCATTAATATTAGTTACAGGCTGGTATCGCCATTTTATCCACAGTATGTAGAAATAGCCGAACCTAACTCTTGAAACGGATCAAAAGTTCCAGTGGACTGATGAACCTGAGCAAGCACTCCTGAGCTATGTAATCCTGATTTCGAAAAATAATTTTACATTAAATGCGACGCTTTCAAAATTGGTGTAGGAAGTGTTCTATACCAGAAATCTGATAGTGGCGAGGATCGGCCAATTGCATTTTTCTCTAAAAATCTAAACGACGCCCAACGAAATTATGGCGTTACCGAATTGGAATGCCTAGGCGTCGTTTTAAGTGTGATGAAATTCAGACAATACGTGGAATCATGGATTGTGTTTCACAACCACAACTGAGCACGGTAGTCTAAAGTCGTTGATGGAGCAAAGGGACCTCTCCAGGAGACTTACTCGTTAGAGTTTGAAGCCTTAGGAGTTCAATTTCAGTGTCAAATATAAAAGAGGGCATGATAAAGTAGTAGATGATGGATTAGCGTATGAGGTATTAAATGATTTAGAAATTAACAAGTTTAATGACGACCCTGAATACTTGGAATTAACAAAAGTTTTAGTAGATGATCCGCTCTCTAGTACGAATATGAAACTGAGAGATAACTGTATATAGTACAAGCCGGCTTACTCCTGTAAAACCCAATTCAAACATGTACCTGAATGGGAATTATATATTCCCAGAAAACTCTCGAAATATTACAACTTTATTATTTTTGGCCGATGATCCTAAATATTCATTTTATACGAGAATGTAATATTTACAAAGAGTTCAAACCGACTAATTCGTTATCATGAGCATCTATGGGGACTTCTAGAGTATGGCCAAATTGGTGCGGGAAATTGGTCGTTTAAACGTCGTTTTATCTACGCGAGAATGGAGGGTTGAACTGGAGATGTTAATGGATCTTGAAGATGATTGTTATGTAGGGATACAAGTCATTTTTGGAGAATATGGCCAACTCGGACGGAAGTAAACCTTTTATACAAAATCGGGTAAAAACTATACAAATAGGATTCTGAAATGATTTTAGGGGAAACTTCCTGAATGTTGTCAATTCGGACAAAACTAGGCCATTTTTATTTAACTGGAATTACTGAGCATACTACCACATTTTGATTGTAGAGGTACTTGTTTGTCTATTCAATATCTTTCTTATTTCGTGAATTTAATAATTTGTAGTTTTAAAAATTAGTTTAAACTAAAGTGGCTCCAATAAGTTCTAAGTCTTTCAAGACTAGAACTATATGACGCGGTACTGTTAGCGGAACTACTGAGACAAGTTTCAAAGGCCATGGAAATCCCAAACGTTAAAATGCAAGCTTGGACTGACTCCACAATTTTTCCGGCCTGGCTGCAAGGACAGCCTACAAGGCTGGAAAACTCTGGGAAACTTTTATAGCAAATAGCACATCCTGATAAGCTGGGTGATAATAAATTATGGTGGTCAGGCTCGGATTGGCTTCGGAATAGTATCGACCCATCATCGAGTAACATAATAACGGCGACCGAGTTAGAAAAAAAACGGCAAGATACTCTGTAGGTTTTCACCTCTCACAAAAACTGTTCGAGTACTCGCATATATTTGGCGTTTCTATTGGAATAGTCACCATAAAGGTGAAAAATGTGAGAAGTCTCAAACAGTTAAAGAGTTAGAAGCAACTAAAACTAAGCTTGTAAACATGACACAAGCTTCTTCGTTTAAAGAGGATATAAACCGACCAAATGGCATAGTGGTTAAAGCTTTCGCGTTTGGATCGGGAGGTACCGGGTTCGAATCCCGATAGGGGCAGGATGCAAAGGGAATTTTCATCAACAAATTACGATTTGGGATGAGAAGGAACACATCTATGACCCCCTGTCGGAGTGCGGGGCTCACGAGCCGACCCATCTTCCATGCCAGTATAGGCTGGCATGGAGCTATGCAATGTGCAGATGGTAATAAAATCGGACCTATATTCGTACGTCCTCGAATTGGCCAATACAGGCGTAAAGCTAAGGACGTAAATAAGCGAACCGCGAAAGAGTAGGGAGAGCTTTGGCCCCAGAACAAATCAGGGAAAATAAAAAAAATAAAAAAAAAAAGAGGATATAAGAAAATTAAAGGAAAAGGATTCAGTGAGGTCCAAAAGTAAGATTCTCTCGTTTCATCCCTTTCTGGACACGAACGGAGTACTTCGAATAAGAGGTCGTTTGCAACATTCAATTTTGAAGTATAACGAAAAACATCCGATCATTCTATCACCTAAGGGTCATCTCACCAGTTTTATCATCGATTGGGAGGTTTGAACTTAAAGCTCGCGATCATAAGGAAGCAATTTTGGATTTTCCAAGGCAAAAGAGCAACAAAACAACACAATGCCAGAGGTGTTTTAGGTTCAATGCTAACAGAGCAACTCAACTGATGGGAAGCTTACTTCCTCCAATAATAGCACCCTCAAGAGCATTTTCCCATACGGGAATAGACCATGCTGGGCCCATCAATTTTCGAATGACCAAGGGTCGCTAAACAAAGAGTTAGAAGAAGTACATCATCATTTTCATCTGTTTAAAAATTAAAGGGATGCATATAGAACGGGTTAATAATTTAATAACACAAGGATTTCTCGCGGCCCTCAAACGTTGCATAGCCCGAAGGGGTAACGTTGCAAATATGTCTAGTGATAACGCCACGAATTTTGTGGCCGCAAATAAATATTTACAATCAATTCATCATTCAACCGATATTTCAAACATAATAGCAAACCAAGGGATACAATGGTCTTTGAATTCTCCCGGACACGGAAGCAGGAGTGAAGTCGGGAAGTAACACTTGAAAAAGGCCGTAGCATCTGTACTACTAACATACGATGAATAAACAATTCTGTTATGCCAAGTTGAAGCAACATTAAATTCTAGACCTATGTCTATCGGAGGATCCTAATGGACTTGAATGTTTAAAACTCGGGCATTTTTTAATTGGTGATTCTATGCTTGCCTCGCCCGATGATGAAATCCTTTACCCGAACCGAAAGCTATATTGACAAGGTGGCAGCGGGTGCAGAAGGAGGATACATGAAGACTTCTGGAAAATGTGGAGCAAAAATGATCTCTATAACATGCAGCACCGAATGAAATAGGTCGTTACCTTGAAAATTCAGAAGCGAATACTCAAAAGGTCTATAGCTAAGATTAGCCCCTTACCAACACACTACACCATTGAGTCAGAAGCCGAAGCAATCATTGAAAATTCCGAAGTGTAACAGTTTAAAACAAACAACAATAAGCTGGGGGAAGGTTCATCTCGAGAGAAAGTTCCTGAACCAATTGAAAGCAGAAGGCGAAGTCAATCTGCGAAACTATATTGTGCCAATCTTACCTGCATCTTACCCCTTAAGATGTGAGTTCGGTGATACAGTGGGAAAATGAAAAAATGAAATGTGATGGGAGATTTATTTGGTGTTTTGAATGAACCTCAATTATCAATGCCACTGTAAAAAATTATCAAACATGATAGTGATCTAACAAGAAACCAACTAAATGTTATGGGCGAGCACATTGAGCTTATACAAGATAGAGTCAACCAACTTTCAGCTTCAACGCCAATTAATCAACATATTGTCGACAGAAATGTCGAAGATACTCAGAGAACCCTGATTGACGTACTCACCCATACGCATAATGGATTAATTAATTCACCGTTAATTTTTCCTACACAGGTTGAAAATTAAATATGGAAAATCAAGGACCACACACCACCGGCAGTGACAAGTCCTGGTTATCATCTCACTGGTATTTAAGAAGTTATGACAGTAAATGCAAGTTATGAAAACCCTGGTTTTTCAGCATTCGAATACCTTTGATACAATGAAGGGTCTACAGCATCTATCGAATAATTCCATTACCTATCAAACACCAAGCTCAACATTTCATCATCAAATCGTTAACCACATGTATATAGTCGTGAATATTATTCACCAATGGCGGTTTCGGATTTAAGTCGATGTGTTACTATCAACTCTCATAAACTAATGTGCCATGTTGCTCCGATATACACCACACAATCTGACATCAGTATGTGCGAAATGCACGATTTCCAACTCAATGACGAGCTCCATCACAGTTGGCATATTCAGTCATTCAATTATACCAACTATTGGGCTAAAATTAATAAGGTGAAAACACAAAAAGAAGCAAGTCGGAAATGAGGCCTCACCCGTGGTAACCCAAACCAAGCTTGTGAAAGTACAAGCCACAGAATTTAAACACTAAAAAATACAATTCGGAAGCAATTTCGAAGCGTTAACAAAAGAGTTTGGTTGAGAATTTGTTTGTTTGCCACAGGAAATGAGTGTGAACACGGTGGTGTGGTTCACAGCACGCCAAATTGTATAAAACTTAATTTAAAAAAATGAATTTGTACCTGCTTTAGTTGTTGTTGCTGAAGGTGCCGTTGTTAGACTCCGTACGTGGAGCGGTGTTGCCACTGATGAGGAGGTACATTTTGTCCCTTGCACACAAAAAAACTTTCACCGTATCACACCACTAAAAATATTAATTTTTGTCACAAACTTTCAATTTTTATTTGCCGGTAAAAATCGTCTTCGGGACCACCAATATACGAGTTCAACTTTATTTATTAAAATATTTGTTTTGTTCTAAACATCACGTCGATCACCAATGTTGTGTTTATTTAATTTATTTTTGTTAATTTTATAATGGCCAGCAGTATAACACTTAACTTATTTATTTTACTAATATTTTTAAAATTATTGGCTGCCATTTGTACGCGCCATCGTCGTGATGATTAATGTGAAATGTATTGCACAGCATATTGATTATGCGGCTGATGAAAACGAACTGGATAATGATCAACATTACTCTTTCTTTATTCATTTGTTAATTGTTACCGTTACCGTTCGTTTTGATTGTTGCTTCTTGGTTTCGTTTGGAATGTTCGTCATGTTTTTTTCGTTTCGTGTGCGTATATATCTGTTGGTGCATTTACTGTATTTGCGTGTTCAGGCAGAATGACAAGTGATGAGTTAGGGATGTGTTTGTGAAATAGACGATAAGATGACCATGGTTAGATGGAATGATAATAAGATGGTTCATTTTACATCGAATTTTATGGGTATGGTGCAAAACGCCCTGTTCGAAGATGGGATAAATAACGTCCCGTAAGCTAGCAGAACCCATACAGCAGAACATTACAAGAAAATATGGATAATTATATTCTAAATATAAATTTTAGGCTCCATCCCTTACATCTAAAACGAGGGTTCTGCTAGCTTTAGAAAAAGTTAATCATAAGGCTTTATCACTTTTGAGCTAGCAGAACCCAAATCGAAAAACGAAATAAGAAGAACAATTGACATACAAATAATTTGAGCCACATAAAAAAATTTTGATTCTTATTTCGATTTTGGTTCGATTTTCGATTTAAGTTTTGCTAGCTTTGTGGCTGCTGCACGACTGTGAGATTTTACCCGCACTCACAGTCTGAAGTTATTAACTAATAGTTTTTGCTCAATAAAATTCGTCTACATTATTTGACGTTTAAACTTCATTCGAATGAAATTGTTGTCATTGTGTGCAACGAGAAACGTTTTGCGTATTATGTCCTATGGTTGAGATCCCTGTATTACTCCAAATTCAGAAACATCAAGATAACAAAGCGGGCACGGATAATTTTGAGCGCTCTCATCAAGTTTCGGGATTCCATTCCGTTTCGGGATCGATAACAGCGATCGAGCGAAAAATTTACTCTAATGTTTCAAATACGTTTTACAAACGATGCACAACCGGGCCTTGGTAAATCGAAGTTAGTAATACATCGAGTAATAATCTAGATAATTTTAATGGATTGTATCATCTTAGCAATCAAATTCAATTCTGTACGTAGAAATTAATGTCTGCATCAGTACATATCAATTATTATGGACGATCCGTTGAATTTTCTTAAAAAACGCGGAGATGGTGAGGAAGTCAATATGTCGACGACAAATGCTGCGCATACCATCTGAGATGTTAACCAACAGAAATATAAAGAGTTCCATTAACGTTCCGACTGTTGAATGAATCCGTTTTGCAGATACACATAATTATGGTCTATATCGCAAAAACGTCGCAGACGGGATATTCTGAAAAAATTTCATCTGTGTGGTTAAAATTTGCACAGTGCCGAAGTTGTTCTAGACGAAACAATATTTTTATTACATTTGCTCCATTTTCACGCTATCAATAAATAAGATCCCACTAATTACTTTGATGCCCTTCATTTATAAAAATTTGCGAACACAACCTAATCCTCAAAAAAAAAATCAATGACAAATGCTTGTCATCAAATAGCAAAACGCTTGCTCATTTTCTCTTTTAAGCAAAACTTTTTATATCTGTAGGTTGGTCGTCTGCGGACCAAGTAGCGCAAAGATAAAAATATTTTAACTCGCAGGGGAATTTTTATATGGAAAAAAATGAAGGAGACATATTTTCAAGAGTTTTGATTGGTTTAGCGTGCGAATCAAAAATTATAAATTTTTGCTCGCACTCATGCAGTCGGCTTTAGAGTAAATGACCTGATGTTTGGCCCAGAACAAGTGGAGTCCAAAATTGTTTAATGTGGTATTTGATTAGGAATGAGCCTAAAATTATTTGTATGTAAATTGATTTGGTTTTGAGTTCTTACCGACCCCAGATTACCAACAACTCTGTGCAGTCTGTTAAATCCAGAAATCGACGGACAGGTCCGACAAAGTGCTATGTTTGTGAAACCATCCAGAGGCCAGAAAGTTATGCGCGGTGGAGAGTGGTGTTTGCCCATCGACCAAAGGTGTCAGTATCGCTGGTATTGATGCTATGATTATTAGTATTGATGCTATGATTGACAATGGCAGCGATTTAAATTTTCTTGCGAATAGCATGTTGGCTGCGGTGGGATTACCAACGATTAATTCAACGGTCACGACATTTCGAGGAATAGGTTCAGGTGAACTACAGACGGAAACCGAGTTCCACATAGTAAATGATGGGTTGCTGCCAGCTAATGTAGTATTGGGCCAAGAGCTATTAAACAGTACGATCACGATTACTTCGAATAGTATCACAATCAAGAAGTTCATTCCCGAATTATCCGCGGTGGCCGAAGTAATTGATCAAATGCCTGTCGATTTATCACATGTAAATGAGAAATGTTTGATCCCTGAAGTGACGACGATAGTTAACAATTACAGTCTCAACAGAGATGCGATAAACAACACAGTAAGATGAATATCGTGTTGGCACACGATACAGCCATATACTCTCGAACTCCAGACGGCCCCATTAGAGTTGCGTGAGATCGAATTGACGAGTGGTTGAAGGAAGGCATTGTTAGACCAAGCTTGTCACAGTACACCAGCCCAATCGGCCTAGCTAACAACAGGACTCGCTACCCCTGCGATTAACGACCAAATCGACCAGCTGAAATATTTCAGTATAAGAAGAGTCGATAAAGTACATGTCCTTTTGGACAGTACGAATTGTACCGCTGCCAGTCGTTCTTATTATTTATGCCTACGTAAACGCAAGATACAGAATCCGTTAATTATTTCTTGATCGTAATATGAAATCCGTTCGATTTTTAGGGTGTACGCAAATTTTTGTGAGTGACTATATAAGTAGGAATTTTTAATTAATAATTTGATTGTGGGAATGGGATAATTAAATACCGACCCGGATGTATCGGAAATTTCGGAACTATTAAAATATGGCACGCCCTCGTCCTCCCAGACCCGCCTCATTTGACATCTCCACGAAAAACCACTTCATATACTCAGCACACGTTGAAGTACGGATGGAGCCCTCGCCACTGGTGTTCGTCTTCTTTGGTGCCACTCTCTGTTTTCGATCGAAGCCTCGTTTGTACTCTTTTTGAACTTTCTCGATCGATCATCGGTCGTGATCCCGTAGTTTCTCTTGGCTTTCGTAAAATTGTTCAGCAATTTCATTTTCGAGCGTTTCCACGATTCGTAGATCCTCCGGCGAATTCATTCTTGTTCCAAACATCTGTTCGAAGGGCGATCGATTTATGGCACGATGAAATAAATTATTCAAAAGCATTTGTACACGGTTCACGTACTTCCACCAGTCTTTAGGTTCGTACGTTGTTAACTTCGCTAAAACAGGGATTATTACTCGATTAACTCGTTCCATTTATCCATTTCCGTATGGCATTCCGGTCGTAATATTTTCATTTCGACAGTAACCTTGATACTCGGAGGATGTAAATGTTGGTGCCTGATCCGAAATAATCCGTCTTGGATTGCCAAATACCTTTTTGTGAACTTCCACCTTCCCGATGGTTTCCTTCGCCGTTGTTCCCTTTGTTGGATGCAACCAAACAAATTTCGTAAAACTGTCTGGTATGGTGTACTACGTTGTTGTTAGGTGACCTAGATGGTCAACATGGTATGTTGTTAAAGGTGCGTCACCTTTTGGGATTGGGTTTAGGCGCACGTCATGTTTCCCTGTCTTTCTGTTGATAAGAATACATTGATCGCAATTTTTAATCACCGCTGCTACTCGTTTTGCGAGGTTCTTCATATAGAATTCCCTTTCTACTAGCTCCTCCGTTCTTCTTTGGCCCGAAATTTCGTTGATCGTGGTACGACGAGACTCTCCGTTCCTTTGCACAATTTATAAAGAATTCCATTATTTGTAATAAAAATTTCATACGGGCCTGTTTCAAGTAGCTTCATAATTTCCTGTATCGCTTCTCTCCACCGCCTTTATTCCGTTCAGAACGTCCTCTCGTATTACCATCAGCACAGGATTTCTCGACAAGGCATCAAGGTGACGCATTCGGTGGCTCGGTCGTTAGTTAGAGTGTCCATTTTGCAATTCGTACACAAATCTACTTTTCCCCCATCGTTCCTGTGATGTCTTGCAGCTGTAATAAAACACAGGATGGGATTGCCCAAAACCATCACTGTCCTTCGACAACATCGTACCCCATCTACACTTAGATGCATTTGTATGCAATTCCGTTTTCGAAGTGAATGAGAAAATACGTAAAACTGGATTTGAAGTCAGAGCAGGTTTTAGCTTCTCCATAGCCGCTCTCTGACTGGGCCCAACTTTGAAGACTGCGTTAATTCGTAACAAGTCAGACAAAGGTTTGGCAACTAATGATTGCCCTTCGACAAACCTTCTAAAATAACTACTGCAACTGACGGATATTGGATGGCTCAGGATACTTGGAAATGGCTTTATGTTTGATTTCAGATGGCTGGATTTTGCCGTTTCGGTTTTATACTCAAGGTATTCCACCTTCTTTACTAACAGCTTACATTTTTTTTATGATATTATGGTATGGTTCAATTATGTATGGAACAAAATATCGGCCAATTGGTCGCCGCGACCTCGGCGGCACACCTCCACCCGATGGTCCCAATTTTCGATGACGCTTATGCATAATTGAGGTTCTATGCCGTTAATGTGCCGAATTATCTCATCCTTTAGCTCTTGAATTGTTGCTGGCTTATCGACGTACACCTTTTCTTTCAAATAACCCCAAAGAAAGAAGTCCAACGGTGTCAAATCACATGATCTTGGCGGCCAATTGAAAGAGCCATTGTTTCGTTAGCTGTGTGGCAAGTGGCACCGTCCTGTTGAAACCACATATCGTCCACATCCATATCGTCCAATTCGGGCCATAAAAAGTTCGTTATCATCTCACGATAGCGGACACCATTCACAGTAACTGCCTGACCGGCCTCATTTTGGAAAAAATACGGCCCGGTGATGCCGCCAGCCCATAAACCGCACCAAACAGTCACTCTTTGTGGGTGCATTGGTTTTTCGACAATCACTCTTGGATTATGATTCGCCCAAATGCGGCAATTCTGCTTATTGACGAATCCACTGAGGTGAAAATGTGCCTTATCACTGAAGATGATTTTCTTCGAAAATTGATCATCCAGTGTTGCCATTTCTTGCCACCATTCTGACCATTGACGACGTTTGGAATGATCAAGAGGCTTTAGTTCTTGAGTCAATTGCACCTTATAAGCGTGTATTCAACGACGTTCATCAACGATGAGCGTGAGAGGTGCAATTGTTGGGCACGACGACGAGTTGAGGTGGACGACTCTTCAGCCACACTATCGCGAACAGCAGCAATATTTTCTGCTGTACGAGCTGTACGAGCATGCACTGGTGTTTTAAAATCTCCTACAGACCCGGTTTGCTCAAATTTTTGCACGATTTTTCCGATTGTACGCACATTTGGACGATTAAATTGACCGAAAAAATCACGAAGTGCACGATATGCATTTTGATTTGAACGCCCATTTTCATAATATGCTTGAATAACTTTAACGCGTTGCTCGATTGTGTATCTTTCCATGGTTCAAATTGAGTTAGTCTGAAATTCAGAAATGTCAAATTAAATGCAGAAAAAAACTTGACGTTTAGGTGTGGTTCACATTCAACGTCGGCCCTTAAAATTTAACCACCCTTTACTTCAAAAATACCCGGAACTATGACTTCATCCATATAGATGCAAACTATTTTCTCTTTTACCAACTCGTCGACCACATTGATAACGAACCTTTGAAAAACGGCGGGTGAATTGCATAGGCCAAAAGGTGCCTTTTGAAATTCGTACTGTCGAAAAGGAGTAACGAATGACGTGTACTTTACCGACTCTTGTGCTACTGGCACGTGAAAAAACCATTGCGCCAGTCCAGCGTGCTAAAATATTTCGCACCCTGCAGCCGGTCAATTTGATCGTTAATCGCAGGAGTAGCGGGTATCGATCACGAATCACTGTCATATTCAATCGATGCATAACCTTTTTGAGCCGTCCGTTTTGTTAACTAGGACGATTGGGCTGGCGTACTGTAACAAACTTGGTCTAACAATACTTTCCTTCAACCACTCGTCAATTTCATCTTGCACTAGCTTCAACTTTAATGGGGCTAGCCGTCTGGGTTTCGAGTATATAGATGTATCGTGTGCCAACACGATATTCATCTTTACGGTGTTGTTTATCGCATCTCTGTTGGGACTGTAATTGCTATCTGTCGTCATCACTTCAGGGCATTTGATCGATTACTTCGGCCACCGCGGCTAATTCCGGGATCAACTTCTTGACAAACCATCATTTACTATGTGGAACTCGATTTCCGTCTTTAGTTCACTTGAACCTATTCCTCGAAATGTCGTGACCATTGGATTAATCGTTGGTAATCCCACCGCAGCCACCATGCTATTCGCAATAAAATTTAAATCGCTGCCACCGTCATTCATAGCATCAACTCAATACCAGCGATACTGACTGTTTTGGTCGATGGGCAAACGCCACTCTTCAGCACGCATAACTTTTTTTAAATACTTCGGATTTCTCGGATCTCCTTGTTATTCTGGCTGAGGCCCGTGTTATTTCAAATGTCTGAACATAAACATTTCTCAGTAAATAAAAATAAACATTTAAATTTGGACTCATATAATTCAGTTTTATTAAATATGTTTTTCTTTTGTTTTTCTTTAATTAATTTCAAGTTTTTGTTAAAAAGTATTTTTCATTTTATAATAATATAATTTATATACTTAACTTTTAAATTTTACGCGTAATATTATAAGTAATTAAGAAAAACTAAATTAAAATAAAATAAGAATATTAATATTAATATTAAATATATTCAATTATAATAATTAATGAAGTAATACAAATAAAATATACAATTCATTTCTTACAAAATATTCTTATTAAAATTAATTAAAAATCATAATTAATTTACAATATTTTTTATATTAAATGTGTAGTTGTATATATTTTTTTTACATATAAATTGTTCTTAATATTTATTTGATATTATGTAAGTATTTTAAAACTAGCAGCATAATTAAAAAATTTAAATTTTAAGCACTGGAGATTAATAGTTATGCTTAATTAAATTTTAGTATCTGATTGCTTTTGTTTTAATTATTAATAAAAAATATATTGTTTTCTTCTGTAGGGGTTCTTAGTACCATACAGATTTCCACTTTTGTTTATGCTACTTTACAGGTGGTTGCAGTACTTCCTTAATTACTTAATTAAATGTGTGGTTTGCGACTATTGCAAAATTATTTAATAATCAGAAAATATCAATATTATAATTAGGACTAGATTTTCCAAAATACAATACATTTAAAAAAAAAACAACAAAAAACAAACTCTTCTGGATGGATCAAAATGTTATTGAATAATAAATTCATCACCGTCTATCTAAATATAATTTTATAGACCAGCCTTAATTTTTACCAAGCGTTTTGTTCGCTCCCTGTACATATAAAAATAATTCGATTCCCAAATTGATTTTTAAAAAATATTTCAAATTGTTTAGTTTTAATTTAGCACCAACTCATGTTATATCACGTTCTAATTTATATTTTAAACAAAAAAAACTAACAAAAACGAAATAATTGATATTTTCATATTGATAAAAACTTGTTGTCTTATTGATAAATGTTTAATCGAAAATACAAATTGTCATTTATTTTAAGTACAAACTTAAATAAAATTTTAATGCAATAGTTTTTGTTTTTAAAATTTGGAAGAGCATTATTGTTATACTTTATTATTTAATTATTTTACAAATATATTTTTATTGTGAACAATTAAATAAATATTGTTTTATTTTTATTTACATGCAAATTATTTATAGCACTGGCCTATTAATTTTTATAGGCCAAAACTAAACATAAAACAAGGAACTTAAATAATATTTAAATTTTCAAAGTACAATTTTATTTTGTTTATCTTGTCTAATGATTATCATTTTTTTTTAAATATTATTTACAAAACAAATATGTACAGTTATGATTTATTTAATGTCTGTTGTCTCAAAATGGCTTGATAATTTTTATTAATTTCGTTTTTCTAACGGCTCATTTCGATGGTACCAATTTACGAAAACTCGTCAGAGGGTGTAACGTGTAAAATGCGAAAATATTTGAATTATATTAACTGTTTTGTTACTGCCATCTATTGAAAGATTATTGATATTTTTAGTACTAAATAATAATATAAGTTTTGCTATGTTGGTAACACTATTGTATTACATAAAAAAAGAGAATAATAAAGAAACCACCGAATAAGATAGACGTAAAATCAGCGAAGTGTTTTAATTTATATTGTGGTACAAGAGAACGCCCAATTTTAGAAACACCGTGTTACATATTTTAGAAGTGGGATAGTAAAATCCAAAAATTAATAAAATAACATCGAGTATAAATATATTAGTATATATATATAATTAAAAAAATAAAATAAAAAAATAAAGCGGCGTGTACGTTGTAATGCCACACACTTGTCATGGAAATTTCGACATCATACGCGGTACAATATACTTAACATTTCGAAACATTGCACGCGCGAAAATATTTAATGATGCGAAGAAATTCCATGAAATTGTATTTTGTAAAATAAACACATTTTATATTTCGAAATTTATTTCTTTTACGATAATTCAATAACGATAAAATATGTTTATTAGGCATTACAAAATATTGTAATAATTAATATTAAGTTAATAAAAAAGATATAGATTTGGTTGCTCGAGGAAGAAGCAACTATGTTAATAATAAATAAATATAATGTATAATATATATAATATAATAATAAATAATAATTAAAAATAAAGAAGTGATAATATACACCCCATCCCTTTACATGGCGATCTTGCCGAATATGAATCTGAATGTATAGTGAATTTGCGGTGATAAGTTTTAGTAATATACAACGCGTGAAAAGTAAATTTAATACAAATAAGCGAATAATGGTGCATTAAACAACATTACGTATATATTTATTTTTAAACTGTGCAGTGAAACATTAACAAAAAAAAAAATGTTGATAATAAATAATAGATGCGGAATATAATAAAAAAGTGAATCTAAAGTGTTGGGTGTCCGTCGCACCACACCATATATAGTATATATATATATATATATATATATATATATATATATATATATATAAAAAAATTGATAGACGAGAGTGGAAACCCCCACTTAAAATTTGGGTATACACAAAAAAAAATGGATTTCTTCAATGGCGCGAGGAACCTTGAGGCTGTGCAGAGCAACCAGAAGACCGTCAGCAATGACCATCAATCACCAAACAATACGGACATGTCAGGGTATTTTAAGGTAACAATAGTTGTAATAATAATATTAGCTATAATCTATATAATTAAGAAAGCATACGAAAATGCAAAGAAAAAAAATTGTTACAAATTTAACAAGAGTAATAAACTCTTAAACAATAAACATGAATAAGTATGATAGTATAGTATATATATGAATATAGAACAAAAAAAAATTGATGTCAAGAAGATCCAATTGCACAACATATTTTATAAATATTTTTTTTTATTTTTTAATGAGTGTGTAGTCACCACCTATTAAGTTACAATTAACAAAATATGCTTTGAAAAATAATTTTATGACACACATATAATTTCCCTTTAATTTCATTTCTGGTGTGATCAAATTTCCAATATAAATTAGATATAGAATTAATTTAGATTATGTGTAATATTTAAATGCCATTTAAGAAGAAAATGGATCTAAAAATTAGTGAAGTTATTAAAGTGTTACCGATCTTCACAGGTGAACACAAAGATCTAGAAAATTTTTTAAGTTTGGTCAAGTTGTTACATGACGAATTAAAAATAACTGATCAACCAAAATTGATCGCGATTGTGTTAGCGGCTAGAATTAGTGATAGTGTAAAATCAAAAATCACGTTAGAGGAAAAACCAGAAACTTTTAAGAAGCTAAAAGAATTATTTTACAAAGTGTTTGGCTTAAGGCGTTCTCCACTAGAGATACAATCAGAAATACATAGAGCCAGGCAAACGGGTAAAATAGAACACTATATAGAAAAAATTGAAAAGTTAGTTAACGAACTAAATAGTGTACAAGTAAAAATCCTAGCTGATGCAGATATAAAAACCGTACATTTGATATCGGATCAATTGGGTTTAAATGCATTCAAAGAGGGATTAATAGATATATTGAAACCCACTGTAATGGCAGCTAGACCAAAAACTTTAGCTGAGGCTATCGAAGTAGCAAGAGAGGCCTCAAAAGTTTTTCAAACAGACACACAAAATGTGTCACAACTTAAACACCAAATATCTCAATTTACCAGAAAGAAATTTAATAGGAACAGCAGAATTGCCGGTCGGAGCAATAACAGTTATAATAGTGAACATTATAATAACTATAGAAATAGCAATAGTTATCAACACAAAAATAATTTATATCGTGGTAATGCAAATTATGGACAACGAAATTCGAATCGTTTCTCAAACCAAAATAATAATTATAACCAAGGATATTTTGATTATAGAAATCAAAATTATAATAATGAAAATCGAAGAAACCGAAATATACATGTATTACAAAGGTCGGGAAACGGGGCTATTCCTCCGATAACATCACAGGAGGATATAACAAAACAATTGAACGAGTTAGCAATTCACTAATTTTCCATATAAATGCAAATTCAGGAAGTCTGGTAATGTTACAATCAGATTTGTCCGGAGACGTCTTGACATTTCTGGTTGATACAGGATCGGATATCACTGTTTGCAAAGTGGATAAATTAAGAGAAAATATAGCTATAGATAGTAATAATAGATGTAGAATAACGGGAGTGACAGACTCCGAAACATATTCATTAGGCACTGTATATACAAACTTTAAATTCCATAATCATATTATTAAACAAAATATACACATAGTTGAAACAAATTTCCCCATAAACACAGATGGAATAATAGGTAGGGATTTTTTGAGCAAAAATGGATGTAAGATTGATTATGAAACTTACACAATCACTATTAACTCTGTAGATGAAGAAATTATCCTACCCTTTAGACGAATCTTCCAACACAAAATACTTTTACAATACCAGCGAGAACAGAAATTTTGAAAGCTCTAAATATTAAAAGAAGTGAAGATAGTATAATTTTAAATGAAGAAATAAGTAAAGGAGTATTTATTTGCAATGGAATAATTCCTAAGAATGGTATTGCACATATAAGAATAATAAACACTAATGAAGAAGCAGTTCAAATAGATAAATATGAACCAAAATTAAAGAATTTAAGTAATTATCATATAATACGGAACACTAAAGACACTAACATTTCAAATAAAGAACGGTACACGAAAATAATTAAAGAATTGAACATGGAAAATAATAATGATTACGAAAAGGAGGAAATTTTTAAAATTTGTAGGGAATTTACAGATGTTTTCTACGTTTCTGGTGATACATTAACAACTAACAATTTTTACAAGCAAGAAATAATAAAAGAGGATAATACGCCTGTCTATATAAAAAAATATAGGTTGCCAAAAGCTCAATATAATGAAATAGATAAAGAAATCGAAAAACTTTTAAATAATGATATCATTGAACCTTCAATCAGCCCGTATAATTCTCCATTGTTAATTGTCCCAAAAAATCTTCTGAAGGTGATAGAAAATGGAGATTAGTTGTAGATTATAGGCAATTAAATAAAAAAATTATAGACGATAAATTTCCATTAACTCGTCTAGAGGACATATTAGATAATTTAGGCCGAGCGAAATATTTTTCGACGTTAGACCTAACTAGTTCTTTTCATCAAATAGAACTAGAGAAGGAATCTCGTCCTATGACAGCCTTTTCGACGAATAAAGGACACTTTCAATTTAAAAGGTTACCATTTGGACTCAAAATATCCACGAACAGCTTCCAAAGAATGCTATCAATAGCATTAGCTGGTCTAGAGGAACTTGCGTTTCTATACGTGGATGATATAATTGTTTTTGGTTGTGGAATGAAACACCACAATAATAATTTAATTAAAATATTTAAAAGATTAAGAGCCTATAATTTAAAAATCAATCCATCTAAATGTAATTTCTTGAAAAAGGAAGTCACGTATTTAGGTCACTACATCACAAGTGAAGGGGTTAAGCCTGACCCTGCGAAATATGAAGTGATTAAAAATTATCCTCGCCCAACCGATTCGGATAGTACACGCCGATTCGTTGCATTCTGTAACTATTACAGAAGGTTCATCAATAACTTTGCTTTGATAGCGAAACCTCTCAATAACCTATTAAAAAAGGGAACAGTGTTTGTTTGGTCTGACGATTGTGAAAAAGCATTTAATTTACTTAAAACAAAATTAATTAATCCACCAATCCTACAGTATCCAAATTTTGATAAAGAATTTGTTCTAACAACGGATGCATCAAATTTCACGTTAGGTGCTATCTTATCACAAGGTGAAGTTGGGAAAGATCTACCAATTGCCTTCGCAAGTAGATCTATGGATAAACACGAACTAAATAAACCAGTTATTGAAAAAGAACTATTAGCTATACATTGGGCCATAAATTATTTTAAACCTTACCTTTACGGTAGACAATTTACTGTGGTAACTGACCACAGACCACTGGTAAGTCTGTTTACAAATAAGAATCCATCGTCTAAAATGACCAGAATACGATTAGATCTAATTGACTACAATTTCAACATAATTTTTAAACAAGGTAAACTAAATACCAATGCAGATGCTTTATCTAGAATAGTTTGGGACACTGAAGCATTAAAAGCATTAATACCAAAAGAAAAAGTTAATGTAATCACTAGAAGTATGAAAAATAAACTGGATGAAAATTCTAAAGATTTTAGTGTAGATGTACCAAGAAAAGAGCCCGATCAACTCTATGCTTGGGAATGTACATCTATAACTGAAGTACAGAAATTAAGAGAATTAAGGTTTGTGTATGAACAAACAGAAAACTCGCGAGAAACTAAAAACAATAAATTTATAAACGTACCAACAGGTTTGCAGGTTATAAATAAATTCGGCAATGACAACAAATGGTTAAAAACTGTGACTATTTTGATTAGCAATAATCCAATTATGGAAATGAATTCAAAATTGGAGAAGTTAATTAATTGCATGCAAAACCTGAAAATAGATAAACTAGCATTGAAAAGCAACGATTTAATTTTTAGTCACATAGATATTAATGAATTCAAAAATAAATTTAATGTTCTGCAGAACTCAAAAAAAGGTAAAAAAGAAGAAAATAATTTAAAAATAATAATTTATAAACCGCCGAAAAGAATAATAGATACCGAAGAAATGTTAGGAATAATTTTAGAAAATCACACGAATCCAATTGGAGGTCACTCAGGTGTTAAAAGAACAATCTGTAGAATAAAACAGAGATATGTGTGGAAAAATATGAGTAGAATGGTCAAAGATTTTGTAAATAAATGTGAATCTTGCAAAAAGAATAAGATAATCAGGCATACGAAAGAGAAAATGAAAATTACAGAAACACCAGGGAATAGTTTTGAAGTGGTAGCAGTAGATACGGTAGGACCACTGAATATTTCGAATGGATTTAGATACATATTAACTTTACAATGCGAATTAACCAAATACATAGAAGCAATTCCATTAATAAATAAAGAAGCCATAACCATTGCGAAATCAATAGTAGAAAAGTTTGTGTTAAAATATGGTATTTTCCAGGTTTTAAAAACAGATATGGGAACTGAATTTTTAAATGAATTAATGAAAAACATTTGTAAATTACTAAAAATCAATCAAGTCAACTCTACACCATATCATCATGAAACCTTGGGTTCAATAGAACGAAACCATAGAGTTTTAAATGAATACTTAAATAATTTCACTACCAACGGCAACTGGGATGAATGGTTACCATACTTTGTATTCTCGTATAATACAACTCCACATACCGATACACAATACACTCCATATGAGTTAGTGTTTGGAAAGTTAGCTACCATACCATCATTCATAGATACTGAAAAAACGAATCCGATTTATAATTATGATAATTATGCAGAAGAAGTTAGGTTTAGATTACAAGAGGCTCACAAAAAAGCTAATGAATTATTGAAAAGAACCAAAGAAAATAGAAAAAAGGAATTAGATAAAAAAATAAATCCAGGAAATTTCAGCGTAGGTGATCTTGTTTATCTGAAAAGGGGTAACAGAAGAAAGCTTGAAAGTAATTATACTGGACCTTTCGAAATAGTGGAAATAAATGATGTGAACTCGAAGATTAAAATAGAGAATGAAATTAAAGAAATACACAATAACCGTCTAAAAAAAATAAAAACAAGAATGTAATTTTTATAAGCATATAAATTTAAGATGAATTCATTTGAGTAGAATTAAGATTACTTAATTAGAATAACAAGATAATATTTTAGAAGCTAAATAAAATATATATATATATAAATAAACAAAAATAATAATGATAATAAAAAAATTTACTAATCTTCAATTGGTAAATTTTTCTAAAGGGGAAGGATGTAATGCCACACACTTGTCATGGAAATTTCGACATCATACGCGGTACAATATACTTAACATTTCGAAACATTGCACGCGCGAAAATATTTAATGATGCGAAGAAATTCCATGAAATTGTATTTTGTAAAATAAACACATTTTATATTTCGAAATTTATTTCTTTTACGATAATTCAATAACGATAAAATATGTTTATTAGGCATTACAAAATATTGTAATAATTAATATTAAGTTAATAAAAAAGATATAGATTTGGTTGCTCGAGGAAGAAGCAACTATGTTAATAATAAATAAATATAATGTATAATATATATAATATAATAATAAATAATAATTAAAAATAAAGAAGTGATAATATACACCCCATCCCTTTACATATATAATTTGAAAGATCTTTTTAATAAATTAAATAAAATTAAGGCGGAGTGCAGTGAAATCTGTGACTTCGATAACGAAGATATTTTCACGTATAATTCGATTGATCGCGAATTAGTACAAATTCTTAAGACAAAAATAATTCCTATAGCACAACTATATACAGATCCAAAAAGTTCATTATTTAATTTAGAAAATATTTTGTGCCAGTCGGAAATATATTTGTCCGAAGATGTAATTAAGTTTGAGTACCGAATTACACGGCGTCTACACTATGCAAATTTGCTGATATTTTCTCTCATGAAATTAAATTTATCAATGTATGTGTAAGTATATTATACAGATTTTGCAATTCTCAGCAAATTATCAGGAGGCTATTTCACGAAAAAATTATCATGAAATTTGTACGAAATGTCAAATTAAAATGCACTTTTAAGGTTATGTCTTTCATTTTTTTCCTACTGTTGAGACGTAGGTTTATAGTTGAATAAAACAAAAAAAAATTTAATGGCATTTAATACTAAAAATACCGTAAAATTAATTAATATGTACAGAAATTACGAATGCTTATGGAAAATAAGCTGTAAACAATGTAAAAGAATGGATTTGAAAATTGATGCGTTCCAAAAAATTAGTAATGAATTAAACATAGATGTTGAATTGATAAAAAAAAAATTAGAAATTTACGAAGCACATATGTGGCTGAAACAAAAATTAAATAAACAAAAAAAATCCGGTAATGGTGTTGATGGAGACAAAACCATATGGTATTTGTTTGATGAACTAAAATTTTTAGACGAGGTGATTGTCTTACGAAAATCCACAGGAAATTTTGATGAAGAGGAGAACGAAACAACTGAAACGGGTTACAGTGATGTAAGTAATTTTATTTTAAATTCAAATCAAATCTACATTTTAAAATGAATAATAATTTTATTCACGAAATTTTTTGCCACTGAAAAGGTACGTCTCCCTTCCCGATACAAAAATTGGCAATAGTGTTCCGCATTTTATCCACTACCATGGTAGAGCTTGTTATTGGTTCATTTTGAAGTACTCTGCTAGAAAAAGTTTGCGGTAAACAGGTTGGTTGTAAATCATCACAATCTTCTTTTGGCTTAATCGGTTTCGTCAAATAATTGTGAAGTACACAACAAACTTTGACAATCATGTCAACTGTTTCTAGTTTTACATCCATTGGCCTGTGGAAGATCCTAAACCGCGACGCTAATCTACCAAATGCGCATTCCACGGTTAATCTCGCTCGGGATAACCGGTAATTGAATACTTTTTGTTTAGTATTTAATGTTTGTGATCTGCTGTATGGTTTCATCATATGCCGATCTAACTTAAATGCATCATCACCGATAAAAAAGTTATGCACCGGCATTGTTTCACCTTCCAAATAATTTTGTGGTGGGATGTTTAATTGATCAATTTTTTTAAAAAAGTTTGTATTTTCATAAATTGTGTTATCAGAACCTCTCCCGTTAGAACCAACATCAATTAATAAAAATCTTGAATGTGCATCTACGATAGCCAATAAGACTATGCTATGATGTCCCTTAAAATTAAAATAATCTGATCCAGAATTAGGTGGTTTGATAATCCTGATATGTTTCCCGTCAATAGCACCCAGGGTGTGCGGGAAATTCCAAATCTTCCAAAAATCTTGTATAATTTCATACCATCCAGCTTCAGTGTTGTTAATCTAAAATAATATGTCTTTGATTATTTATAATGTTTCAATTAATATAGTTAATAATTATTTATATTTATTTTGTTTAGATTGGAAATGAAGTGGCAGAAGAAGTCGTACAATTGTTTGCTGATAAAGAATCACATTCAAGCAAAAAACAAACAAAAGTAAAAAACAAAAAACTTGATAAATATGAAGCAGCAATTGCCGATTTGAAACAAATAGCCCCATCGAACATATTCGAAACATTTGCACAAACGGTTGCACTTCAATTGGAAAAAATTCATGAGCTGGACGTTGCAGAAGCATTCAGCTGTATGCAGCAAATACAAAACTTAATTGGCAATAAAATTACCTCACTTTTAAGAAGTGAAGCTAACGCAAAAAAAACTTATTGTAACACATGTTCCCAGCATCAATTGAATTCAAGCAACTCAGAAGACCACCACAGCAATACACAACGTTTTAGCCCATTTGATTTCGATGAGCCACCCACTTCAAATTCATGTTTTAAAAATATTCAAACATCCTCTTCTAATTCAACCAATGTTACAAGACCATCGACTTCCACTCCAATCAATATAATAAAAAACAAACAAGAATATTCGCCAGATTTCAATTTAACCGGATTTTCCAGCATGTCACCACTAATTTCCAATTTTAAATCGATCATAACAACCAATAAAATAAATCGAACACCGCTGACCTCAACTTCATCATCGTCATCTTCAAAATCTATTCCTTTTAATCCGAAAACAAACACAACAACCACTTTTAGTATCCCAGAAACTAAAAGAATTAAAATATTAGAAGATATAACAATTGAACATGCTAAATCCTGAAGGATGCAATGGTTATGTCAGAAATCGTAGATTACAAGGCGATGATTATTTTAATTAAATTTTTTATTTATATTTTTTTTACCCTGAATTTTTCTATAAATTAGTTTTTGTTATTGTGATAAATGAATTTTATGAACTATTGTGATTATAGTTTTTTAGTTATTTGTTTTTAAGAATTATGTACAGTATAGTATACTTATTTTGTAAGCCAACTGAAATAAAACATTATACTTACTTTTAAATATTCTGGTTGTAGTTTTATGTATAATGCGGTTAGAACCTCTGGAACAAATTCAGATATTGTCTTCCAAAATACTTTAGCTAGATACTCTAATGAATGATAGGAATCTCCCGTTGCTAGATATCTAAGAGTTACAGCCAGTCGAGTCTGGGCGCTCATTGCTTGCCGAAATGTGGTGTTTTTTTTCTCAATTTCATGTCGTACCTAAAATATATTTTTTTAAATATAACTTTAAATGTTTACAAATTTTGTAATGTGGTAATATAATACTTACTAATATCAATATTTCGTTAAATTGTTCATAAGACAATCTTGTGAAATTTTTAAACGAATCATTTTGTCCCCACAATAAGCTGTGCAATAGTTTTTCGTCATGAGATTCCGAACAACGCTTGGCTAAATATGGGTTAACCCAAAAGGCCCGTTTTAGATGTTCGGATTTTTCTTTTTTTTCCAAATCCTCAATTTTTTTTAGGATTAATAGTTTTTTGATTGCTTTATGCCGTCTATCCATTGTGTCTTTTGCTGCACGAGTTTAAAAAACTTAAATTTAAATGTAATATATATAAATATAAAGTTTATATATTTTTTATAAATTTTTTGACAGTCACCAAATTTTATTTGACAATTGAAGAAAATTATCATGAGAGTAAAATGCCCAGTTATGATAATTTTTTAACAAATATTTATCAATACATTGAAAAAAACACACACATACATAAAATTTCATGAGAGAAAATATCAGCAAATTTGCATAGTGTAGACGCCGTGTTAACAAAAATAAAAATTTTAGTTCTATAAGCAATAATAATAGTAATAATAACTATCATCAGAAGAATCAATCAAATCATAAGAACAATTTTCCTAATAACAATAAGAAGAAAAATTATACAAATTTTAATCAAAATTATTCCAACAATATTCATAGAAATTTTAATTCTAACAACACTAACAATACTAATTTTAACAACACAAATAATCAATATTTATGCAATCAATATAGTAACGATAATAATTTTAATAGACAAGAACAATTTAGGAATACGGGACAGTATAGACAATTTAATCGAAATAACTCGAATAATTTTAATCGATTCAATAGAAATATAAACGAAAATCGGGTTACAGAACCCATGGAAGTCGATAATATTGTGTCTAGTCAGGAAATTAATCCAGAAGTAAATTTTATGGAACCGCCTCGATTAATCAACTCCCGATAGTAAAGCTAACATTCAATAAAACTTCTATAAATTGTTTAATAGATACTGGGTCGGATACCAGTCTTATTAAACCAAACGTTCTAAACTATTCAACACAAAAACTTAAAGACCCAATAAAATACAATTCATTAGGAGGATCAAATTATGTAACAGAGAGAACTATATAACTATATAACTCCGATCCCAATAGAACTTAAAAAACATGGCACAATAGAATGGAAAATATTCCCTCTAAATAGTGCGAAATACGATGCAATAATGGGCATCAATTTTTTAAAACCATTTGAAGCCATGGTTGATATATAAAACGAACATTTAAAAATTTTCAATGATTAGTGAACTTACTGAAGTATGTCACTTAGAATCAACAATAAATCCTTGCGAGGAAATACTTAATAAAGTGAGTCAAACTCATTTAAATAATGAAGAGAAATCATATTTAAAAGAAATTTTAGTAAGAAATAAAGACTTGTTCTATCTCGCAGGTGAAAATTTGACCTTCACCCATGAGATAACTCATAGTATAAAATTGCAAAATGAAAATCCAATTTATAGTAAGATATATCGCTATCCCCAAATCCACGAAAATGAAATTGAACGTCAAATTAAAGATATGTTAAAACAAGGTATAATCCGAGAATCAAACTCACCATATAATTCACCCTTATGGATTGTTCCAAAAAAGATGGACAATTCAAATGTGAAAAAATGGCGAATCGTCATAGATTATAGAAAAATTAATGAAATTACTATAGACGATAAGTTTCCAATCCCCAACATTGAAAGCATTTTAGATAAATTGGGAAGAGCCCAATACTTTACCACGTTAGATTTGGCAAAAGGTTTTCACCAAATAATGGTAAACCCAGAAGACCAAAAGAAAACGGCCTTTTCAACACCGTTTGGGCATTATGAATACGTAAGAATGCCATTCGGATTGAAAAATGCCCCGGCGACTTTTCAACGCCTCATGAACTCTGTCTTAAGACAGTTCATTAACAGAATTTGTGTTGTATACTTGGATGATATTTTAATTTTCAGTACATCCATCGAAGAACACATAGACAGTATAAATAAAATATTTAATAAATTAAGAGAAGCTAGATAGCTAGATAAAAGATTCAAGAAGATAAATGCAATTTTTTCTGTAAAGAAACAGAATATCTGAGACATACACTGACACCAGAAGGGGTAAAACCCAATGCAAAAAAGATACTAGATATAACAACTATTAAACTCCCGGAAACTCAAAAACAAATTAAATCATTTCTAGGAATAACCGGATATTATAGAAAATTTGTAAAAGACTATGCTAAAATAGCACAACCGATGACAAAATATTTGAAAAAAGATACAAAAATTAATAAACTAGATCCTACTTACGTAAACTCATTTGAACAATTAAAAACGTTGCTTACAACACACCCCATTTTAAAATACCCCAATTTCAACAAATCATTTGTGTTAAATACAGACGCCTGTCAGTTTGCGATTGGTGCTGTTTTGTTACAAGATAACCATCCCATTGCTTATGCAAGCCGAACTCTTAATAATCATGAACTCAGATACAGCACGACTGAGAAAGAATTACTAGCCGTAGTATGGGCAGTAAGGTATTTTAGACCCTACATATATGGAAAAGCCTTTGTATTAAAAACTGATCATCAGGCATTAAAATGGCTTCATACAAAGTATCTAGGCAAAGATTTAAATCCAAGACTCCAGCGATGGATACTATCACTTGGAGAATACAATATCAAAATTGATTATCTAAAAGGCAAAGAAAATAAGATTGCAGACTTCTTGAGTAGGTTAAATGCAGATAGACATGAAATTAATGAAGTACAACTTAGTGAATTTAGTGATATATTTCAATTCAACGAAGGGAGAAATGTTCCCTTATTACAGGAAATAAATAATGAAGAATTAGATGATAACACATCAATGCAACCGACAATACACTCTCAGGAAGAAGAACAGAACGATAACATATCAATTTTAGAAACTGTAGTAAATCGATTTAAACTGCAAATAATAATTACAGACAATTTTACTGACGAATATGAGAATATACTAGGTAATCGAAGAATCAATATAAGACCAGATTTATCAAGGGAAGAATTAGTAAATAAATTAAAAAACTACATAACAGGTTCGAAAGTTGCTATATATACCCAAATTTCAGATCATGACTTTTGCTTAATCCAACAAATATTAATAGAAGAATTTCCCACAACCAAATTTGTGAAATGCGTATCCCAAGTAGCAATATGAAACTGAAGTTTCAAAAGTACCAAAATAATAGTTTTATATAAGTTTATTTGGAACGGGTTATTTTAATACTGTTCCTCGATGGTTTTAAGTTCGTATATTTTAAACGTTTCTTAGAGGATTTCAATAAACGTTATGAAAACTATTAAGTTTTTTTGAACCGATTCCACATCAGTTTTCCTACCACGCATTAAAGACAGATACATTTAAGCTTTTTAGTTTTTATGAAACGGTGTAGAAAGATGTTTTCCGAAACTTTAATTAAACCTTAACACACTTTAATTTTCTTTTGCGTGAATGTAGATCACATATATTATTTTAAATCTATTTATTTAGCGATCGTATGGAAAAATATATTTTTCGCAACTAATCTGGCAATTATTTAAAGTACGTATGAGTAGCTGTTCATACTTCACCAATTTTGAATATTGTGATCAGATGATCATAGAAAATCTTACCATCGCATTTAACACCACTTGTATACTTCAAAATACATATAAATGTAGCAAACCACTAACGACTTACATATACTGTTTCTCTGTTTTTGTTTTCTCCTATATTTAACGAACAATAACCTGGTTTTATGTGAAGTTATACAAGTTGGCGATAGTACCCATTTAATGAAATTTAGTTAATTTAAAATCAAGTATTGTCAAAAGTTTCAATTACATCCTCCTTATTAAAGCAAAAAATAGACACAAACAAATTAGATGCCTTGTGCTATCTATTTTGTGAATAACAACGGAATTAGTTACACAGCAAACCAACACAAGAAAAGTAGTAAAATTTGTGTGTGAAATTTTATTGTTAAATATAAAACAACATTAATCTATGTAAGCTAGCCAATTCAAATACTTTGCATTATTTGATTTAAAACTAACTAAATTTCTTTAAATCTTATCACGAACGCGCACAACGTTCACAAAAAGGATGACTACTTCCACTATACAATATTTGGTGGGTTTTTCTTAAACAATTGACCCGTACAATGAAAACGATTTTGTGAATTTATCTGTTCTCTTCGTTTCGGTATATATCTTATCTTATCTTACCTTAATCTTAATTTAATTGAAGCGATCGGATAAACAAAAAAAATGTCCATTAATTTTAACCTGATAAATTAAAATACGTAGCTAAACATTGAATAATGTGTTAGTGCGTACTAATCTTAAAAAAACGCAGAAAATCGTTTTCGATGTACATAACAATTGCTTAGAAGAAAACGCACCAATTATGCAAATATTTTAATACATAAGTATCTATATAAATAGAACATATTTTAATTTTATTATATTTTATTATAATTTAATTTATATATATATATATATATATATATATATATATATGTATATATATATATATATACACACTCAACAATTTTGCATTCTTTTGTGATGCAAGGCTTGCATTGCGGCATATGCGATGTACGATATATCACATTATGAAGTAAACCTTACATTGAAAATCAAATCGATGCAATTATGTTAAAATTGGAAGCAAGTTTTGCAACGGAACGTCGATGTTCAATTCAACTTAATGAGTTCAAAATAATTTTGCTTTTTCCAACAATAAATTTAATGGAAATTTGACAAAGTCCTTTATTGCTAATAATAATAAATTAACTCAAACATTTTGCCGGTTAAATTATGGAACAGTAACTTTACAATAAATTATAATTTAATATTTATATGAAAGTGGTATGTTCAATTTTGGTACGGCTAACTGCAGTTTGTAATAGATGAGTACGATCAAAATTATATTATTTTAAAATTATGATTACCTATAGTTGGTTATTTATTATGTAAAATTATCTATTTACAATAATACTAAAAGTGAAATTACAGAATTCAATCGAGTAATTATGCATAAAACACCAAAAAATTCCTTAAAATAAACACAGTGCAATTAAATTTTTTTAAAGTTCATACCCCTGTTTCCTACGAACTAGAGAATGATTTTTTTTTCCTTTATCCATATACCGCCTGTAAAACGTTTTACAGTACAGTGCACAGTGGATCGTTTAATAGTTTAGTGGTATAGAAATTCGATTATAAGGTTTATTATAACAATTTATTATATAATCTTTTTATAATATTTATTATATTCGCGAATAATTAACGCCTTTCTTAAATTGTTGTGTTGTGCTATATATATTTAATACAAAACAGTTTTACTGAAATTTTGTGTTTGATGGATTTGTACATGGTGAATTTCCTCTACATTAAAATTAATTATAACGGTACCGTTAACTACGTTAAGATTAGAAAACATGAAGATATCTGGGAATATAAAGATTTTCTTTTATCGGGTAAGTAATAATTCATGTCATTTTAATTATCAATTGGCTTCTGATGGTAGCAAATATAATAATAATTCAATATTTTTGTGTGGCGTCTAATTTTTTCCTATGTGATGGAACGTTGCATCATAACTTTGTTGGTTTATGATGCAACGTTGCATCAGTTCAGATGTTAACACCTAAATGGCGATATTTCTGTGATTGTCAATTTTTTTGAAATTAATATTTCACAATAACATTTTGTATTGATTTTTTTGCTTTCAGCATCGATAAATGTGAACATCTCGGTATATGATATTGATTACTTTACGGACTCTAAAGATGTTAGAATTTATGAGGACGATTTTTTAGAAATTGTTAACCAGTATAAAAGTAATCCAGAATTTCAACTAAAGATAGTTTTAAAAGACAACGATAAAGGTATAAATCAAAGTAGTTCATAAATTGGCTTGATTATATTAAAATCATTTTTTTGAATTTTAAAAGAATTACCTGAAAATCCAGCAACGCCAGTGAGCCGCCAAAATTGCCGATTGGATTATCAAATGCACATAAATGCTCTGGTAATTAAACTTGATAATTAAGTACAATAAAAAACAGTTTCATAACTATAATTAATGTTATCCACTGCAGGATTTAGAAACTTTCATTCTCCAAACTCAAAACGCGTACGTATTAAGTAAAAAATTTATTTCCGGAGAATCATCGAAAGGGCTCTCAGATGTTGAAAGACGAGCAATAATTAGAGAAAGTGTAGATTGCTTAACATCAAAATTCTCCTACCATCCCGATCCAGCGTGCATAACGGCCTTAGCACTTGCTATTGTAGAACTTTTTCCTCAATTAAAAACAATTCAGAAAGAAAATGGAGGAATAGTAAGATTTTAAAAAGATATATAATTTGTTTAGATGTAATGCAAGTTTTAATATTTATATATATATAGGACGCTTTATATGACCGAAAGAAAAATCGAGGATACGTAATTTCCAGACTAAACCGTGTCCGACAAAAATTATACACCGCGGAACAGTATTCAGGAGTAATCAGTCGGAAACGTAACGCAGCAAAATCGTCAGTTTCAACAATAATCGCGCCATCTTATGATATTGACAAAGACGAAAATTTTTTAATTTTAAAAAATGTAAATGTTGTAACTCAGAAGGATCTTATTAAGCAAAAGCTTTGCGACACTTTGAGTATGCGCCTAGATGTTTTTCAGACTTCATTAAAAATAGAGAAATTTTCAAAACATTTTCCATTTTTTTTCACGTCACCTGATTTGGTAAAATTTAATAATATATAATTAAAATTGCAAAAAATTGATAAATATTTTCCATTTTGAAATAATTCTAGATTCTATATGACTTCGAAATTAGGTACCCAACAAAACATAAAAATTTTATAAACAAATGGCAAATTTGTGCTCCACACATAAAAAAAGTGTTTATGGAAACCAAAGGACAACATTTTAAAAGTTTACCTGAAGTTGAAGGTAGCATAAATATATCGTTTATTATTTAAAATTAACTTTTAATAAATTTTTATTTATAGAACTACTACCATCGATGCGGGATTTATTTTATCTATTAAATATTTTACCACAAGTCGTAGCGGGTAGATCGTCGGCCAATATTCAAAGAGATCGATTCTCCATTAATAAAATATTAGTGTTTCGAACGGTAAGTTTTATTCTATAATACGTAAACAAAGTACGAGTATATTTATATAGATTTCCTAACAATAAATTCACAGTTAAATCTTGCTCAAGAAGAATTAATGACATCGGAATTAACTCATCCATACATCATTGCTGAAGGAGAAAATAAATCAGCAATATCAAATTATCTTCTTTGTATAGAGCGGGAGCTAATCATCCTACCAGATCATTTTACCTTTATCGAGGCGATTGATATGTTGTTTAAATCCCATTATGTTTTTGGGCAGCATTTCGATAATTCTTTAAAAACTTTTTAGGCATTTATTGGATACTATTTTTATGATTTAGAAATAGCAGGAACAATTACGTCTAGAATCAAAGAAATAGCCAGCAAACTAGATCAGCAGGTAACAGCTTTGCCCATAGCTATATTTTTTCAATCATTCTTTTTATAAACATATTACATATTATAACATATAATTTTTCTACAGTTCCCTTTTTTAATTTACACCGCCTAAAATGTTTTTTTGTTATGTTTGTAGTGAACTATTTTCTGAACTTGATACATTAATTCTTCATTTAAAATATAAAGAATTTGTGAAAGAAAAATTTGCAGTTAAAATTAAATGTGTCAAAGAAAAGAACTGCGCGTGTACTTTTCAAACTTTCTTTGCCCTACGAAAGCATATACTTAAATCTCACGTTGAGAAAGCTAATATTGAACAAACGAATACTCCAATATTTGGTTTAATCGAAGCAGGAAGCCCAACTAGTTCTTTGGGAAAAAGCGATCCTTTTAATAACAATATCCTGTTAGACAAATCGCCAACAATTCAAATTCCAACTATAAATGATTTTGAAAAATCATTGAAATGTTTTTATGCTAAACTTAATCTACTGAGTTTGCCTGAGGCAACAGTAACAGAAATTTTTTATGAATCCAAAATTGTAACTGAAATCGCTGTAAATATAGTATCTGCGCCATCTGAAATTAAGAATACCATGTTTAATAAAACTAAAATCTCTGAAACCTTGAAAAATTTTTGTTCGATACATAAACGTAAAAAACTGTTCTTAGAAAATCCTTTTTATGTGGAACCGCAGCAAATTCCCATTGGTTTTAGATGGGAAATGAAGTTCAACGTACAAACATCGACTTATTCAAGAAAGATTGTTCAAAATTATTTTCAATTTATACCAATTTCGAAGACAATTAACACAATATTTAAAAATTATAATTTCCTTCATTTATTTAAACGTTTCAATAGTTCTCATAACTGTGCTAGTGGAATTTACAAATTTGGTTGTTGCGGAAATCGATTTCAATCTATTAAAAGCGAATTTATGAACAATCATAAAGTTTTGATTCAGCTATATTACGATGATTTTGAGGTTGCTAGAGTGCTTGGTAGTAAGACTATAATCCATAAAGTAGGTGCTATATATTTTACAATAGTAAACAGCCCATCCAATCTAAAGTCCAACCTACAAAATATATTTTTAGTAAGCCTGTTCTACGTAAACGATCTCCATGATGATTTTAATTTAAATTCCATTTTAAAACCAATTGTCGATGATATAAAATTATTAGAAAATGATGGTTTATTAATAGAAGAACTAGGATTGGTATTCGGCACTATTATTTCATTATCTCACGATAATTTAGCGGCAAACGATCTAATTGGGTTTACTAAATCTTTTTCCGCAAAATACTTTTGTCGATTTTGTGTTATGCCTAGCGAAGAAACGAAAAAAGTAACAGTCGAAAACGTAGGACTTTTAAGAGCACACGATTGCTACAATATTTTAAGCGGGCAACCACCGTCAAAAAAGTTAAAGATGATCGAAACACAAGGTATCAGTCGCAAATCAGTTTTAAACGATTTAAAATATTTTCACGCTATTAAAAACCATAGTGTCGATTTGATGCACGATGGTTTAGAGGGCTTCGTAGTTTTATTAATTAAATATCAATTTGAATTTTTTATTGAACAGAAGATTTTAACGAATGTTGATAAAATAAATAATTGCATTTCAGCTTACAATTATGGATTCATTGACCGACAAAATAAACCTTCCAATATTAATCTTGATAAAAGCAACTTGGGACAAAACGCTATACAAATTTTATGTCTATTGACACATTTTCCATTTATTTTTGAACGGTTTTATGACTCATATCACAAGCCACAATGGGACGCCGTTTTTAGCGTTATTGAAATAGTATCTATTTTATTTCGATACGAAGTATCTGATAACGATATCAAACATTTACAAAATATAATAACTTCTCATTTGGAATCAATTAAAACTACGTTCAAAAAGGATTTTACTCCAAAACAACACTTTCTCCTGCATTACCCTTCGGTAATCAGACAAATGGGTCCGGTTATACATTTGTGGACAATGCGGTATGAAGGAAAGCATCGTTTTTTTAAAAAGAATGTAACACCTAATTTCATAAATGTTTGTCAGTCGTTCGCTAAAAAACATCAACAAATGATGTGTGATGTGTGGACCAATTTAACATTTGAACCAAAAATTAAAAAAGGGAAAAAAGTGTTGTATAATTTTAAATGTAATTATAATTGTCTTAATGATTTTTCTAGGCCAATATTTAGTTTATCGTATTTTATCAGCGATTACCATTATAAGAAAGAATTTTTTATTTTGAAGAAAAAATCATCCCATGAATTAATCTATGTATATAAAATTATTGAGATTCTAGAATGCGACAATGAAATAATTTTCCTATTGAGTGATTTTATTGGAATTTACGATACATTTTATTGTGGTTATCAGTTAATCGACAAAGAAAATAGTCCTATTTATATTAAGTTTAATTCATTACAATACAAAAAAGCATATGAAAAACATTTTTCTTGTAAAAGTAACAAATTTTATATTCTAGGATGTAATGTTCAATTAGTATAAGTTAACATTTTCTTTGTATTCATAGTTTTAATTGTGATCGGTTCCTTTACTTCCGTAATGATTCGATCGTGATTAAAATTATGAAAATAAAATTTATTTTGATGTAAAACGTAAATGCAAAAAACTCATGTATTTATATAATGTAATATTAGCAAATTGAAAAAGCGATTAGAAATAAGTAAACTTTAAACTACCATTATATTTTTTAAATGTATATAAATATAAAACTATTATTTTTTGAATTATTAATTTTATTTCAATAAATAGAAACACGAAAAATAAATCAATTTGTTGTTATTTGAGTAGCTAGTGTTATGGATGGAGAGTGCAACATTCGATGTTAAATGCATCTTGCTTACGACGTAAATTAATACAAAACTAAAATGATTTCGATACAATTAACATCTCACGATGTTTCGTTTCAAAAGTAATCAAAAATCGATATTGTGAACATCGCAATAATTGTGATACAAATTTTAATAGATTATGATACATATTACATCGAACTATAATTGAACACAATTGATTCAAATTTCCGCGTAAGATGCATCAATTATGCATTGGTGCATATTGTTTTATAATTCGTCGTAAGTAACATCATAATATTTTAAATTCAATTTGTTTCGAATATCGGAGCATCATACACTTCTTTTTTTATGAAGCAAAGCTTGCTGCGAAAAACGATATTATTTTGCGCTGGAGTCATATACGTAATTATTTGCATCACATATCAAAAAAATTTTTGAGTGTGTATATATATATATAATATGAATTTGCCAACCGAATTATTTTCAAATATTTTTCAGATTTGAAATTTGCCTTTAGCAATGCCTTCGAGACCAATTTTTAAATATGTCAATCCTTGCACATATCGACGAAGAGTTCGCGCTATACTTAATCAGTATATGACCCAAACCGATGACACTACTGAATCAATTATACAAGAACCTATTTCAAATATCAATTTAAATGAATTAGCGAGTGTATACGAAATTTCGAGTTCCGGTGAATCAACTGTCGATTCAACATACGATCCTTTAACTAAATCTTTGGAAAATACGACTAACGACAACTCATTTTTAAATACGTCTCTTGCGGAAGATAATAATACTGTAGAAGACGGTTTATTTCTTGACATTGATGCTCCTTCATTTTCGTTCATAGAAAATTTACACCAATGGGCCATTGAATTTAAGATATGTCACAGTGCTCTAAATGATTTACTGAAATTACTAAAAGAAAATGGACACCCTGAGCTGCCGATAGACTCTCGTACCCTTCTAAAAACATCGAAAATTATTGGATCTTTAAACGCCGTTGACCCCGGTCATTATTGGCATTTCGGAATTGAAAAGGCTTTAAAATATTTGCATTCTCGTGATTGGCCTTCAAAATTAGATTTGTTTTTTAATATTGATGGTCTTCCGATCAGTAATAGTAGTAAAAAGCCAATTTTGGCCTATTCTGGGTTTAGGTCCAAGCATTAGTAAGATGCCATTTGTAGTAGGTGTTTTTAAAGGTATCTCTAAACCAAAAGATTGTAACTTATTCTTGAAAGAGTTTATTGATGAATTAAGTCGATTATTAAAAACAGGTATATTACTAAATGATGTTAATTACAGCATAAAACTGGCCGCTTTTGTTTGTGACGTACCCGCAAAAGCTTATATCACGTTTACGAAAGGCCACAATGCATATTTTGGATGTGAGTATTGTGAAGTAGAAGGCATCTATTCCCATAAAAATCACCGTATGGGATATCCAACTCGAATTGCTCAGAACTGATTTTTCTTTTAGAAACCGAAATCAGGAAGAACATCATACTGGGTTTTCTTCTATTGAAAACTTACCCATTGATATGGTAAGAAGCTTTCCCCAAGATTATATGCATTCAATACGTCTTGGTGCTGTAAAAAAACAATTTTAAGTTGGATCAAAGATCGTTTTAACTTCAATGCCAGACTTCCCGCTTCTCAAATAAAAATGATATCCGAACGTTTGTTGAATTACAAATCAACACAGCCAAATGAATTTAATCGAAAATTTAGATCCTTAGATGAGGAAAATTATTGGAAGGCTACTGAGTTTCGTAGTTTTCTATTGTATGCTTTACCATTTGCTCTTCATAACATTGTTAAAGAATCAGTTTACGAACATATGCTTTTATTACATTGCGCTTCAATTATTCTATTAAATGAAAAGTATTCGAAAAATTGGAGTCTAGCCAAAAACCTATTAGAATATTTTGTAGAGCAGTATGCAGTAATTTATGGTGCTGATTCAATTTCACACAATATCCATAATTTATTGCACATATACGATGACGTAGTACAGTTTGGACCGCTAGACAATTTCAGTGCCTTTAGTTTCGAAAATAAATTAGGAATTTTAAAAAGATTATTAAGATCGGGTTACAAACCTTTGGAACAGTTAGCGAAACGTATTTCAGAACAAGTTCAAGTGCCTGGTATCATTAATCAAATTAAACCTACAATTTTACCGAAAAAACAAGTTCCAAATACCAATAATTATAAAGAAATAATTTTAAAAGACTTTCTTTTAAACGACACATTTGCCAATAAATGGTTTTTATCCATTGATAAGGAAATTGTGACTAATGGAATAATGACGGAATGCGAATATATGGAAACAAATTAAGGAACAACAACGATTTTTATGAAAAACCTCTAAGATCTTCCTTACATGATATTTACAAAGCTGATTTAATATTTGATTCTCCTTCTCTTTCTTGGCCAGTTGAACAAGTAAAATGTAAATTATTTTGCATGAAAATTAATGAAAATTCATATGTATTTTGTCCACTGATTCATTGTAATAATTTTTAAAATTAGTTTGTTTTCATCGCACCAAAAGAGAAAATTATTATTTGTCAATAAAAAAAAAACTAAAATAAAATTAAAAATGTATTGCGTCGTCGAAACAATTGAAGATGAAGAAAAAAATTGTATGGCTGTACCTAAATGTTGGGTTGTGAACCAGCGCCTATATTATCCTTTACAACCTCGAGAGGTATCAAACGCTCGGAAGAAATGTATTGCACCGCAATTGGATTGGCTAATAATACCTTGTAAAATTTTACACGACAATATTGGTAAGTTTAACTATTAAAAATAATAAATAGAAAACAGTTATCACATTAATCAAACGGTACTTTTGGTATTATTCGCAGATTCACTTAAAAACGCGTTAATGCAAGAAAGAGAATCAACTATGGTAACGTGCAGCGAATCCGAGAATGAACATCCTAAAATAACAAAAGGACAGAAAAAATTACCGAATTTTAATGAACAGTTTGTTCAGGATGAGGAAGGAGGGGGAGTAAGAAATAATTTATTACAACAAAAAGCAAATGATGAAGACGCTGCTATTGGACAATGTCGCTACTAAAGGTTGTAAAGATACAAAAAATTATGAAAGAATTTGTAGTTATTTTTATACAAACCATTTTAGATTATGAACCAGGTCATACAAAACATCTTACTGAAATCGGAAAAATTATCGAAATCAGTAGCAACTCATCTCACAGTAATATTTCATCTACGTATACATCTTACGGAAACTCAGCAGTTGAAACTGGCAGACAAGTTAACTTAAATAAAGCTGGCCGACAAGAATATAATTATGATTTTAGTAATGGTAAAGTTTATATGATTTTTAAAGTAGTAATTTTTTATAATAATACATTTTCGTAAAAATTTAAGATAATATCATTAAAATATCATTAGAAATTTTTATGCGATCTTTTATACAAACTCTTGTGGCTATTAATACAAGAACAGGTAAAAGGATTTTCTACAAAAACTTTAATGGTTTTTTTAGAAAAACAAAGACAGTATACGTATTTATATCTTTTTGTATGGATGGCCACGAAAGCAATATAGCGAAGATCGCGTAAACATTTCTAATGTTATTTTGTTGTACAAAAATTATTACAACTAAAAAATTATTTGGACTACAACCATATAGTAATAAAGGTTTTTAAATAATTGCAGGATTCGGTTCAACTTACAGCGAACGTAAAACAGAAAGTGAGAGATCCGGCGAATTGAATAGTAACCTGAATTGTAACTTTTCATCACGAAACAATATTTATAATGAATCAGCACAATATACAGGTAGTACACAGTTTTTAAATTATTATTTTATATTAATTTTTATTAAAATGTTTCGTTTTTTTCAGCTTATGACCGGTATCTAAACAACCAGATAGACCGTATTACAAAAATGTTTACACAGCAAACAACTATAATCATCAAGAATCAAGCCGATTTGAAAGCTTCAATTGAACTACTAATTAAAAAAATTCCAGCAGTGCAGCAAAAAAACTTATTACATGATAAACCGCATGATATACCATTACCGATTAGTAAAGCAGGGGATCTGGAAAGCTGTGAATTAAAATTAAAATCCAATCTGGAATTTAAAAATCAAATGGTAAGTACTCGTACAAAACTTTTAAAAAGAAATTACATTTTTAACGACTCTTTATGTGTTATTAATAGATTGCGTACATGTCAACGTTCGGGGGATCAAATGAAAATGGATGTGCTCGTCTTATTATGAAGCAATTGATTGAAGATAATGTGTTAGTTTCATATTCTTGGGGAGGTACCACAGTAAAAAAACCTTTCCTGCCATTTACTGAAATTAGGCATGTAATCATGATGGCAGTGAAAAAAAAATTTACGGAATACACAGATTACGATACTAAAAAGTTCTTAAAAGAATATTTAAAATCGGCCAGCACACGAATAAGCAGAGCATCCGGAAAGTCAATTCAGAATATTTAGATTAAATGAAGAGATATAGTCGTTTTATATATATATATATATATATATATATATATATATATATATATATATATATATATATATATATATATATATATATATATATATATATATATATATATATATATATATATATATATATATATTGTTTTTGTTACGTTAACTTACTTTAAAATTAATTTTATTTTTTAAACTATGAGTATCATACTCGAATACCGAATATGAAAATCTTAAACAAACAAAAGGCCAAAAAAAATTTCTGAATTTTAATAAACATTTTAGTTGGTTCACCATGAAATTTTAAAGAATAATCTATTACAACAAAACGCAACTGATTATTATGTTGCTTCAGTAGGCGTTGTAATTGACGATACATAATTTTAATTCATGGCCACTCATCTCACAATAATATTTCATACATCATCTGCGTATTCATTTTACGTACCGCAGCAGTTGGAACTTGTAGACAAGTTAAAAATGCAAGACATGAAATAAAATCGACAAGACAAGAATATAATGGTAGAGTTCATATTATTTTTAGAGTTTAAATTTTTTGCGATAATACTTAATCGTAGAATCAGCCATATACATAGGTATATTTGGAAAGGTAAATTCGTACTATATATTAGATTAAATAAAAATGTTTCGTTTTCTTAATACCGAATTGAAATTTTGATCTAATAAAATGTCAATAAATTTTTATAAACTAAAATTAAGTTTGTTTGAAATAAAATTACATTTGTACTCTTAAACTTTGTGGCAAACATTTATTAATTAAAATATACTGGTGTTTAGCTCCAAACTGATAAAATGAACAAACCTTAAACCACCAACTTAATATTTTGAACCCCAGAAGCAATATTTCCAATAAATCATGGTAAGTAATTAGGTATTTAGAATCTGTGGCAAAATTTCGGATTTTCCTGGGAATAGAGAATTGGGAAAACTATTTTCATAGCATTTTTGTTTAAATTGTATGTTTCTGGCTTACTGGATTAATTAGTTAGGTGTAAATATTTTCAAAACAAAGTGAATCGGGGAACTTTTGTTCCCAAAAATTTTAATGTGGAAAAATATTTTTCGATTTACGTTTCGAAAATATTTACAGCAAACTAATTCCTACATGAAAATACAATTTGAACAGAAATGCTATGAAAATATTTTCCCAAATTCCCTATTCGGGGAAAGGCGGAATAGTGCCACTGGTAATTATCGGATTACGGAACGTTTCCAAAATATTTTTTGGTTGTTTTAAACCAGTTTTGGTACTTTTTTGAAACGGTTTCACAAAAACTTGGATTTTTAAAACTGAATAAGACACGTTTTTACACCGTTTCTGAAAAACTTCCGTTTCTTGAAACTGATGAATATAGGTTCCAGAGAAGCATAAAAAAAACCATCGAATATTTTTAACCGTTTAAAAATGGGTTTCAAACTGTTACAAAAAAACGTTTCGGGTTTACTGAAATTGTTTAACATAGGTTTTAAAACAGTTTCTATAAATCTTATAAGTTTTCAAAAACCCGTTCAAATAAGGTTACCAGTGCGGTTTTGTGCGGTACCTAATTGGTGTCTGAAGCAAAATTTGAAACTTATTGGTGTTGATACCATAGATTTAAATCAGGATTGAAACAGTTTTGATACCAAAAATTGCTACTTGGGCTTAACGGTGAAGAAAAGACAGCAATCCTAAAGCTATGTCATCGGTACGAAGAGTTATGTCTTAGAACCGAGCAGCAATTGTCCTTCACAAACGCTGTTAAACATGAAATAAATCTTAAGGACGAGAAACCGGTATTTTCGAAAAGTTATAGATACCCTCACATTCATAAAGAGGAGGTATAGAAACAAACAATAAGCAAAATATTGCAGGACGGCATTATACGTCCCAGCTTTTCACCATGGTCATCACCTATTTGGATTGTACCCAAGAGGGCTGATGCCAGTGGAAAAACGAAGTGGCGATTAGTGATAGACTATCGCAAACTTAACGAGAAAACTATCGAGGATCGGTATCCCTTACCAAATATTACCGGCATACTCGATAAGCTGGGAAAATGCATGTACTTCTCAACATTAGACCTGGCATCTGGTTTTCACCAGATAGAAGTAAGGCAACAGGATATACCGAAAACTGCATTTTCTGTTGACCACGGACACTACGAGTACGTTAGAATGCCGTTTGGTCTAAGGAATGCACCTTCAACATTCTAGAGGGTTATGGACAATGTCCTAGGGGATATCCAAGGTAAATCCTGCGTGTGCTATATGGATGACATTATAGTCTTCTCCACGTCACTCCAAGAGCACATTGAAAATCTTGTGATAGGGTTAGACCCAACCCCGAGAAAATAAAAGCCATGAAGGGATTCCCCGTTCCGAGAACGGAGAAACAAATTAAGAGCTTTTTGAGCCTTCTGGATTACTACCGAAAATTTATAAAAAAAATTTCCGATGTAACCAAACCCTTAACGGAATGTTTGAGAAAAGGAAAAGAAATAATCCTTAATGAATGATATTTAGAGTGCTTCGAATACTGTAAAAAATTATTGTGCAACGAGCCAATCCTACAATATCCCGACTTCTCCAAGGAATTCATCCTTACTACCGACGCCAACAATGTCGCCATTGGAGCCGTCCTCTCACGAGGCCCCATAGGTAAAGACAAACCAGTCTGCTACGCATCTAGAATCTTAACGGTCACGGAGCAGAACTACTCCACCATTGAAATGGAGCTTCTGGCGATTGTCTGGTCCACAAAGTATTTCAAACCATACCTGTTCGGTCAGAAATTCAAAATTGTGACAGACCACAAGCCACTGACTTGGCTTTTCAATTTTAAGGAGCCCAATGCGAAACTAATTCGATGGAGGCTGAAACTCGAAGAATATGATTACGAAATCATATATAAAAAGGGTGTCAAGAACACCAATGCAGACGCATTATCAAGGATACAGCCTGAATCTCTCACTGTTAATAATATTAACACTTCAGATGTTTCCGAATCCTCAACGGAACCAGAAATTGAGAATGAAATCGAAAATCTAGTACCAACAACAAATTCTCCCATAAACCAGTTCAGTTCACAAATAATAATAACGATCGACCCTGAAATGCATGGAACAAACACTATCAACGAATACCCATTCGGGAAACACCGAGTAATCATCTACATGCCTAACCACCACGCACCAACCGTCAAACGTAGCATTGGCGCACTGGTAACGAAATATCGAGTCACAGGCATCATGTGTGATGACTTAATATTTGAAATCGCCAAAGAAGCCTATAGGGAAAAATTTGGAACTGCTTCAAAACACTATTTAGTAAGATCGCATGTTCTCCAAACGGACGTACCAAACTCAGAAAATCAGAATACGATGGTTAGGAAAAGACACGAAGAGAATCACCACAGGGGAATATTAGAAAATTACGAATTCATTAAAAGAACCCACTATTTTACAAACATGAAAAATCTTATTACGACCTACATCAATAACTGCAGAACTGAACACCTAGACGGCCTATGGAAATCTTACACATACTCATAGATTTCTGCTTTTTCGAGAATCATGCTTTCCTCACAATTTTAGATAAATTCTCAAGGACCAGTAAAGAAATTCAAAAAACACTCACCCAATTCTTCAGCGCACATGGCAAACCCACAAAACTAATATCTGATAATGAGGGGAATATGAACACACCCTCCTTTAGATCATTCCTACAGGAATACAACGTCCAGTTACACCATACCTCTTCATATTGCTCTACAGGAAACTCCCCCGTAGAACGATTACATTCAACCCTACAAGAGCTTATTAAAATAGCTCATATTAAGAAACCTCACGAGAATATAAAAAACTTGATGCATGACTGCATCCTCTCATACAACAACACCATTCACTCTGCGACTAAATTTACACCCTTCGAACTTCTAACTGGTCACTACACAATTCCGGGCCAACCTGTTGACCTGAATACCTATATAACCACACGTTATCATACGATACATTGCGTAAAAGAATCTATGAAGAAATTCACGCGAAGAAGACAAAATTGATTAATAAACTTAGCGTTGATAGAATCAAACCCTCTGATTTGAGGGAGAATCAAATAATCCATGTATGTAACAAACGGCGATCCAAGATTAGGCCAGGATTCGTCGTTAGAAGGGTACTAAAAACAATAAAATCACTGTCCTTACAAAAGATGAAAAGTACCATAAAACCATGACCCAAACACTCAGGGTGACCAATCTAGACACCAACAAGGGTCTAATACCGATCAAACTTGGCCAGGGCCGAGTAGTCAATAAATACACTAGAATCATTCACCTCATCGATACCAGCCACTACGAAGACAACCTCCGCACCATCCAAGATAATATTAATCTAGAAGAGGAGTCAATAAATAACAACAAACAATATTCATACGCCTTAAGAAATAACATTGAAATCCTCCAGCACAAAGCTAAAGAGTTAAGCGAAAGCATCCATCTTTTGAAACCTACACGGGTCAAAAGAGGCCTAATTAATGGATTAGGGTCATTAATCAAGGACATCATGGGAAATTTGGATCAACACGACCTGGAAGAGATTGGAAACGCAATTCATAACCTTCGTCAAAATCATAAAAGGTTAAACGAACAAAACAACGCCCAAATTGCTATCAACCAGCGGATGATTGACAGGTTTAACTATATAGAAAAATATGTAAGAAATAGCAATAATAAAATTACATTCGAATTGAACAGACTGACTAACATTACTGAAAGAGGATTACACATAATTAGATTAGACCAATACATTTTTAAATTGATCAACACTTTAGACACACTAGCTAACCATATCGATGATATATTAGACGCACTTAGTTCGGCCAAACACCGACGAATTTCAAGACATCTACTGACCAACAACGAAATTCACTTCATTAATGATTTATTCGCTCAAGATCACGTAATTACCAATTCATTTTTGAACCATGTGATGAGATAGAGACTACATACAAGCAAAGAGCAATCTCTACGGAAGATATCGAACACCTGTATACCAAATATCATAGCGCAGAAACCGGCTCGATGTAACCACACCAATTTCGACCTAGAAGATGAAGTCAGCGAACTCATAAGCGGGAAGATATACGTATCAACAACTAAGGAATTACCGTTTACATCCACATGTCACCAAAGAGTAAAATCCACCGAAGGTCAAGCACTGATCGAATTTGACAACTGCGAGATCAATATTCAGGGCATTACATACAACAACAATAAGTACATCTATACAAAGAAGATGAAACAATCATACTACCCTACAACGATGTGGAAAGCCATCGCGTTATACCTTCATTATCGCTACCAAAAATGACCAACTGGACGATCCAACATAGAGAACACATACAACGACGAGGCGCAACCAACTACTCCAAAACCGGCCATACGAATGAAATGCTTATGACCTTCTCTTCGGCGGGAGGAGTTACGTTCCTCTACACAAACCACGTCACGAGATACAACAACAACCATATAAAGATAGGGAACTAAACATAAATGCTCAAACCACGCGCAAGGAAAGATGCAGAAAAAACATAAATGCCCAGACATGCATTTATGCTTATTCAAGATATCAGGTGTCTTCATTTTTAGATTAAGTATGAATTGTAGTTAGTTGTTAAGTTGTAGTCTTAGTGAAATATTGTATTTTCTAATTAAATAAAGTTAAATAAAGTCTTAGTGAAACTGGTAAAATTAATAAACAAAAATTAAATAAAATAAATAATAAAATATCTTTTTTTAAAATCAAGTTTTGTCTAAAGTTATAAGTGACCAAGCTATTCTCCTTGGAGTAGACCAATTAGGATCGTACCTAAAAAGAAAGATGCCTCTGGTAAAACAAAATGGAGATTAGTGATCGATTATAGAAAAGTAAATGCTAAAACAATTTCAGATTGCTACCCGTTACCCAATATAACGGATATACTTGAAAAACTAGGCAAATGCATTTATTTTACAACATTGGATCTTGCCTCAGACTTTCATCAAATTGAAGTATCTCTTAAAGACATTGCTAAAACAGCATTTTCCGTAGAATTTGGCCATTACGAATATAACGGGTTATCCAATTCGAGGTTGATAAAGTAGAAATCTGTATACCGACATCTGTCAAAGATAAACGTCAAGTACGCTATCATTTATTTAGTTGACATTCTGCCATTTAAGAATATGGAGCATTTAACAATCGACCAACGCGTTAAAATTATTAAATCTTATTATAAAAATAGTGATTCTGCCGTATCCACATTTCGCGCTTTACGAGCCGATTATGGTCGTCATAATCGTCCTACAAAGCAAACCATATTGAATACAGTGAATAAATTTGAACAAACTGGATCTGTTACTGATATTGTAAGGTCTGTGCATCATCGAAACATTCGCAATGCTGAAAATATCGCTTCTGTAGCTGAAAGTGTGGAAGAAGATCCAAATTTGTCAATTCCTCGTCGAGCTCAACATTTAGGCCTATCTTATGGCTCATTATGGCGCATTTTGCATCTGGATTTGCAGCTTCATCCGTATAAAGTCCATTTGACACAAGAGCTAAAGCCTGCTGACCATGGACAACGAAGAACATACGCAAATTGGGTGTTGGAAAAACAGGCCGTCGATGCTGATTTTTCGAACAAAATTTTCTTCAGTGATGAAGCTCATTTTTCGCTTGGTGTATACGTTAATAAGCAAAACTGTAGAATTTGGGGCTCAGAAAATCCACAATTGATGGTAGAGAAGCCATTACACCCGGAAAAAGTCACTGTTTGGTGCGCATTGTGGTCTGGTGGTGTGATTGGGCCGTATTTTTTTGAGAACAACCATGGACGAACCGTTACCGTCAATTCTGAGCGCTATGGCCGCATGTTAACCGATTATTTTTTTACGAAAATCGAAGATTATGATCTTGACGATATGTGGTTCCAGCAGGATGGAGCAACCAGTCACGTAACACGAGCAAATCGAGATCTTTTGCAAGAGAAATTTCCTGGACGTTTGATTTCGCGATTGGCTGATGTCAATTGGCCTCCAAGATCCTGTGATTTAACGCCTTTGGATTTCTTTTTGTGGGGCTACGCGAAAGATCGTGTTTACGCAAACAATCCTCAAACTCTTGACGAATTGAAAACTAATATTCGTAAGGTAATGGCCGAGATACCGCCCGAAATGTGCCGAAAAGTCATTGAAAATTACCGCAAAAGAATCAAGGCCTGTAAGAAGTCCCGTGGAGGACATTTGAATGATATCTTGTTTAACTAAAAATGGCAAGGATCAATCTGTAAAATGAAATAAAAATTACAATACATTCCGAATATTTTGTGTGTTTTTTTAAGTTTACTTTATCAAGCTTGAATTGGATAACCTTGTATATGAATGCCATTTGGACTAAAAAAATGTCCCTAGCACATTTCAACGATTAATGGATAATGTACTCGGTGAGCTTCAAGGGAAAATATGTCTCTGTTATATGGATGACATTATCATATTTTCCACGTCTTTACAGGAACACCTAGAAAGTTTAACAAAAGTGTTCAATAAATTAAAAATAGCTAACCTTAAAATTCAACTAGATAAGTCAGAATTTCTTCATAAAGAAATTGCTTTTCTAGGACATTTAGTCACACCACAAGGTGTTCAACCAAACCCAGAAAAAATCAAGGCATTTGAAAATTTTCCTATTCAGAAGACAGAAAAAGAAATTAAAATTTTGTTTGGGACTTATGGGATATTATCGCAAATTCATACCTAATTTTGCAAATATAACTAAACCGTTTGCAGAATATCCTCAGGAAAGATAGAACGATTAATATTAACGAACAATACCGAGAATGCTTCGAAAAATGCAAAAACTCCTATGTCATAATCCAATTTTGCAATATCCAGACTTTGAAAAACCATTCTTAGTTACCACGGATGCTAGTAACGTCGCATTAGGTGCGGTACTCTCTCAAGGACCAGTAGGTCAAGACCGTCCAATTTGCTATGCTTCACGCACACTTTCTAAAAGCCGAACTAAATTACTCTACGATAGAAAAAGAATTATTGGCCATCGTATGGGCTACAAAATATTTCAGACCTTATCTGTTTGGTAAACCTTTTACTGTTATAACAGATCACAAACCACTTACTTGGTTATTCTCTCTAACAGAACCCAATAGAAAACTAGTAAGATGGAGATTAAAATTAGAAGAATTTCACTATAAAATTCAATATAAGAAAGGTATACAAAATTCAAACCCAGATGCATTATCACGTAGTGAACCAGAAGTTAACCCAATAATAGAAATTAACAATTCTGATTCTAGTTCAAGTCAAGATAGTAGACTCACTACACGTGAAATGCCCATTCACGTGTAGCCAGAAACAATATTCGAAAAAAAGAAACGAGTCGCCATTCGAATTCCAGATTCTCCTAGACCACAAACGGAAATACAAAACATTATGAAAGAAATGTCAAAAGATAGGAACTTAACATGTGTATATATCTCAGAGGAGCATTACCCCACTTTTTATAAAGCTTTTCAAGAAAACTTTAGGCCACATAGAAAACAAACGAGAAAAGCATATTTTATTAGATCACTCATTCTGCTACAAGACATTTTAGAGGAAAATGACCAACATTTAGAAATTAAAAGGCAACACGAAATTACTGATCATAAAGGAGTAATCGAGAATTACGAACACATTAAAAGAAATTATTTTCCGTATATGAAAGACAAGATCACTAAACATATTAACAATTGCACATTGTGCTAAAAAATCAAATACGATCGCCAACCTCCTCAATTAAATTTAGAAATAACCGAAACCCCAAATAAATGGATATAATACATATGGATATCTTTCAAATGTTGAGCCACCAATTCTTAACTATAATTGATAAATTTTCAAAATTTGCCACTGCCTATCATATACAGGATCGAACTGAGAAAACAATCGTAGGCAAAATAATAAAATACTTTAGTAGACAAGGATTACCTGTCTCAGTATTGCTTTCAAACAATTAACTCAAAAATATAATATCACATTGCATTATACCACACCTTATAATTCTACAGGTAATTCTCCGGTTGAGAGACTCCATTCCACATTAAAAGAAACCTTTGGTGTATTACACTCGAGAGCTACCATGAAAGAATTAATGCAACAAAGTATACTAACTTATAATAGTTCTATACATTCTACTACCAAAGTAACCCCTTTCGAAGAAAGAACTACTATGTACCCATATATATGCCTTAACTAAACAAAAGAAACAGAGCAAAATAAACGTTAAACGATTATTCCAGGTTCCACAACACCAACGGACAAACAATCAAACTAACAGCAATGAAAACCAACAACAGAGTAATCCCAGTTAAATTAGGACCTGCATATATGATTCAAAGTTATCAAAAACTAATTCATGTTATCCAATTAAAACCCTATTTTGACCTTATCCATAATAAAACCCTCCAGTAAACTCAACTATCTCAAATAATAACCGCAATAATACAGAATCCTAAATGATAAAAAGTTAACTACATCTACCAACCTAGCTACGCTAAAAGACACATTTCACTTCCTTCTACCCAGACGTACAAGAAGCGGAATTATTGACGGATTATGATCCCTAATAAAAGACATTACAGGAAATCTGGACAACCAACACTTAATAGACATACAAAATGCATTGCACGACATACATAGAAACGAAAACGCTTTAAATAAACAGATTAACAAACAAATTTATTTAAATGCTGAAATGATAAACCGAATAAAAGAAATACAGAACTTTGTAACAGTACACACTGAATGAATACATGAGATGTCGGCGACATCTCTTAAATTTACTCAAATTTGAACATACGGCTGGTGCTGGCCACTTGGTCAGCAATCACTTAATTACGTACCATCTCAAAACATCAATCGCTATTTCCAGCCCAGGAAAGGTTTGGAAGTTGTAGACGATTTTCATATAAATTTATATGGGGCCATATCGAAGCTAGAAGATTGTGCCAATCCTAACATACGGCTGGCACTGGGATGCTCACCATAGTTTGTCCTTATCATTACCAACCCAAAACCTAAGGAATCATTTCCGACCACATGTGTTCTTAGGAGGTACAAATTTTTATTTAACTTACCCTGAGATTTTGGAACTTGGCCATTTACTCAAATTTGAACATACGGCTGGTTCTCGCCACTTGGTTAGCAATCACTTAATTACGTATCATATCAAAACTTCAATCGCTATTTCCGGCCCAGGAAGGGTTTGGAAGTTATAGAAGATTTTCATATAAATTTATATCGGGCCATATCGAAGCTGGAAGATTGTGCCAATCCTAACATACGGCTGGCACTGAGGTCCTCATTATAAGTTATCCTTAATATTTTAAACTAATATTATGGCGTATTGTTATCTCGAACTTAAAATATGCAAAATTATTATTGCCAAAACCCAATTCATTATTTCCAAGGATGAATTTGTTTTACATGAACAACAAATAAACGAAAAAAACTGGGATGAGATAATTTGTTGTTGTGGTTATAACTTTAATCGTCTTATAGGGGTATAGAATGAAAAAGCTGGGATGGAATATAATAGTTTCGTGTAAATAGTAATAAAAAAAAATTCCTGGGATGAAAAACTGGGATAACTTCACGTGCTTAATATAAAGGTTATAAAAATGGTTTATATGAATTCATACAAAATGTGGAAGAAATCCTGCAAATTTGTGAACCCGCATGTGCAAATAACCATCCGTATGCTATTACAATTCGGGCAATTCGAAATAAAATAGTTGGCGATGCAAGCGATGGTACTTTTAATATATGGCACCTACAATGTTTGGTCAGTAATAAAACATAATCTCATAACACATTATGCGGACAAACGTGACGAGACTAGTCTCATACGCGACTTGTACCGACTTCAACAAGGCTCGCATTCAATAGAATCCTTCTTTTCTCGAGTCATAGATATAATGAATACCATGAACAACAACTCGAAAATAAATAGTTCATATGATAACAACAGAAATATGTTGATACAAACAAAAGCTAGACTTCACCAATCCATGGGACTCTCAGTATTCCTGGCAGGTTTACAAGAACCAATGGGAATAATGATTAGAGCAATGCAACCTAGTTCACTTCCCGAAGCGTTATCCTACTGTTTAAACGAACAAAACATAGAATATATAAAAGGAAGAATACACGACCCACCAACACCACAAATACCTCCACGGTTATTTAAACCACAAAATAATAACAAACCACAGTTCAATTATCAACAATATGCTTCACGCCCTTATAATCCACAACCTCGATTTAACTATCAACAGTATCATTCTCGTCTCTATAATCAACAACCTCAATATTTCAACCATAAACCATTCCAAATTAAAACCCACAAGGTAACAAACCATTTGGTAAACCTCCATTACCACTACCAGCGCCTTTAGACAACAAATCCAAAATAGACAATACAAATTTTGTAGTTCGAGTAAAAAGAAAGTAAATACTATTAACGAAATTTCGAATGTCAGGGATAGTGATTACACTGAAGAGGATCAAGAAATTTTTGTAGGAACCTTAAATTCGAACAAAAATAAAAAATATCTGGTGCATTGATCTAAATATTAATAATGTAATTATTAAAATGCAAATCGATACAGGCGCAAAGGACGAAAGTCAATTTAATGTCCATGAAAACTTTCTCTAAGTTAAATTTACCATTCAATATAATAGAAAAGTCTAAAATTAAATTGTCAACTTTTAATAACAGTAGGGTGCAAAGTATAAGGATCATGTTGTCTTTATGCTTGTGTAATAAATAAAAAATACGCATTAGATTTCATTATTGTTAAAAACCATTGTCAAATGATACTGGGTCTTGAGTCAAGCGTCGATTTAAAATTGATCGGGAAAATGTATGAAGTATCACTTTGAAGGTCTTGGAACTTTACCTCATAAAGCGAAAATTCAAGTCGATCCAAAAGTACAGCCGTTAATTAAGCCTCCTAGAAAAATTCCACTTCAATTGCAGGAGCAGTTGAACATTAAATGATCTGAAATATTTTCATACTATCAAGAACTATAGCTTTGACTTAATACACGATGGATGGAAGGTTTTGTCGTATTAATACTCAAGTACCAATTCGAATATTTCGTAGAACAAAAAAAACTTCAAAATATAAACCAAATAAATAACTGTATTTCAGCCTATAATATTGGTTTCATGGACCGAAAGAATAAGCCTAGAAGGCTTATTACTCTTGAAGGAAGGGAAACCATTATATGATGCGTCTCGTAGTTTATCGGAAACGGAAATACAATACTCTCAGATAGAGAAAGAATTATTGGCAGTCGTATACGCATGTAGGAAATTTCATGATTTCATTTATGGTAGACCATTTCTAATACAAACAGACCATCAACCACTAATTGGTGTTTTTAATAAAAATATAACGAGTTCCCAGAGCTCGAGATTACAAAGGATGAGAATGATCTTTTATCAAAAAAGGAGGCGGTGGATCAGAATTATGAGGAGGATCTAACTAAAGTAATTCACACTATAAATTTAACCGAAGAGCGGGAAGCCGCATTCATAAAAGAAACGGAAAATGATCCCGTGTTGAATCAAATAAAAAATTACTGCATGAATGGATGGCCAATAAGGAAAAAATTGTCAGAAAAGAAAATGGTTTATTATAAAAATAGAAATGACATTTATATCGAAAACAATTTATTATTTTTTGGTGATAGAGTAATAGTACCTCAAAGTCTAAGAAAAGAGATGTTACAAAATATTCATGAGGAGCATTTTGGGATAGTTAAAAGCAAACAACGGGCGAGATCAGTGTTATATTGGCCTGGTTTAGACAATGAGATAGAAAATTTAGTGGTTAGTTGTCACATATGTGAGACTTTTAGGAATAATAACGTGAAAGAACCCTTAGTTAGTCATGAAATACCTAATAGACCGTTTGAGAAAGTTGCCGTTGACATTTGTGAAATAGGGATTAGTTGTTATCTAATATTGGTAGATTATTATAGTAAGTGGTTAGAGATAATAGTATTAAAGAATAAAACGTCATCAGAAGTTATTTTAAAATTAAAGTTAGTATTTGCAACATTTGGAGTTCCAAATATGTTGGTAAGCGATAATCAACCGTTTGGGAGTTATGAAATGAAATGAGACAGTTTGCTGTCGAGTGGAATTTTCAAATAACCACATCATCGCCAAATTATCTTCGTTCAAATGGCCTTGCTGAAAGAGGAGTGCAGATGGCAAAGAAAATATTGAAAAAAATCACTGATTGGCCTTCAGCATTACTAAATTACAGAAATACACCGTTGAGTTATATTAATGTTACACCAGTTCAATTAATAATGTGTCGAAGAACTAGAACAAAGTTGCGTATTAAAGAGAATCTTTTAATTCCGAATGCACAAAATACAGGGTGGCGCACGAATCGTGCACAAAAACAAAACGTAATAACTATTTTTCTGTGTGACTAATCTGTTTTTTATTTTTTTTATTTTGCAGATTATTATTTAAATTTACTAAAATGGATGCTTGGAATACCGAAACGAGGATTTGGATAGTGCAGCGCTACCATGCTTTGCAGTCCATCATTTCCGTCCAGAGGGTATTAAGGATAAGCTAAAATATATTAACTTCAAGTCACAACAATATTACAATAGAAATACAAGATTTAGAAAGCCTTTCGAAGTAAATGATAATATATTGTATCTAAGGGGAAAAATTTGGCTTAGAGGTAAAATTATTCAAAAACTTGCGGCGCCTAGATCTTATTTAATTAGAATGTAATCAAATTTTAAGACGAAATTCTTTTCACTTAAGAAATACAAAAAATTAAGCAAAAAATCAGGGCAGTTCTGTTTATATAAATTTAGATAACTCAAATTATAACCGTAAAATTGATAATAAGATTGAAGAGCATAATCAGGATATTGTACATGAAAGTCAAAGTAATGAAAAACTAGTTTTAAGACGATCAAATCGTGTCTTACGACCTCCAGTTAAACTTCAAGATTATGAACGATTCTAAAAATATTTAAAAAAAAGAAAAAAATGATAAGAAGAGATTTTGAAGTATGTATTCTTAAAAATTAATTTTATTTTATTGATTATAAATGTAATTTTGTCGTAACATGAATAAACAAGTTACGTGTCTAATATTTATATATTTCAAGAAATAATAAGAAATTGAAGGAGAAGGTGATGTATATACATGTAATCACCATTTACATAAAACGTATTATGTATAGTTGCATGTGAATGAAAAGAATGATTATGAAATAGAGTGAGAGTAGAGCAGTTGAGTAGAAGACACAACGTAGTAAAGATTAAAATAAAAGATATTTGTTAAAAATAAAAACAGATTTTTTCATTTAATAAATTCATTACACCATCAGACCTGGATCTGGACATTTACGGGAGGAATATCCATATCATCAATAAGCATCGTATTCCTAATAATTTTCGTTGGCATTCAGAAGAAAGGAACAAAATTAACAATCCATAATTCGAACAACTCACCAGTGGCAAAACCAAACTTAGGCCAAGCTACAAATTGTTCGGACATATTGAAGAAATATGGGATTACGCCAAAGAGCGAGGACGCCCTTTCTCCACCCATGGGAGGAGTTATATTGGCATAGTCACATTGACAACAACATTTCAATATCATGTGCACACCGTTCCCATGTTCGATTGCTTAAACATGATAGAACCAACTTAATATTTTTAGTAGGCAAGCATTTTTGTAAAAGAATTAAAAATTAAATTAAAATTAAAAAGTTCAGTTGTAAGTGAGAAATGAAAAGTGTAAGATAGGAAGAAATAAAATAAAATATTTTTTTTTATGAACACTAAAAGTTACAACTTATAATTATATGTTTAATTTAGATGAGGACGACATGATTTAAATTATATTTGTGACAATAAAAAAAATATTTTGCACACGTGCCTACAAAACTCCCATAATTAATAAACCCGCCTGTTGAATAAAAATTCACAAGGAATTTCGGCGAAATAATTTATGCAATGTTTATAGGGAAAGGTGTATAAAAAACAATCTAGAAAAAGGAAACGTCGTCGCCTGCTCATAAAAAGAAGAGAAGAGAAAAGACGAAATAATAAATAAAATTAGAGTTGTTTTGTTTTTGAGTTTAGTAGAAAAAGAACTGCGTTAGTGAAATAAGTAAAAATTAAAGAGTGTAATATTTTATATACAGTCCACAAAATTAATGTAATATTATTAATAAAGTGTGTTACTATGTTTTTAAGAGTTTAATTCTTCGATAAATTAATTATACATTGGTCCTTCGAGCCGGATGTTCGAATTAAAATTTTTAAAATTTATACGAAAATAATCGTGTATATAACGATGTACGTGTAATATAATCATCGAACTTCGAATGTGATATTGCTATAATAATATCGACAACAAATTAATTGGACTATAAAAGATTGTTTAATTGGATTACAAAAATAATGAATTCATCATTTTGAACCAATTCATCGAGAATACGGAGAAATACGCAGTTTGACCCAAAGAAAGGAAAGTTTTTGAGCATCACAACGAATATAACGGGATCATTCGAAACAGTTATACGAATAAGCAGATGGAAACATTCTGGAACATTCTGTAGGTTATATTTTAATTTAGTATATCGCTACGCGTCCCAAAGACTGTTACAAGTCCAAAATAATCGTTTTTTATTTTATTTTTGAATATGGTTATTTTGGCATAGAGGTGTATTGTTTAATTAAATAAAATTAGTAAATTCTTTATCATTTTTATAATTAATTAATAAAAATATGTTATGACCATTTTAGATTACCAAAATTTTTATCTACAAGACTGTTATAAATATAATGTAATTACATTTTACACAAATTAATGCAAAATTTAGTTGTAATATTTTATATTTAACTGTTACATCTCGTTTATGACAAAATTTTTTACTATTATTTCGGCCCAATATTTTCCGTAAGACAGTCACATAATAAATGAAATTCTATATTCGAGAAGAATGTTAATTGATTTTATAAATTTATTTCTATATAAGTGTTACAAACTAAATTGTGACATTCTTTCGTTAAATTTTCGTAGCAAAATAAAAAAATATTTTTTATGCTAAACTGTTACAAAATCAAAAAACCAAAACGCACTAAGTGATGTGACTCTATTTTAGAAACAATATTCTAAATGGAATTTTTTTTTAAATAAAACGAATGGAAAAGTGGTATAAGTTCATAACTATAAATTTTTCTGCGTGAAAGGACGGTTTTGTTTAGCGCTCTCATTTAATTAAAATTATTTGGTAAACGGTGTTCAATCCGGGTAAATTTTTTATAATGGTTTTCCATTTAAAGGTAATTATATTAATATAACATAAAATATGAAATAATTCCTTAAAATATTGTAAAATTACTATAGAAATTTAAAACGCATGCAGCAGAGAATCATGATTTAATTTCTAAGCCTATTTGCCAAGGTAAGTACATAAAATAATTAATGAATATATTATAAACTATAAAGTGTTTTACTTTAAACTTAGAAGATTCAAATTTATTAAATCCGGTTACAATTAATGTAACTGATGATGTTCAGCAAGAACTTAGTGAAATGAATCATAGCGTAAATCCCAGCGAACTAATAATGGATATTGAAAAGAGTACTGCCGACTCAGATAAAAAAATATTCGACTCTGATTCTAACAAACATCCTTGTTCAACTGATATAGATATAATGGATATCGACATAGGGCAGGTAACTGTAATAAAGCACGTTTCAATGTTTAGCTGCTACCTATACTATTAATTTGATTTACTAACAGATTGAAAATATGGCTATTCTAAATGATTCAGATGGAACTATTATACCACTTCTGAATATATTGGACCAACCAATTATTCCTATGGGAGCTGCCCTGATGCATAATGATGTGACTGATGTTCGTGAACCCATAATTATGAATGTTAATAGTAGTCAAGCAACTGTTGATTGTGGTCTATTGGGAAATAGTATTACACCATTAAATAATTCGAGACTTGAATCAGGTAATTAATTTTATTATATTGTTTTCTTGTGATACTATATAGAAACTTAAATGCAGATGATCTAACTGGCGATGATTTGAATATATTAGAGCCGAAAATCATTTTAAATAAACGGAAAAGGACGGCAAATCCTGAGCTATGGAAGCAAAACGTATTAAAACGTAAGAGAAATTTTGGGCAATCTTATGAAACTGCGACAGGTCGATCAGTTAAAACCAAAAGCATACAACCTGGCTGTGAGAATTGTATTTTTAATTGTACTTCACATATAAATAACGACGATCGTAAACTAATATTTAATTTATTTTGGAATCTCGGAGACATAACAGCAAGGCGGTTATTCTTACAAAACAATATCGAAATAATAGAACGGAAATGTTCAGAGAAAATACAAAGAACGGAAAACAGAGCATACTATTTTAAAATTAATTCAACGAAATTTAGAGTATGTAAACTATTTTTTTTAAACACACTCAACATTTCCAATCGCATGATAAGAACGCTCTTCCAAAAAACTGAAAATGGAATCGTAGAATCTGATAAACGGGGCAAACATTCGAATCATTCAAAGCTTGACGAGTCAATAAAAAAAGGCATAATAGCACATATTAATTCCATTCCCAGAATTGAGAGCCATTATGTAAGAGCTAGAAGTAGTCGAGAATATATCGAAGGAGGCAAATCTTTAGCTGATCTGCATAGAGATTATGTTAACGACTGTAAAAGCCAAGACAAATTATATGGAAACTACTTGATGTACCGGAGAATTTTCAATTCGAATTTTAATATCGCATTTTTTTCGCCTAAAAAGGATCAATGTTCGGTATGTGCGGAAGCAACAAATATTTTTAACGCTGACAAAGACGTTGAAAAATATAATCATCAACTAAAACCGCACTTAGAAGCGAAAGATTTGGTCAGAAAAATAAAAGAAACGGAAAAGCAAAAAGCGAAAGATGGCCTTTGCATAGCAGCTGTTTTCGATCTACAAGCGGTATTATCTACTCCTTGCGGTGATATTTCAACCTTTTACTACTTGTCTAAATTAGCAGTATACAATTTCACGATATTTAATTTGGGTACCAGTCAAGGAAACTGCTACGTATGGAATGAATCCGAAAGCAGAAGAGGAGTTAATGAAATTGGTACTTGCTTATACAAATTTTCAGAAAACTATACTGGCTTGGATAAACCTATTGTTCTGTTTTCAGACAACTGTGCAGGACAAAATAAAAACCAGTTTATAGTTTCGTTGCTACTTTATTGTGCTCAAAAGCTAGACATAAGAAAAATTACTCACTATTTTTTAGTGACTGGGCACTCACAAAATGAAGCAGATAGCATGCATTCAACGATCGAACGTGAAAAAAAGCGGATTTTGAAATCTGGGCCCATCTACAATCCAGCTCAAATGGTAACCGTTATCAAATCAAGTAAAAAATCCAAACCGCTTTATAAAGTTAATGAAATCGGAAACGAAGACTTTATCAATATTAAAGATTTACAAAAATTGTTCGGTAACAATTTTAAAGTTGATACACTCAACAACAAAATCAATTGGCATAAGATCAGTGTTGTGGAAGTACGAAAGGAAACCCCATTTCAATTTTATATTAAGGAGTCGATGTCAGATGAGTTTCGAGTCGTACACACTGATAATGCAAATAAAAAAAATGTCCCTGATATTTTAAATTATGATAAAAAAAAATTAAATTTGGGCCCAATAAAAATTTGCTCAAAGAAATTAAAGCGTCTAAAGGAACTATGTGATAAAAATTTAATTCTGACTAAATACAAAGATTTTTATTATAATCTTGAATGTGATTAATTTAAGATACATTTTATCACCGTAATACTGAAATGAATTTGAAATTTAAATGAATTGTGATTTTTGTTTTGTTTATACCTTATTTTAATATTTTTAAAATTTGAAATAAATTATATTAACCTTTTCAAAAAATTTGTTTTATCCCCAAATATTTTCATTGTTCATTCAAAATATTTCACAAAGACAGTCATATGTGGAAACATTTGACAAAAAATTTCTCATAAAGTGTTACATTTTCCAATTTTCTTTAATTTTTCCTAAATACGATAATTTATTGAACTAAACCGAATGAAATCTTATTCTATAGTGTAACAAGAACAATAAAACCAAACATTCCTTTAAAAATATAAATAAGATAATAGATTTATTGTTAGCTAAACTTTCGACTTCGATTTAATCAAAATTAAATTTTTTGAGATGTAACAGTCTTTGGGACGCGTAGCGATATGTGTACCTATTTTTAATTTTATGATTGAATATTTTGATGTGAATTTTTATTTGCTAAATTTAATGTATTACGCATGCATACATGAATTTATTTAAAACCGAATACGCAATATAGTAGAAATTTACTTCGTTCGAATTTAAAGTAATAATAACTTCGCATATATAGTTAGTGTTATATACGTCTCTTCTTTTCGAATATATTAAATATAGTGAAATTATAATTTAAGATTCATTGATCAATTTGCATCAAATTATAAGTTTTAAAACTTAAAATTTCAAGATGAGTGAAAATAGAGATGATTTAAGCGACGGCGTGGAATTCGAAAATTTGAACTTCCTTAAGAAACAACGGGGTGGATTTAAATCTCGTCTTACATATTTTGTGAATAAATATGATCAGGGAAAAATAAAAAATATTGGTGAAATTAAATCGACTTTAGGTCGAATTAAAGAAATTTATAACAAGTTTGATGAGGTTCAGTCTCGGGTGGAGGAGTCCGCGGATAGCCCTGATGTCTTCGAGGAGCGAGGAGATTTAATTTTGAAAATTCATATGGTGTCTTAGAAGCTTCGTTAATGAATGACCTTCGAAATTTAGAAATTCAAACTCAAGTTGAATTTAAGCCTAGTGCAGAAAATTTACCCCCTAAAAAAGTTTCAAATGACGTACTCTCGATAAAACTCCCAGAAATTCGATTGCCAAAATTTAATGGCCAAAGTATGGAATGGGTCAAATTTAGAGATTTGTTCCAGGATTTTATTCACAATAGAAATGTCGATCCCATTACTAAGTTTTATTATTTGACTTCAGCGGTAAAAGAAGGAAGGGCTTATCAGGTGATTGAATCGATTCCACTTAAAGCTGAAAATTACAACGTGGCTTGGCAAGAGCTATGCAAATATTACGATAATGATTGCGAAATTCAGAAAAGTCATATGAATGCACTTTATGACATTTCACGACCAGTGGAAAATTCCGCTGCCTCGTTACAAATGTTTATTGACAATTTAACAAAACAATATAACGCGTTGAAATCACTGGGTATTCAAGTTAATGAATGGAATTTATTCCTTTATCATCATGTTTTGGAGAAGTTGGATAATGCTTCTAAAATTTATGTATTGGAAAATTCATCTACGACTAAGATAGTTGAATTTGATGCCTTAAAAAATATTCTTCAAGATCGTGTTAGAATTTTAGAATCAATTAAGAACGTGAATAATACTACGAAAAAGGTGTTTCATAAAGGCTTCAATAAAGAAACAACATATCAATCGGTGCGTTCTTCAAATGTTAGACGCTCCAATTATTTAGTATCTCAAAAAATACAATGTTATTATTGTAAAGAAAATCATTTGCTATATAGTTGCCCAAAATTTACAGATTTCAAATTTCATCCAAAGGACAGATTAGAATTTGTGAAAACTAGTAAATTATGTAACAATTGTCTTTCCGCTCGTCACAAGGTATATGATTGTCACGCATAATCGTGCTCCATATGTTCGCTGAAACATAATACGTTATTACACTGGGATCGAACACAGGCGAGTAGTACAACAAAACAAAACCCAAACATTTCTTCGTCAACTGATACTTCAAATAAACGTAATAGTGAATCATATCATAATCAGACCATTCCGAATGATGGTGTAGTACACAATACCTCTTGTACAGCTTCAAGCATGATTCAGATTTTGTTAGCAACAGCAGTCATTTTAGCTGAATCTTCGAATGGACAATTAACTCCATGTAGAGCGCTTTTGGATAGTGGTTCTGATTCTAACTTCATTACAAAAAGTTTAAGCAATTTGTTGAGCCTTAAATTAAAAAAAATATACATTCCATTTAATGGAATTGGTGGTATTTCAAACGTCGTTAAATATGAAACATGGATCACAATAAAAACAAGAATGTCGAATTTCAAATCTTCAATCAAATGTTTTGTACTTCCTAAGATAACTGGGAACCTACCTTCGAGTTTTATTAACATGCCTTCTACAGAGGAGATTTCCAAGTTAAATTTAGCTGACCCTAGCTTCTATCGACCAAAGCCCATTGATATTTTAATTGGAGCTGAGCTATTCTTCGAGGTAATGAATCGTAAGGAAGTTACAACTGTAAAGGATCTACCACCATTATATAGTTCAGAATTTGGTCTGATTGTGTCAGGAAAAATACGTACATTCGAGAATGTACCAACTTCGTTTTTAAATTGTTCCGTTGCATTAACTAATTTTTCCTGCACTAACTTATCCAAAAGTTTGGAAAAATTTTGGCAACTGGAGGAAGTAAAGATTGACAATAATTATTCAAATGAAGACAAAATAGTTGAAAACCACTACGTCAAAAATGTTGTTCGTGATACGGAAGGAAGATATACGGTAAAAATGCCATTGAAAAACAATGTTTATGAATTAGGAGAATCATATCAGTCCGCGCTTCAAAAATTTCTGTGGTTAGAAAGAAAATTAGAAAAATCTCCAAATATAAAAACGGAATATACCGAATTTTTGAATGAATACAAATTATTAAACCATATGGAGTTAGTAAAAGTTCAATCAAACATTAATTCATCATTAGGCAAAATATACTATTTGCCACATCATCATGTTATTCGTGAAAGCTCAACTACTACGAAATTACGTGTAGTTTTCAATGCATCATCGAAAACTGAAAATGGAATGTCACTGAACGAAGTCATGTTTAGTGGCCCAGTAGTGCAACAGGATTTAATTAATATATTATTAAGATTTAGGAAGCATCAAGTCGCACTAACAGGCGACATAGCCAAAATGTATAGGCAAACCTGGATTGATCCAGATCAGCGAGATTTGCTTCGAATATTATGGCGAGACTCATCGGACAAGGATATTGAGTGCTACAGGCTTACAACTGTAACTTATGGCACTGCAAGTGCACCTTACTTGGCTACCAGAACGCTACGTCAATTAGCATGTGATGAGGAAGAAAGTTTCCCATTGGTATCAAGCATAGTTAAATCGGATTTTTATGTTGACGATTTATTAACAGGTGCAGTTTCAATTGAAGAAACTCGTGAATTAAAGAATAACATAACATGTCTTCTTGCAAAGGGTGGGTTCGAACTTCGTAAATTTGCTTCAAATGAACCAGAAGTAGTACCATTTAGCAGTTCTGTAGAATCAGCATCTAACTCCATATCTATTTTAGGAATAAAGTGGGATGTTCAGAGTGATACATTTTGTTTCAGTTTTGAAAATATTGTTTGTCATAATGAAGTGCCAAAGCGCAATGTATTGTCTGAGATTGCACAAATGTTTGATCCATTAGGTATTTGCAGCCGGGTGATATTCCTGGCTAAACGATTTATGCAGAAATTGTGGATTCACTCAGAATTGGCATGGGATGATCCATTACCACTTAATATGATTGACAGTTGGACATCGTATCGATCACAGCTTTTACATCTCAGAGTTCAAATCCCAAGATGTATTTTGTTATCGAAACCAAAAATCATCGAAATACACGGCTTTGGAGATGCTTCGGAAATCGGATTTGGAGCAACAGTTTATATTGTATCAAGAAACGAAAATTGAATTAATAAAGTGAATCTGTTATGTGCTAAATCGAGAATAGCACCAATTAAAACGCAAACTATTCCCAGATTGGAACTATGCGCTGCATTATTAGTCGCCAAATTGATTAAAAAAGTAACAATTGCTATGGAAATGCCCGTATCTAAAATTGTTTGTTGGTCAGATTCAGAGATAACATTATTCCGTATAAACTCTGATCCATCAAAATATCAACAGTTCGTCGCCAATCGAATAACACAAATATTGGAACATACAAATTTAGAACAGTGGTGTTATGTACCGTCTTATCAAAATCCAGCGGATCTCATATCGCGCGGTGTTTTACCAAAGGATTTTAATTCATCTTCGCTGTGGTGGTGTGGCCCAGAACTTTTAAAGGGCAGTATGTCAGAATGGCGAAGAGTGGGAGGTTTTCTCGCGATTTTCAAATTTGAATAGATGCACTGCTGCAATTGCAATTTGTATTCGATTTTTTAACAATGCAAAGGTAGAGTTGTCACAACGAGCATATGGAAAAACTTCACCAAAGGAATTACAAGAAAATGAAATTCAGTTAATAAAAAACAGTCAATTAAGTTGTTTTTCGGCAGAAATTAAATCATTGAAAGAAAATAAGCAAGTTGCAAATACTAGTAGTATTTCTTCATTGAATCCATTTTTGGATGATACCGGACTATTGCGAGTCGGCGGAAGAGTGAAAAATTCGGAATTGCCATTCGAATGTCAACATCCTATAATATTATCTAAAGCTCATGGATTTACATCGTTATTGGTTAGATCCGAACATATTCGATTATTGCATGCAGGTCCTCAAACCTTATTATTTAATATACGTCAGCGGTTTTGGATTGTTAGCGGGAGAAATTTGTGCAAGCAAATTGTTCATGAATGTGTCACATGCTTTAAAGCAAAACCTGAACTTCGTAATCAAATAATGGGAAGTCTTCCCGAGTATAGAGTTACAGTTCCACAAAAATTATTCTATTTCACTGGGGTCGACTTTGCCGGTCCATTTTTAATGAAACATAAATTAAGGAAATTAGTGCAAACAAAATTTTATATAGCAATTTTCGTTTGTTTCAGTAGTAAAGCTGTGCATATTGAGTTAGTTGAAGACTTAACTACTCAATCATTCATAGCTGCCTTATAAGATTTGTATGAAGGAGAGGGTTTTGTGCGCATATATACTCTGACAATGCCACTAATTTTATTGGAGCAAAGGCTGATTTAAAGGAGTTAGAGAAAATTTTCTTTAATCAAATTTCTAACCATAAAATTATTGATTTTTGTGCCAATCATAGAATTGAATGGCATACTATACCTCCCAAATCCCCGCACTTTGGAGGATTGTGGGAGGCTGCTGTAAAAAGTGCGAAACATATTATGCAGCGAATTATTGGGAAAGCTTCTTACAATCATGATGAATATGTTACACTGTTTTGTCAAATCGAGGCTATTCTCAACTCTAGACCGTTGATTCCTCTCTCAGATAACCCACAAGATTTAAATTATCTCAGCCCTAGTCATTTTTTAATAGGCGATGTTTTGACCACACTTCCAAATCCATCTTTGGAACATCTTGAGTTTAATAAACTGAGTCGCTTTCAAAAGGTTCAGTATCTTTAACAACAATTCTGGAGACGATGGAATATTTGACAGGTCTTCAGCAAAGAAATAAATGGCGTAAACCGTCACCAAATATTAAAGAAGGGTGTTTAGTATTATTAAAAGAGGACAATGTTCCACCTCAAACGTGGCTTTTAGGAAGAATCACGAAAATTTTCACGGGAAATGATGGGTTCGTACGAGTCGTGCAAGTTAAAACTCAAAATTCTGAATTTAAGAGAGCGATTCAAAAAATTGCAGTTTTGCCAATCGAATTGCAAGACTAAATAATCCCCTAAGTAACCATATTGAAATTTTAAGTTGAATAATATGTATAGATTAAGTTAAAAATTGAATTTTAATAACAAAATATTTAGAAAATTTTTGTTTAAAAATGTTTATGAATTGTCAATGTATTAATATTTTTTTTTTTATTTGAAAATAAGAAAAATGAAAAAATAAAATTAGGTAATAAGATGTTTTGAAATATAAGATATTTCAAGGGCGGCGATGATGTTGAATAAAAATTCACAAGGAATTTGGGCGAAATAATTTATGCAATGTTTATAGGGAAAGGTGTATAAAAAACAATCTAGAAAAAGGAAACGTCGTCGCCTGCTCATAAAAAGAAGAGAAGAGAAAAGACGAAATAATAAATAAAATTAGAGTTGTTTTGTTTTTGAGTTTAGTAGAAAAAGAACTGCGTTACACAAAATTAATGTAATATTATTAATAAAGTGTGTTACTATGTTTTTAAGAGTTTAATTCTTCGATAAATTAATTATACACCGCCTTTCCCGAAATGCGAAAAAACACAGGCCCCAATTAATTAGAAAAACACAAATCTCCGTCAACCGATCAGGTAGAGCAGATATTTTATGACAAATCCGAAAACAATATTGTTTTAAGAAGTCCTACACTCGCCTAGAGTAGGTACCCAATCTAACAAAATTAATAAAAACCATCGAAGCAAATATTGATCAAAAAGCAAATTATGCCACGGCAATAATACCGATTAAATAACGGCGTGCCTGCGAATAGATAATTATTTATAACATTTAATTTTAAATTTAAATTTGTACTTCATCTGTTTTATGCAATTTTATATAGGTTTTCTATTAAATTTTTGTAATTAATATTTAATATTTAACTTTACACCATTTTATAATAAATATATTTTCTTCGTCAATTTTTAATTAATTTTCATTTTTAAATCCAGAAACTATTAAATTATTGTAAACTTCAGTCTATTATTTTCAATATTTAAATTATTTATATTTCTTTTATAATATACAATATAAATATGTAAGTTTATTTCTATATTGATAAAGTGCCCCACACAAATTCCATGTAAAATGATAGGCACCCAAATTATGTTTTCAATTAAAATTTTTTTTTTTTTTTGTTATCATTAGACAAGGTTCTTATTTATTTATTTATTTTATTTATTAGTTTTTTGTTTAGTAAAAATATATAACTATTTTATTTTATAAAAAAAATTATTTACACTTAATTTGTAGTTTGTTAATTATTATATATAAAAATAAATTATTTATATATTTCTTTTATATACAAATTTTAATATTTACAACTTCATTAATTATGTAAGTTATTTGTGTTAAGTTTAAAAGAATTTTAATGATTGACTTTTTTTTATTATTAATTAATGCATTTTTTAAAACTAAGGAATGTATATGTGGTATTGTGACTTACGTGACTAAATAACTTATGTTATTACTATATATTTACAAAGTTCTTGTGTTATCGTGTTATATTGTCCGTTACAATGATTTGTAACTTTTAAAAAAATTGTTTTTTGTTGCACTAAATTTTTATGTATGGCGCTAATTACTTACGCCCATGATTCCTCATCGTTATTCACGACTGGAATTTCGGGTTGGAATTTAATTGTTTTCACTGTGGGATCATAATGTCCCGCCAAATAATATGTATCGTTATTATCATAAATTGCTGTATAGGTTTTTGGATCGGGTCCAAATTTTTTGGTATAATTTGGTAATTGTAAAACTTCACATTTATGTGATATTGTTTGTACATCATTTTCATCTTCGTGCGGGGATTCAAATAGGGCACCCTAAAATTTAAAAAAAAAATAATCGTGATTAGAAAATATTTTGTACTGTACGGTAAAGTGGCTTACGGGAAATTTAAGATTAGGACATCCTTCTGTTTCTTCCGGATGGTAGAACCATTTCACGCGTACCACCATTTTACTGCACGACGTTTCCCACATTGATTCGATGCGGCCGATGTACGGCCGATCGGGTCGCCCGGTTGATAAAAACACCGCACTATCTCCAACCGATATTAGTTCTTTGCCGCGCTGAATCATACGGAAGAATGTTCGTTTCTGGCGACCTTTACCAATAGATCGTTTAAATCCTTTTCCAGACCAAGCCCATAGTTGGCGGGCGGGTAAGAATGCTGCAATCTTGCTTCGGTTTTCGGCCGAGTTCTGACGTTCCTTCTTCTTTTTGGGTTCCTACAATAAACAATTAAAATTAAATTATATTTAGTGCCAACAAGTGAATTGGAAGCACCTAGTCTTATTGCCACAGATGGTACCGACAAAATCAGAATACAAAAAAATTACAAGTGCTAAGGTTACAAAATAGAGATTCAGAACCTCGCCAACAAATAACGCAGAATTCCGTGTCGCATGAAGGGGCTCAATGGTAACAACACGGAACTATGTGTGACCGCAAAACGAGATTTATTTCTTTGTTGTTTGTCACGGATCATGAACTTAATATGCCTTTTACAAAATGATGAACCCAAACCGACTCGATTTAAGGCAGTGTCCCTCTTTTGGAACTGTACACGGAAGGAAATATAATACTTTGAACAGGACGCAAACGAGTTACGATCCCTATCGGCAGTTACGCGATCTGAAAGATCGCCTGGCCAGATCTGAAAGCAATACGTATGTGATCAGAAACGCTGCCGAGGAGGAAACAGAGACCATGAGCGAAGTGACTTTCAAAGAAGTGTTTGAAGTGGTGCAAGCACGCGAACGAGCAGAAAACGATGTATTAAAAAACAATCCTACAATCAGTGAACAACTAAATCTTACCAAATACATAGAAAATAATCATCGAAACGGAGAAACGCACATATTCCAGAACCACAAAAATTATAACAACTAATGTAACATGCAGTTAAGCGAATTAGACACTACACCTCATGTTATATTAAAACTGGCAGATCACAAATTTGGTAACAACGAAATAGTGCAACCACCATAATACATACCAAAGACAATTCACGTAAAACTAGCAACATACGGAAAGTGTCTATACGAGATCCGAAGCCTACAACAAAAGTGACGATGATTTCAGTGGTTTTATCTCCACCATAAATCACATGGCCAAAGCAAAGTAAGCGCAGCTCTAATACAGAGACCTAATCTTATGGAATACACCTTACCAACAAAGCAACCTCTCAATCTGTTCTATGCTTTTATTTAATCGGTAAAAAGAAGTTCTGAATCTCCACAGCGACGAAATAGCAAATTATGCTATTATCAATAATTCATTGTTCGAGCATGGATCTTAAGGCCTGGTATGCAAAATTATGTCTGCCTGCGAATCATCCAACTTACATAAAGCTGTGAATAAAATCAATACTTTTATCATTAGGTTTTAATCAAATCAAACACACGATTAAGATTAAGATTTCCGACTCTCTAATAGACACGCAACATTTCATATTATGCCTTCCTAAATACCGAGCGAGAAAATTTACCTGCACCAAACTATCGATTAAATAAAAGTATTGTGGTGATACGTATTCATGATATATTAGTGATTGACAACTTATTGTAGAAAGCGAAAATTCCCACAAAATGCGACCGAAGTGAAGTCATAAAAATAATTCGTTCAAAGGGACATTGAAGTCTAAAATTAAGAGGTGCGACACTGAGCAAAGAACTCATTCGACAGATATGTCCGCTATTTCAGATTAAATTGTTTGAAAGGTAAACATTTAAAAAGCGATAATCCTTCAGGAACTCCTTTTAGAGTGTTTGGAACAGGCGGTGAAAATTAATTACACATTCACTTTTGCAGAAACCTCCCCGCTCATAACCTAAATTAAACGGTGAACAACTTGCTAGATTTCAAAATTTCAATGACCTGGACTTGAATTCCAATTTACTGACGAAAGAGCCCCCCTTCGGCTGAACCCTACATAATCCTGGGGCAACTGGCGATGAATACAAGTGAATCCCATGGATAATAATAATTTTTGAAATTTCTAGAATACTTCCCATTAAATTAATCAACAGCAACTTGCAAATGCTTGATTTGACACAACACAGTTCCCAAGCAAATTTGGAACTTATCATCTGGTCCTTTCCATGACAGTAGACACCAAAAATGATGAGTTTGTTCTGTTGAATCTACGTTTGAATTACAACTCCGAAGTTCTACAGATATTAAAATGTGTGATCAATGAAGTTACCTTTCGTACTAATAAAATTAGCACCTGTGAAGTTTGTTTGATAGGGAAGCAAACGAGGAAAACATTTCCAAAACGCGTTTAACCGGCTAATTGTAACCGAATCATTTGATGGTGCGAAGCATGAAAAGTATTGGTTTACGCAATGAAAGTGAAGTCTGAAGTATGTACGTATGTGGGAAAAAAGCATTTCAATACTTTTAAGAGCCTTAAAGAATCAAACTCATCGGATTATTAAAATTCTTCGTACGGACAACTTGCTTTGTTTTTTGAAAACGTGTGGACATTAAAATTTCTGCATCTTAGTCACCGGAGAGAGACTGGTTCGCCGAAAACTTCCTGTGAAATTTGTGGATTATTAAATTCCAGAGGAGATATGGAGTGAATGAAAACAAAGTCTAGACTGTTTAGGAGAACGCATAATGCTATGACAATAATAATAAAGGGTGTTTTTTTAAGAGGTTGCCGATTTTTTTTTTGAATAAAACACATATAAAATTATGAAATGACCAAAATTTTTTTTTATTTGGTAGATAATTTTTTGGCATTTAACATTTAAACACAATTTCTGGCATATGGCTACCACGACTATTTTTCACAAATGTCATTCTGGAGGTTCAATTTTCCAGCACTTTTTCAAGCATTTGAGGGCGTATGTCAGCAATGACACGTTGAATATTGGTTTCCAAAGCGTCAATCGATTGAGGTTTATCCACATAAACCAATGACTTCACGTATCCCCACAAAAAGTAATCGAGTGGCGTCAAATCGCACGAACGCGGAGGCCAATTCACCGGACCATTTCTCGAAATAATGTTGTCGTTGAAAGTTTCTTTCAATAAGTCGATTGTTTCACGTGCTGTATGGCAAGTGGCACCATCTTGTTGAAACCACATTTCATTCATATCCATATCTTCAAGATTTGACAACAAAAACTCATTTAACATGGTTCTGTATCGATTTCCATTCACGGTAACGCGTCGTCCTTCCTCATTTTTAAAGAAATATGGACCGATGATCCCACCAGCCCATAGACCGCACCAAACAGTACATTTATCAGGATGCATTGGTAATTCTAGAACGGCGTGTGGATTATCTTTGCTCCAAATGCGACAATTTTGTTTGTTGACGTATCCATTTAACCAAAAATGCGCCTCATCACTGAAGAGAATTTTACGGTAAAAAAATGGATCTTCGTTCAATTGATTTAACGACCAATCACTGAATTCACGGCGCAAACGATGGTCGTGTGGCTTTAATTCTTGCACCAATTGAATTTTGTATGGCACCAAACCCAAATCTTTACGTAAAATTTTCCATAAAGTCGATGGACAAAGTCCAATTTGCTGAGCACGACGACGAATCGATAAATTGTCGTTTTCTTCGACACTGGCCTCAACGACAGCAATATTTTCTTCTGTACGAACTCTTCTCATTCTTGTCGGTGGCTTGGCATCCAAAAGAGTGAATGTAGACCGAAATTTGGTAATTACGTTCTTTATGGTGGTCTCTGACGGACGATTATGTGCACCATAAAATTCACGAAGTGCTCTATAAACATTTTTAATTGAACACTGATTTTGAAAATAAATTTCCACGATTTGAAAACGTTGTTCTGGAGTTAACCTATTCATAATGATTTGCCAAACAATACTGAGTAGAAATGCCACTTTGAGCTGTCAAAACAACTGTCATAAAATAAAACGACATCTATCGGAAAAACAAACCTCCTAAAAAAACACCCGTTATTATGACGATTCTAAAGCTTACAGAGTGAATCATTCTGGCAGGAAAACGGTTAGACGACAATTTAGTGAAACATAATTCACCGAGGACGACAATTCACGGAAAAATAATTCACCGAAAAAATAGTGCAGCGAACACGACAATTCACCGAAAAAATAGTTCATAGAAAAAATTATTCACCGAAAACGATAATTCACCGAGAAAACATATCACGGAAATCAACGGATCGAAAACGACAATTCACCGAAAACCATAGTTTACCGAAAATATTTCAAACGCTTATTATTAAACGGTTGGATTAATTTACTGAAATTACTGAAAACATAAATCCCGAAACTTTAAAATTCTGTTAAAATAATTGGTTATGAACTGCATCACATAAAAACAGTTTATCTTTCGACTAAAGTTAAAAATATCGTTCAATACACAAATATTTGATAGTTTTTTAAATTACAATCAATCAAAATCACTAATTGGAGGGTTTCTGTTAATTTAATTAAAATTATATTACAACAATGTGCTGTTGTAAAAGAATTTAAGTATTTCAAATTTTGAGTTTTCATTTCAGTATTTATTGTTTCAATATTTACCAAATACATTTTTTTGGAATTTTTAGTTTTCTTCGTTTTCAAGGTTTTTTCGTCTTCCAGATTTAAGGTTTCGGGTTGTCAGTATGATCCCATTAGTAAATCGAATAATTTCTAATAATACAAATAATTTTTTCGGTTTAAATTTATTTAAAAAAGGATTGTGAATTATCGTTTTCTGTGAATTATTTTTCGATGAATTGTTGTTTTCGGTTAATTGTCGTTTTCTGTGTACTATCGTTTTCAGTTAATTGCTTTTTCGGTGAGTTGTTGCTTTCAGTGATTTTTTTTTCGATTACTTGTTTTTTCGGTGAATCGTTTTTACGGTGAATTGTCGTTTTCGATGAATAGTCGAATTCTTGATTTCAGTGTATTATCGTTTCAGTGAATTTTCGTTTTCGGTAAGCTGTTGATTTCAGTTAATTGCTATGTCAGTGATTTGGTTTTCAATAAATTGTAGTTATCATTTAATTGCTTTTCGATGAATTGTCGTTTTCGGTAAATTGCCGTGTACCAAGAAAACCATTGTTAAGAGCTGAGATGTTGTGTTTAGGGATGACCGACTCAGATGACTGGAACGATGCAGACAATCATGTAGAGAATATGAATGTACAATTAAATGGCAACAACGATAAATATCTTCCACAACTTGAAATGAACAGGTTATCATATTGACAAAAAACGTCAGACAGAACTCCAAAAAACATCGTGTAATACTTAAGGTAGCGTTATCGACATCTGATGCCAATTTGTGGAAGTTAGCTATACAAGCTATGCGACGCTTTAATTGAAAATGCAACACAGAACACACTTGCACGGCCGATCATTAGCAAGTGAATTTTTAAAGCAAAAAGAGATAAAAGGACGACTTATCCTAGATAAGAAACGATTAATATTTAAAAAAGCACAGAAAAAGAGTATGGACTGTGAGGAAGCCTACGTTGCATGTTACGGTTCGATTAGGTTCTCGTTGGCTTTGGCAGTGAAGATTATTCTCTATGTAGATCAGATGGATGCTGTGACGGCCTTTTTACTAAATGAATTGAACGAACGTTTATATATGCCGCAACCCCAAAGATATGTATCAACGGCGAGGGAAAAATTCCAAAGTAAATTGAACAAATCTGTATGAATAGAAGCACGATAGCAGAGTTTGAAATGCGAAACTAGACAAAGTTTTGAGAGATATTGGATTGAAACACTTTGTGTATTTTAAAAGTAATACTCGTATAGTTGTGGCCGCAACTTACGAGTATGTCGACGATATACTTATGCTATCAAACCAAATCAAGAGTAAATGAAGACCATGTCGCCAGAAGACGAATCACAGGTGATGAAACCCGATATATGTTAAGCGGCAGGCGTGCTGAATCATCAAAGCTAATGTAGTGAGGGAGTTGTTACACATGTGTACTGTGTGACTGAACGCGTCCAACAGGCTTAAACCAAGCTCAACAAGAAGCAGAACCGAATGCCTACAACACAGAACACCATTCCAAGGTAAAACACGATTGTCGAAGATACATGGAGGCCAATTTGCACACAATGGATCTCCGAATACCATAACACTTTTAATGGCCAAGTGACAAAATGAAATTATTTTTAAACAAAACAATCGAGGACGTGAAATTTTACTTTTCACAACAGCAACCGACATGCATGCGGAACAGATCTTACAAATCCTAATAAATTATAATACAAAATATACCGTTCTTCTACCACATTATACAACACACTCCATGTAAGAACATTGCAACTTTGAAAAACCGAACAATACAAGAATAACTTTAGCAAACCTCGAAAACTGCTGTTTTGAGAATTTTGGAAGACCACTGCTCAAAAATTTGGAAGTATTGTCGCTTAGTTGCTTACGTTAGGCCGAACCCCAACTGGGCTGAAGAATATTTTGTTTATTGATTGTCTCTCACAATGAATACATGACCATTGACGATAAAATTTAAGATATATTTCGATGATTAAGTACAGTAAGTCTTCAGCGTAAGACTCTTATTAGTCTACATTATACCTCTTTTTATTCTTGGTAAAACTATGGGACTGATGAAACTAAGAGCTTAGAAACGGGGACAAATACTTACATAAAATGATCCCGAACTTTCTGTATTCGATGAAGCCACCTCTTCCTCCGTCATTGTTTCCTCCTTGATTGTCGGATCAAAATCACTATCCTTGGAGACCGGCTCAAATGAATTATTAGCCAATATCTCCTCTTTATTAATGATTTCATAGGTTAATTTATCTTTACTGTCGGTATCATCGCGCGACGATGATACATCATCCTCGGCCGACACTTCAGTTTCTCGATGATGTTTTTTATGTTTTCTTCGTTTTTTATGTTTTCGATGTTTACAAAACTCATCGACACACTTATGCTTCCGTTTGTGTTTCTTTTGTTGTTCGACAGTACTGGCAGCAGCAGCATCACCATTTGACGAATCCAGTGACAATTGTAGTTTTAATTTATCTTTTTTCATTTTCTTTAGACGCTTTCGTTCTCTACGGGGACAGATCAAAAGAAAATGTTTTATGTTGTAAGAAATCAATTTTAGTCTAGACTTTTGTTTAATATGCATCTTACCTTTGCGCCACTTTATCACCATTCTTATCCTCTTCACTGTCGTTGTTACCATTCGACGATGGAAAAAAGTTAGATTTCGATAGTCCAATACTGTTTTCATTATTTGTCTCGGGATTACTATGGCTTGAACGTCGTTTACGTTTACCCAAACTTAATAACGGATTAGGATCGTATTCTGGAATAACAAAATCGTTATAGTACCCCATCGCTTGTGGTTGGTATAGTTGCGTATGCTTACCAACGATGGGATAATCGCTTAGTAAATATCGGGTGTCCTCGACGGCTATGCGGCCATTATCACCATCATCGAATTCTACGCTAACGAATTTTTTATCGTTTATAGAATCGGGACTTCCAGGTTCGGCGACTGTACCCGGATAAAGACATCGATACTGTTGGCTCCAAAATGCACAAATTCGAGTACCTGGCGGAATTTCATCAACGCTCGGCGGTGCGACTTCGATCATCTAGATAAATATAAAAAATAAACGAATTATTGCGGGGTACTTACGGAGTTCGATTTTCAGTCTAGATGCATAACAGATAAATCATATAATTATACTTACCGCATCCCGCAGCACTTCCTCTCGCGACATAATATGTGGCCGATTACCCCGTTCCCCATCCAGTGTTACCGCATAAATATCAGGTGGTTGAATAGCACTCATACGACCGGCGTAAAATAGACCACCCATTGCCGTAATTACCCGTATCCCATCTTTTTCCAACATTGTTTCAGTCAGCGTGCACATACTATCAATCTTCCGTTTCCGCTCTTTCGCCTCCGATGACTTTTTGTGATGATGATGATGATGATGGTGTTTTCGATCTTTAGATCGTGACTTCTTGCGTTTTGAATGATGGTGTTTCACCTTTTTCGCATTCTCGCCAAAAATATTTTTCGGGCTCTCGCTCGATGTCGCCTCGACTTTAAATGTGGACGCAAAATTAAGTGTGCTACTTAGTTGCGACATTTGGAAATTATTGGTATTATTTGTACTTGTATTGAATGTGGAGTGGCAACTGTTCGAATCATAGTCTTCCACTTTAATTTTACTTGTCAATTTTTTTTGCACTTCAGGACTCGTAACCGTTACACCAGATGGTGAAGAGGACGAGGATGAGTATAGGAATTTATTTCCTTTGACGTTTGTATTGGTTGCGTTACGATTTTTCGACGCGAGTATATATCCCACTAAGCTCTTCTTTTTCGAATAAATCGTTTCGGTTAAATTATTGTCGTTGTCATGTTTTTTCGGTATACCAAGCTTTCGTTTCGAAGGCGTCATATTTTTGTCATTTACCGCCGAATTTGTATCAAAATCATCGTATTTACTTGAATCCGTGTCGCTTGATAGTTTCGGCAACTCGATTAAATTACTCTCCGACTGTGATGAGTTCGAGAAATTTGGCGATACTACCGGAATCGAAGTGATTTTTGAGAAAATCGATGATGTAGCTTGGGTTGTTATCGGTGTACTATTTGTTGAATTTGTACCGCTGAACAATGATGACGATTTGATTATCGTGTTCGAGGTGTGCAGGCCCTTTATTAATAACGGACTAATTTCGTCCAGTTCGCGCTTCTTTTCCTCACATTTTTTAGTGATGTCAAACAATTTTTGTTTCATATCGATTTCCATCGCCTTGAAAAGTTCTACCGGCGTTGGATAATCACATTTCTCGTGACAGCATTTTTCTTTTTTACATTTCGTATACTTGGTCAGGGTTTCCTTTAGGTCGTCATCAATATCGTTATCGTTCTCTTCGCAATCCTCATGTTCAGCGCCCGTCGATGAATGTTTTCGCTTTTTACGTTCTTTGTCTTTCGATTTTTTCGATGATTTCGAATGTTTGTGTTTACGTTTTTTGCCTAGTTGCTGTTCACTAGATCCGGTGTTATCGTTTACTGGGCTTGTCGGACTCGACACCGCCTTATTACGCTGATCGATTTCTTCTTGAAATCGTTGCTCAGCTAGGGCACACAACAGATTTAGCCCTTCGAGCTCGGCATCATCTGCCGCAACAGATTTTTCCCCGAGCTCAGTGGTTACTGTTGTTCTTACAATATTTGGTGTCATTACTGGTTCAGCGATTTGCTCAGTCTCTTCGGCTTCGTCCATTGATTCCTCGTCAACAGGCTCTTTCTTTATGAAAGCCTTTTTCTCAAACGCTTCGATGCTATTCGACAAAAGTTCAAGTCCACTAACATCTACATGAATTGCTTGATTTAGCATTTCAATATTAGGCTTGACCAGTGGGATACATTTCCGATCGACCATTTCGTCTTGATCGATGTGATTTTCTTCGAGGGGTTCAGGTTGTGTAGTAAAAACTTCCGGTGGTGGCAATATAGTTGCGACCGCCTCTGCGATTTGTACTTGCATCAAATGGTTCATCTCATTACTATGATGATGACTATTTGCAATCGCATAATTTGTTGTTGTCACTACAGGTGACAATCGAGTTGCATACTCTGTATTTAGGTCCGCCATTGAATTTAATTCATCCCGATTCTCGTTACTCTGCAACGGGATGGCCAACTTAATAATATCACATTTTCCAAAGAGTTTTGTTTCGATTTTCTCGTTCTCAATAATCTGCACGCTACACGCATTCGTAGATGATAGTGTATCGTCATTTATTTTATTGTTGTTGTTACTATCGTTTAGATTACTATTATTATTATTACTATTACTATTTGCAATAATATCACAATTATTTATCGTATCATCACATTCGTTATCGTCTAATTTATGGCACTGGTTACTAGTATCATCGTTATAATTCTCTGGCATTGAACAGTCATCGTGGCCATGATTTGTATTTTCATCTTCGCTTAACGAATCTGTTTGTATATTGGCGTCTTGTACTTCAGGTACGTTACAGGTGGTGGACAAATTTTGTGGCTGATCAGGCGACGGTGTTAGACATGCTGTCGTCTCGGCAGGTACTTGAAGCAAAGGTGGTGTTATATTATTACGACAATCCATTGGCGCCTCAATCGACGCCATTTGCGATTGTTGTTGTTGATGATTATGGTGGTGATGGTTTGTCGGCGCAATGTGTATTAAATTACCCGGATGCTGATAATACAGTTGGGGGACATCGTTTGTTTGTACCGCGGTTGCGATTGTCGCTGTTTGTATTGTCGACTTTTCTTGTTCGTATATTGTCGACTGATGGTGTTGATGATGGTGGTGGTGTTGCTGCTGCAGGTGATGATGTGTTGTACTATTTGTTGTGCCATTTGAACTGCCGCTACAATCTTCGATCTTTATTAGGGTATGTGACGGTATTGGTAACGGGATTGTAGAGTTTGGTTTTCGTTTTGATTCGGTTAGCGCTACTAATCGGGTACTATGAGTTTGCGTATGTTGATGCAGTGTAGTGCTCGCTGTTGCTAAGTAGTCGGAGCCGAGCAGTTGCAGTGGCGCTAGTGGTGGCGGTTGAATTTGTTGCGCCAACGGCGGTAATAACAGGTGCGGTTGCATGGATGTTTGTGGATATGTTGGCCAGACAACGGCTTGTTGAAACGGTTCTAGGTAAGAGATATATATTTTATCTAAAAGAAATAAATTTGACGGGAAGGAAAATAAAAAAAAAATATTAAACTAAAATCGAAATGCGAAATGAGTTAATTGAAAAAAAAAGTTGTTTGTTGTAATTTACGAGAAAATTAATTGAAAATTAATTGCAAAGCATATATAGATATTATATAAACAGTACACTACTAACTAATTACAAAAATAAATTTACAAAAAAATTTCTTAGTACAAATATACAGTGAAACCTATAAGAATCCGCCAATTTTACGGGTTTTTATGTTAAACGAAGCCCTTATCCACTGCGATAGGTTTGACTGTATAGCGGATTAGTAACATGGATTACTTACCATACCAAATAATTTTTATTTTTTACAAAATTTATCTTTAATTTTTACTTAGAATGTGATTTACGATCAAAACATCATAAATGTCAATATGTTGATTTATGATTGAAACGTTTCCTTTCGCGTTTATGGAGCAAGTTTTATAGTTTTTGCAAGATGAGATTATTAGTCTATACAGGCGCATGATTTAATGAGTGGTGTATAATCTTCAAACAATAATTAAGTGGAAATTATGGTAACGATGCAAACAAGCAGAGGATCATTAAAAATTGAAATCTCTACTTTTCAGTATGTACGTTATTTAAGCCATCGTCGACGAAAGAAAGGAGAAAAAGTTTTTGTCTTGTATATATGGATCAAGGGTGTGTAACGAAATCCCGATTTTTAGGAAATCCTGGTTTGAATTTTTAAAATTTGGCATTTGGGAAAATGGGACTCTTAAATGATTTTTTGACAAAATTCAAAAATGAGTTTGCGATAAAGTTCTAGAAAATGGCTATTGCCATCGGAACTAGGCCATTTTTTAACAGATTTAATTGATATTTAGTGAAATAGTTTTTCTGGGATCGATATAAAATATTGCTTTTTTCATTAATCTTGCAACTACAAAATGTTGCAAGTACAAAATGTTGCAATTATTTTTCTTCCTAGTAGGCGTCATTAATAGATTCTATATAATCCGCTCCTACGTGCGGCATGCAGTGCGACCTGTTTGCTGATCCCGGCTCCTATGTCCCCCGAAGTTTAAATTTAAAGCCCCTCTAAGCGAAAGAGAGCGCAGCGACCATCCGCGTGCCCGTGAGAGTTATCGAGTTATCCGTCAGCCTCAACAATTATTGCATTTCAAAATGTTGCATTCACAAAATATTGCTTTAAATATAATAAAAGAGAGTCTATGTTTTTTCTTTCGACTATATATTTTTCGACTATATTTTTTTCGACATTTTTATTTTAGATCAATAATTTTTCGATATTTTATCATTCGATAATTTTGTTTCGATATTTTCGGAAATGGTCAAATTACTCTAACCTATTCGATCTTTGTGGCATTCGGCCCTGCAACCCATTCCCTGCTAGTCTAACTAGGGAGTAAAGCGACGGGAGTGCAGGGACCCGGCTGATATTACCCGACCCTATACTCGCGCTTCTTTTGATTTTTAAATTCCTATAAACTAAAGTTTTTTTCTAATTAGGGAAAGAAGCTACGGAAGCGCCGCGATCCGACTTATATATTCCGATCCATTACTTTTTTACTGTGTACGGGTTTTACTGTTTTAGTTTTGTTATAGTCGTTTTTAGTTTTCAAGAAATTGGAATTACAATTTTCGAAAACCATAAAAAACTAGGAATTCGACTAATTCTAGAGCGGATGTCAATATATGCCATTGATGTTGTAATTTGACAAAAAAATGGGAGTTCAGTTTTTCCGACTCCGAATCCGATAAAATAGCACCGACTCCACGAAACCGACTCCCGCCTCTGATTTCGCAGCCTTGGTTTTTTCTATTAAATTTTTGGGCAAGATATCGTATGTTAAAAAACCGGCCGGCTTCGGATAAATAAAAAATATTTTTTTTCAAAATCAAGACTTTCGAAATAAAAGAAAAGAAAACTGGGATTTTGAACACCGGAATTTTGAAAAACGGGTTTTCGTAGTACACCCATGGATCAACCTAGGAGTAAGAAGTTTCCATTATTTATTCTATGTTCTTTTCGACAAGGAGGTGTTCGGTTCCTTGTTTGGTTTTTCGGTTATTGTGTTTTTAGAAAGGCATATCAATAGGATATTTCGAAATGTCTGTTAATTTGGCCCGAAAAAACCATCCAGAAAACACTTTCTTAAGCGGTGTTGGCCATAACTTTTAGCACAAAAAATAATGAAAATGTCTCTTGCATCCCGAAATTTTTTTTCCACAGCCTGAAAAAATATTTATCAACAAAGTAAAAAATCTAATTATGTTTCATCCATAACATTTTATTTCAGCCCGGGAAAATATTTTTAAAAAGTTACGTAATCCTTTTCAAATAGCGGTTAATTGTAAGATTTCAAATTACATTCACTAACTCACGATCCAAATATAACAGTGAAGTTCCTAACACAAAATTACCAATTATACTGTGTATTGGTGTTACACTGTAAAAATATATTTTTAGTGAGTCAGATGTATAAAATCAGAAAGCGATATGAAGTGCTACCCTTTTCTAAACAAATATCAGTTTCCGATATTTTTCAAATTCAATTTTATCCCATATATTAGAAATTGTGAAGCACATATCATTGATCCTAACATTTTTTGTAGAACACAAAGTTCTCATTGTGTTTTCTAACAAAAGAGGCGCACACTTTTATCCATAGGTCATTTAAACTTTTCTAATAATGACTCTGAAACAATTGAAAACCGAATATCGAATAAAATTTTAAAATCGCCTACGTGGAACTCCTAAATAATGAAATGGTTTATAAAATAGAACGGTCTACCATCACCCATCTGTAACTAGTGGTGTGGGGCATTACACGGTGTAGAAAATTTGTATAGTTCCTACTAAACCAAATTTTTGTGTGAACCCTTCGGTGTAAATTTATGTTTTAATGTAAAAATGAAAGAGTGAGGGGTTTTACAGAAAACAGAAACGGGGGGAGGGGGGACAGGAGATGAAAGGAGGGGGGTAGGCGAATACCGAAATTCATACCTAACGCTGCACAATATAAAACACAAAACAATATTGGAACCGTAAATGGTAAAGAGTGTTGCAATCATGCAGTGGTGTAACTACATGGGCGACCGGGTACTCTGTCACTCGTACACCTTAACTGAAATAAGCTATTATGTATTAATTGTCTTGCAATAAATACGACATTATAAATTTAAAATTCGAGAACTGTTTAAACATAGCATATGAGCAATTTAATTCTCAATACCTCTAGTGCCATTGTATCTAGATGATGTTAGCTTAGAAAAATCGCTGTGGGCCTCCTGATATTAGTCGATAGATAAACTACTCAAACAGGTAAAATCGGTATGCCGTACTAACGGGTGCGCCATCTTTTATGTCGGTATGTAAACATTGAATAACTTAGAAAATAACCAACCGACTTCTTTATAGTAGGTATTTTATTCAATTTAGACCTTTGCAATTTATTTGGACTAGTTTTTGAATACAACATAAATTAAGCGGCCTCCTTTATTCGGCATGAATATTTATCTTGAGCTCGTCAATGGCCTAAGGCTTGACGTATACTTTTCTTTTCAAATAACCCCACAAAAGAAATCCGGGGAGGGGGGCAAATCTGGAGATCGGACGTCTTGACATCTGTCGTCCAGGGAATATTCTTTGCAGAAACTGAATTGTCGTCTTGTTGAAACCAGTAAACCGTCCAGACCTTTTTCACGCATTTACGGGCAGACATAATGAGCCAACATCTACCGATATCAATTTCCATTGACAGTTTCATTTTCTCTGAAAAAATATGGCTTATTGATGGTTTTGGCGCAAACGCCGGCCCAAATTCACTTTTTGGTCATGCGATGGCGTTTCATGGATCTCGTGTGGATTTTCCGTTCCCCGAATGCTGCAACTTAGCTTATTAACGCCACCAAACAGTGTGAAATACGTCTCGTCGGTTTTCAAAATTTGCTACCAAAAATCGGCAATATTATTTGTGTTGATTGCACTTTATACGGAAACAAATGCAAATCATCCTTCAAAATGGTTCGAGCGGTTCTACTGACGCCAAAATGCTGAGCGCAGCGACGACACGACGCTTGTGGGTTCTGGGCAACGCTCTCTCTGTCCCGTGCTGAACAAAATTCGACACCAAACGACGAATAGTGTTGTCAGACAGTGCCTGTTGGCCACGATGTTTTCCGCGATATGCACGTTGAGTTAACACAATTGAACGATTATTTTCAATGTACAGCGTTACTATTTCGGCGCGTTGTTTCGGTGTGAAGTGATTCCTGGTTAAAATTGTACAAGTCAATCAGTTGACAAGTGCCGATTTTATCGACTTGATGTCATACTAGAAAAATACTTTAAAAGTTGCAGAGCATATTTTTTCCAAAATATTTCACTCAAAATTCTTATTAGAAATTAGGTTAACAGGGTAACACTAATACAATGATATATTTGTTATTTGATACAAATTTCACTCTCGTCAGCTAAATCTCATTACGATATTATGGGGATTATTGGTAGTAATAATTTATTGAATCATTCTACCACTTGCGTATTTTGAGTTATTACGAATTTCTGTAATTTTGAAATTTTCCAGTACCGAACTCCGAGATGTCTACGCAATATGGGTAGTGGTTTCAGGCTCCTGAACGATTAGACTGCAAAATCTTATTACGATATCAGAGGGATTACTGGTAGATTGTCTACGCCAAATGGGTTGTGGTATATGATATTCCAATGGGAATTGGGTGGTTATTTGTCCTAAGGTTAGTGAACCTAATTCCAAGAACAATTTTCCGTAGACTTTTGTTAGGTAAATACAGATATATGGGTTTGGGATAACAGGATTATGGGAAACAACAGATATACCCACTAAATTTTAGAGATTATAAAGTTAGATTCACTAAAAGGATGGTACAGAATATTACTGACGAAAACCGACAAGGAAAAAAATAATATCAGTCCATCGGCGAGCTAGAGTAACGCTCAACATAATCGGGAGCGAATAATTGAAAGCTATTACTTCCCAAAAATGGGCAGAAAAATTAAAGTGCTGGTCAAGCGTTGTATTACATACCAAGACATGACGCCAATTCCAAATTATTCCTAACATACGCTTCATCTAAACATTTATTCAACAGAAAATAAATTGGTTTTAACAGCAATGGCAAACTCAGTAAACTCGCCTTCTGGAAACCATTAAAGTCCAGAGCAACAGAAAACATTAAACAACAACGTCCCTCAAAGTTATAGTAATTGATCAAATCCATCAATGATGGAAGATGCGGTAAACAAAAAGTGTTCAAAACTCCCCCTGATAAAAGTGAGGTGAATGACCAAGTGAAAAGGTTCCACGAACCTTCGAGGAATTACTCGAGAGAGTGGTCAAAGAAAAATGGAATTTAATCATACCGCGACAGTCACACAGCAAACATAAGTATTGGAAAACGAGGCCACGAATTATCTTACATCAGGAAAAACGGAAATGAAGAATATCAAATCCAAGGGTAACCACGACGGATTTGCATAAGATTTTTAAAATAGGATCTATCTACAACTTTCTTCCAGAATCCGAATTATCCTGGTTGCCCGGAGAAGTCTCGCAAGCTTTTAACTACTTCTGGCATCTTATCCAAATCATTCAGGTCATTGAAATATTTATATTCTGATCAAATTCTCTCCTGTTATTTAGTCTAGCGTTAGTCATTCGGCCAAGTAATGATTCATTCTGGCCCTTAACCATTTCTTGTATGATATTTTAAAGTTAAGACGTGTTAAGACGATATTTTTTGTCTGAATTGGTAAAGGCCGGTTGTGTAATAAAATGTCTGGAATAGTTTCGGAAACGAATTTATAATTTAGTACGAGCTTTTCTCACCTTCGTTTAAGATTAGTTGATTGCAGAATATATGGACTGGGGTTTTTACTGAGGGAATCAGTTCATTCGAAGAAGTATCATCGCTATGCCGTGTTGCTGACATTGCGTTTACTCCAGAAGAGATTGTTATTCTCGACAAGGTGCCAGCTACTAGATGTCCTACGGTTTGTGAATTTAAAAGGCATGAACAATTTTCCGTAGACATATCGAGATATGCGCAAGTGATAGAATCCAATTTTTCATTTCTACCAATATTCACAGTGATATTTGAATGGAAGTTGCACGGTTATTTGTCCTAAGGTTGGTGAACATTAAACAATGACCCATTATGCATAGACATTTCGGGAATCGGTGCAAGAATTTTTTTAATTGTCTGACTTCTAAATTAAAAAAATTATGCTTTCTAACGAAAATACGGTTAAAGGAATTTTAAATTACTGAAAAAAAATTTCAGATATGAAAGTCGCAATATTCAACCATTCCGAAACAAACAATACTAAATCAAACAAAATTTCACCTGATCGTTCGGAGAAAGTTAAAAAACGTAAACGGCTTTTTAAATAACACTTTGCTCGTTCCGCTAAAGTAAAAAAGACATCATAAATAAAAAGCCTTTTCGGGCTTAAGATTTCTGTCTAAATTTGTACGTTGAGTTGTTTCCAAGACGACTTTCTCACAGTTAATGTCATTAATATTGTGAGTCCCTATTTCATTGGCGTGCTTTTTTTATTATATCGGAGCGAACAGACAGAAAATTTAAAAAGCCTTTTGAGATTTTTATTTTTTTCAGACCGATCAAATAAAATATTTCTTGTTTTATTATTGTTTCCGAACGCTGCGAAATACGAGAGATCAGAAAAGTCTGTATTCGGAACGCCCTTTGTTCTATAAAACCTGAAAAGAAATTCAGATATGAAAATCGATATATCCGACCATTCAGAACCAATACTAAAACAAACAAAATTTCGTCTGATCGTTTTGAGAAAAAAACGTAAACGGCTCTTTAAATAACACTCTGATCGCTTCGCTGAAGTAAAAAAAGACATCATAAATAAAAAGCCTTTTGGGGTTTAAAAGATTTCTGTCGAGAGCTCTCAATTTTCATGAGTTGTTTCTAAGACGACTTTCTCGCAGTTTTATTAATATTATGGGTTCCTATTTCATTGGCGTGCTTTTTTTATTATATCAGAGCGAGCTGACAGAAAATTTAAAAAGGGTTTTGTGATTTTTAATTTTTTCAGACCGATCAGATAAAATATTTTTTGTTTCATTGTTGTTTCGGAACGCTGATATATACAAAATGCGTTTATTAGATCGGAGTAAGATCAGAAAAGTCTTTATTCGGAAAGAAATGTTTCGCGATTTGTTTTATAAAACCTGAAAAGAAATTCAGATATGAAAATCGCAATATCTGAGCATTCAGTAGCAATACTAAAACAAATAAAAAATCTTTCATCTGATGGTCCAGAAAAAGTTAAAAAGGCCTTTAAAATAACACTGTTCGGTGTATCTGAAGTTGGCACGAAAAACGCCTTTTCAATTTTGGAAGTTAATTTGCTAAATTATATATTTATTATTTAAACTACAAAAGAAATAAAAAATTTACAAACTTATTCATACATTGTATTGGGGTTGTCCACACAGATATTAAAAGTTAAAAATGTTTAAGCAACAGCAAATCAATTGTCCTTATGGTTTCAATATTCTTCATGTTTGATATGAAAAGTCGATTAAATTAATAAATTACCAATGGACTTAACCTTACAAATGATATCTGTGACCTTCCAAAACGGACTAACGTCGGAAGATTTTTGAGTAGAATTTATTCAGTGCACTCATTGAGTTTGATTGAAATACTTATAATTGCCAATAACAAGACATCGCAGAGTTTGTACCAAAATGCCACTATTATCGGATGATTTCTATAGGCCTGTCCTTGCAAATAAAAAAGGTTTGATTTCCAAACGGATTGGTCGCGATAGATTTTTTTGAGTAAAACTCGTTCATTGAATTCAGCGACTATCAGCATGGTTTTCGTCCCAACCGATCTACCACTGACCAGTGCTTAACCATGAGAAGGATTTTGAAAAAATATTGGGAGTACAATATAATCATACATCAACTAATTAGACTTCCGGCAGGCATAGTATAAATCGCGAGAACCTCCGGACTCGCTTCGCAATGTAAATTAACAAAGTCTGAGTCTGTTTATCGACTGATGACTGAAGAATGCTATGGGACTGAAGAGACCTATGGTCTTTCGTTTCATCTTTAGACAAATTAAAATTACGCACAGCAAATATGATTCGCATGAAATACGAGGTAAAATTCTCGGAAGTTCGAATTAAATGGCTGAGCCCCGTTGCCAAATACCAATCCGTGTGACAAAGTGTTCCATCAACAACTAGCCGGATGGCGACGAAGAGGAAGACCCCGATTACGCTGGTGTGACGCCGTTGCACTAGACTACAATACTGCGTATAATAGAAAGTCGAAACTGAAAACTGAGAACAACACCGAAATAGATAGAAACCCACAGTGCAAGAGGCAAAATTCGTTCAGGAGATGTGAAAGCTAGAGAGTGCATTGAACAAGTTCTACTCAAAAATCTTCCGACGTCAATCCGTTTTGGAATGTCACTGACGTCATTTGAAAGGTTAGATCCATAGGTGTCATCAGTATATAATGAAATGTTGGTACAAACTCTACGTTGTCCTGTTATTGGTTATTTTACTTTTACCACTTAACGATGAACGACTTTTACTCAAAAAAATCTATCGTGACCAATCCGTTTCTAAATCAAACCAATTTTATTTAAATGGTTAAGCCTATAGAAATCATCCGATAATACTGGCATTTTGGTACAAACTCTGTGATGTCTTGTTATCGGACGTTAAAGGTAATCCACTCATGCACCATGAGTGCACTGAATAAATTCTACTCAAAAATCTTTTGGTACCAAATCGTCTGGTATAAACTTTACTATGTTTAGTTATTGGAATTTTAAAGTGGGCCACTTATTTTTTTAAATAACCGAGTTTTACTTAAAATAAATCTGGCGATGGAAAATATAATTGTTTGATCTAAATTATTATTTACATTTCCATGAAATATTTTTAGAAAAATTGAATTGAATAATCAAAAACTCAACATATAAATCGGAATCCAATATGAGTTATATATTAGGTTAGGTTAGGTTAGGTTTCAGTGGTTGCTTACTGCACACTTAGGCCAATTTTTAGGCGTTGTGATACCACTCATTCACACCACATCATTAACCCACCCTACTTCACCTACTCACACTACTACAGTATACCACCTGCACATTGCAAGCTCCATGTCAACCTGTACATTGACATGGAAGGTGGGTCGGCGCGTGACACGGAATTCTGCACTCCATCAGAGGGTCTTAGTTGTATTTATTAGCATCACCGATCGTAATCGATGATGAAAATTCGATTTGCATCTAGCCTCTGATGGGATTCGAACCCAGCACCTCCCGGTCCAAGTGCCGAAGCTTTAACCACTACACCACTGGTCCGGTAGTTATATATTAAAGAGCCAGTGAACTGAATGCCATTCGAAAGAGACGAAATGAAATTTTATCTCTTTCTAATATCGTAGAGCTGTCTCTTTCAACAATGTGTTTAACAGTGTAGAAACTAACACATGCAATTTTCTAGAATATTCTTATTGGATTGGTTTACATATTGTTGTAATTTTTTTGTACTTCACACTCATTATAACTTAGGTCACAAATGGATCCAAATTTATTTAAGCTTTATTTCCCGCAGGGGTTATCTCTAGGATTTACAATTAATTAATTTAATTGATTTTCATAAGGACAAATTGCTTGATTTGCTGTTGCTTACACATTTTTAACTTTTAATATCTGTGTGGGCAACCCTAATGCAATGTGTGAATAAGTTTGTACATTTTTATGACTTCTGTAGTTTAAATAATAAGAATTAATTTAGCAAAGAAACTCACCAACATTGAAAAGGCGTTTTTGGCCTGGGTTTTCGTGCCAGCTTCACATACATCTCTGCTCGCTCCGATGTTGTAAAAACACGTCATAAATAAATAAAAGCCTTTTCGGGTTTGAATGATTTCTGTCTAAATTTTAGACGACTTTCACAAAGCTTTATTTATTTTTTGGATTCCTATTTTCAACCAATTAAATACTTTCGAGCTTTTCCTTTATATTTTGTTAGTCAACAATATTACAAAAGCTCATCGTTCAATTAAATTTAAAATAAAAAAAATAGAATCAGTTTTCCATACACAACAATGAGAATCAAACAAATATACCCCTCATTTTAAATGTAGTAAAAAAGCTCGGATAGGATCCATATTTCTAGATGGCTCTAGCTGTCATTGCCTTGATTATACCGTGCAAAATATACATCCGATTTATTTATTTACGTTGACTTTTGTGACTTATTGTAAATTTCCTTTTTATTGTACATAGAGACATACCACTAATGTTTAATGACATTAGTCAAATAAGATTAGTAACCCACCACCAATTTAATAAAAAAACAAATCAAATTTCAACTATTTCCAACACATCGAAACTAATGTTTTGATCGTAACTTACAATGATCCAAAAGCATAGTTATGATTCTATTTACACTCACTGGCAAAAATATGGCACAACTTATTATTTTTTAATGAATCCAAGCCCAACAAAATTTATTTCAGAACATAATAACATTGGCTTATGCGGAATATGCGGTTAAGATTTTTAGAAGATGACGCTTTTCAAAGTTTTCAAACCGGAGTACCGCTTAACCTAATTCTAATTTGTTTCCCCAAATTTACTGAATATTACAACATTCTATATGTGTCGCGGGTGTACACTAGTGAATTATATCAAAACTCACTAAATTGATTCCCATGCAAGTAGTTTGGATTCGGTTTTAGCTTCAAGTTTTGATCTTTTACGGTTTAAGGGATACTCAGATTTGAAAACTTTAACATACGTCATGCTTTTGAAAATATAAAAGGCATCAACGGGCCCATGTCCTTACAGTTTCAAGGATATTGATACACATACAAATAAAAATAAGTCGTGCCATTGCTATGCCGGTGAGTGTATTTAAAAATATGTTTTCTATAAAAAATTATTTCTGTATAATAATAAATTTATTAATTTTTGTTAAAAATAGTTTTTCCAAAGATAAATCATAAATAACTATGTTTTGTTCTGTATTGTACAATGTTAATTTTATATTGAGATAATTTTTCAGAAGGAAAATCGGGTTTATGAAACGGGTATATATAAAATGTATATATAGGTAAAGAAAATATACCTAGGTATGTATTGTGACATGTGAGAAAAACTAAAAAATGTATAATACCTAACGTTGTTGTTGGTAAAAATAAAAATTGACCTGTTGCTGGATCCCGTACTAATTGAAATCCTACAGGCGGCATCGGTAACATATTTGGTAGCATAGATTCCATTGAGACGGGCGCTGAAATGAGCAAAAAAAAAACAAAAAATTATATTAATAAACGACGTGAATGAATGACTCACATGTCCGCGTATTAAACATGTGTATATGGGGTAACTTCAACGAGTAAGCAACGAAACTTAATATTCATACATAACATAACACAAAAGTAAACTCGTTAAATGTGTACGTACGAGTATGTATAATGTGTATATGACAAAACAAAAAACTTTTATCGAATGAAAATAAAAGAACTCGTTGATTGGTCGAAGGCAAAAGCTAAAAATAAATTAAACTTTTCTCGTTGTGCATGTAAAATAAAATTTTGTGCGCATAATGGGAGTGAACGAATGTTTTATTGGTCCCCAACGTTGGCTCCACATTTTCATAGATCAAAATAATAATAATAATAATAATTTGTTGTTGTTGTTTGAGTTTTTATTTTATTTTGTTGTTTATCGCGAACGCGGAAAAACGTGATTCGCGATTATAACTTATCATACCAGTATATGTCGTAAGTTGTGACATGAGACTTATAGAGTTGCGATAACCTGGTGTATTTATAGTCGCGTATTTATATCCGTGTACCACTTTTGGTGCTGCAGTGTTTCGTAATTTATGTACACAAAATCGCTAGTTGAATGAAAATAAAAATTTTCTTGAATGATTAATCATTGTGATGTCATTGTTTGAACAACGAAGATCCTCTCTTCACATCGGATAAGGAAACGACAATTTGATGTCTTTAGATAATTTTAGCACTAGTTGGTATTTTGAGACCTGAAACTGCAGCTTTTAAAATATGAGTGGGACCCCTTCGCTAAATATGTCCCCAATAATTTATTCGTTGTGCCTTGATTTTGCTGGTGCTATAGTTTTGCCACTTAATATAATTTTTATCTTTCGAGCTGTGGGTTTATTGGTACTAAACTCAGTTAACTTTTTCAAAATGTAGAACTCATATTTTCTTAAACGACGACGATTAGCATAAGTGAGATCTGCTGTCTTTAGTCTATATAGGTTATTATAGGAGATATTACAGTATTATGCATTCTTATTGCTGTAGTGAATGGAAGTTTAATCTTTTTTATGAATTTTTGCATTTGTTTTGTGATTCGCAATGCTTGGTGGCAACGAATTCGAATAGTGTGTGCTCGACCTAAATTTCAGCTCAAATATGTACCTACATAACGCATTATATTAACAAGCGTGAAGTTTATTCCAGCTAAGATTAGGAGGAGGATCAAAGCAGGAATCGGGATCTCAGATGAGTGTATAGTACACTTCATCGGATTTATTTCTAAGCCAACTACACTTAGTGAGTTAATTAACTTTTCAATAATAGGTTGAATTGTGGTAATGTCCCGGGTAATAAGAATAATATCATCAGCATAAGTAAGAATTAGAGGTAACTGTAATTCATCTTGTTGTTCCAATCTTAATTCAGGATAGAAATCTGATACGGTAACCAAAACATCATTTAAAATACGTGATGAAATAGGACCCCCGTTTAACCCATTTATTTTTATTATCACATCTTGCCATATCTGGATATCACGGATCCTAGATAGAAGGATGAAACTAGGCCAGTAAATGCAAAACTCAATACATAAAATGAAAATTGGTATCAGAAGAGAGATCACAGGCTAGACTTTTCATAGTAAATCCTTGAACTTCCAAATTATTCGCAATATCATCATTTTATCGGTGTATTATCGCATTTTGCCATATCTGGATATCAACGATCCTAGATAGAAGGACGAAATTAGGGCACTGAATGCAAAACTCAATACATAAAATGAAAATTGAAATCAGAAGAGAGATCACAGGCTAGATTTTTCATAGTAAATCCCTGAGCTTCCAAATTATTGGCATTTTCATCATTTTATCGGTGTTTTATCGCATTTTGCCATATCTGGATATCACGGATCCTAGATAGAAGGATGAAACTAGGGCACTGAATGCAAAACTAATACATAAAATGAAAATTGAAATCAGAAGAGAGATCACAGGCTAGATTTTTCATAGTAAATCCCTGAGCTTCCAAATTATTGGCATTTTCATCATTTTATCGGGGTTTTATCGCATTTTGCCATATCTGGATATCGAGGATCCTAGATAGAAGGATGAAACTAGGGCACTGAATGAAAAACTAATACATAAAATGAAAATTGAAATCAGAAGAGAGATCACAGGCTAGACTTTTCATAGTAAATCTCTGAGCTTCCAAATTATTGGCATTTTCATCATTTTATCGGTGTTTTATCGCATTTTGCCATATCTGGATATCAAGGATTCTAGATAGAAGGATGAAACTAGGGCACTGAATGCAAAACTAATACATAAAATGAAAATTGAAATCAGAAGAGAGATCACAGGCTAGATTTTTCATAGTAAATCCCTGAGCTTCCAAATTATTGGCATTTTCATCATTTTATCGGGGTTTTATCGCATTTTGCCATATCTGGATATCAAGGATCCTAGATAGAAGGATGAAACTAGGGCACTGAATGCAAAACTAATACATAAAATGAAAATTGAAATCAGAAGAGAGATCACAGGCTAGATTTTTCATAGTAAATCCCTGAGCTTCCAAATTATTGGCATTTTCATCATTTTATCGGGGTTTTATCGCATTTTGCCATATCTGGATATCAACGATCCTAGATAGAAGGATGAAACTAGGGCAGTGAATGCAAAACTCAATTCATAAAATGAAATTTGATATCGGAATCAATATCCCTGAGCTTCCAAATTATTCGCATTTTCATCATTTTATCGGTGTTTTATCGCATTTTGCCATATCTGGATATCAAGGATTCTAGATAGAAGGATGAAACTAGGGCACTGAATGCAAAACTAATACATAAAATGAAAATTGAAATCAGAAGAGAGATCACAGGCTAGATTTTTCATAGTAAATCCCTGAACTTCCAAATTATTGGCATTTTCATCATTTTATCGGTGTATTTTCGCATTTTGCCATATCTGGATATCAAGGATCCTAGATAGAAGGATGAAACTAGGGCACTGAATGCAAAACTAATACATAAAATGAAAATTGAAATCAGAAGAGAGATCACAGGCTAGATTTTTCATAGTAAATCCCTGAGCTTCCAAATTATTGGCATTTTCATCATTTTATCGGGGTTTTATCGCATTTTGCCATATCTGGATATCAAGGATCCTAGATAGAAGGATGAAACTAGGGCACTGAATGCAAAACTAATACATAAAATGAAAATTGAAATCAGAAGAGAGATCACAGGCTAGATTTTTCATAGTAAATCCCTGAGCTTCCAAATTATTGGCATTTTCATCATTTTATCGGGGTTTTATCGCATTTTGCCATATCTGGATATCAAGGATCCTAGATAGAAGGATGAAACTAGGGCACTGAATGCAAAACTAATACATAAAATGAAAATTGAAATCAGAAGAGAGATCACAGGCTAGATTTTTCATAGTAAATCCCTGAGCTTCCAAATTATTGGCATTTTCATCATTTTATCGGTGTATTATCGCATTTTGCCATATCTGGATATCACGGATCCTAGATAGAAGGATGAAACTAGGGCAGTGAATGCAAATCTCAACAACTAAAATGAAATTTGATATCGGAATCAATATCCCTGAGCTTCCAAATTATTCGCAATTTCATCATTTTATCGGTGTTTTATCGCATTTTGCCATATCTGGATATCACGGATCCTAGATAGAAGGATGAAACTAGGGCAGTGAATGCAAATCTCAACAACTAAAATGAAAATTGATATCAGAAGAGGGATCACAGACTAGATTTTTCATAGTAAATCCCTGAGCTTCCAAATTATTGGCATTTTCATCATTTTATCGGTGTTTTATCGCATTTTGCCATATCTGGATATCAACGATCCTAGATAGAAGGACGAAATTAGGGCACTGAATGCAAAACTCAATACATAAAATGAAAATTGAAATCAGAAGAGAGATCACAGGCTAGATTTTTCATAGTAAATCCCTGAGCTTCCAAATTATTCGCATTTTAATTTGTGCGCCTAAATGTTTTAATACAAGTTTATTTTACTAATACAATTACAATACAAGAAAATCTAGTACAAGTTAGGACAAATTTCAAAGTCGTTTCTTAATGCTGTGGGCAAAAAATAGTAAGACTCTGTTCATAATTTTAAAATTATTTATTTATTTCTCCAAATCTATTTCGTCCCCCTCAAAGTAATCTCCCCGGCCTCAATACACTTGTGCCAACGTTTTTTTCAATCCTCGAAACAGTTATTAAAGTCAATTTCCGGAATAGCCTCCAATGCGCGTAGCGATTCACGTTTATTGTCTTCAATTGATTCAAAGCGGTTTCCCCGGAGCGGTCGTTTGAGTTTGCTGAACAGCCAGAAGTCACACGGAGCCAAATCAGGCGAATACTGTGGTTGCGGAACGATATGGGTGGAATTTTTGGCGAAAAAATCACGTAAAACCAATGCAGTATGAGTAAGTGCATTATCGTGGTGCAAAAACCAAGAGTTGTCGAACCATAATTCCGGCCTCTTTTTACGAATAACTTCGCGCAAACGACGCATAACACTCAAATAGTACTCCTTGTTGACAGTTTGGCCGGTCGGAAGGAATTCGGAGTGCACAACACCTCGATAACCGAAGAAAACTGTCAATATCACCTTGATTTTTGACTTGCTTTGACGTGGCTCTTTCGGCTTCGGCTCACCTTTGGCACGATATTCGGCCCAGTAATCATCTGTTTCCGGGTCGTAAGCATAGACCCAAGACTCATCGCCAGTTATAATACGTTTCATGACATCCTGGTAGTCGAAAAGCATTGTTTCACAGACGTCAACCAATCGTGCTTTCACTTTTCTTTGGCCCAAATGTTCTTTCAAAATGGTTTTCACTGATCCTGATAATCGTCGATTCTCGAGCACCAATTCCTTGATTTTATTAACATGTTGATCATCAGTTGATGTTGATGGCCGTTCTAGACGTGGTTCGTCGTCAACACGTTCTCGGCCCTTTGAACAATTTATACCAATCAAAAACACTTGCTCGCGACATACAATTATCACCGAAGACCTTTTGCAACTGAACGTTTCGGCACCACAAAATTGATTCCGCACACAAAATTTAATGGAACTTCTTTGTTGAATAATTTCACTCATTGTAAAAATCGCCGAATGCACTTTTTGTACTTCAGAAAGACAAGCGTATACTAAACACTAATGATTATTTTGATGTGACATTTGGCACAGATGTCACTGACAGTCATACGAACATAGAAAAAAAATATTTCGTCGAATGGTTTTCGGCGCGAAATTTAAATTAAAAAGTCTTTCTACTTTTTGCCCACAGTAGTATGTCGTCTTCGCTGGGTGGAGGTCGTACTTGACAGTAATCATATTCGGCGATTAAAGAAGGCCAGATTCCTTTGAATTTTTTTAATTCTCGAAGCCATGAAGACATAGGGATGTAGGTTCTTGAAGTTGTATTATTCTCTGTTTCATAATGTTTAAAATATTAGTAAGTTTTGCGAATTCGATCGGTTGGTTTGTAATTGGTTAAATTTGTGAAAAATTCTTGACATTTGAATGATCGGTGTTCATTTTAGGCTTGGATTAGTAGAAGAAGCAACTGCTCTTCGACGCTTAGGGGTCAAGGGAGTTTTGGTATATAAAACTTTTTACGCTAGTTATCTTAATTGAACGTTAATAGAACTCTCGTATGATGTAGCAAGTTGTTTTTGAAACTCCGTTTTAATATTATCAGTCGTACGTTTATAGGTCTATAATTGTATGATGCTGTGGTCTCTGTAGTTGTTGTAATGTGTTGTTGTATACTAATTGGTAATGAGGCGCCCTTTAAATGTGGTTTTATCGTGTTAAAATATGATCAACCTACAGAATCGACAATGTACGTCCATCCGTCCAGGTTTAAATGGGCTTGTCTCTTCCTTAGTGGTCTCAATAAAAAGATTGGCTGGATTAGTACTAATGAAATACCATTTTCATTGGATTAGTTATGTGGAATAAATTGGTGGCAATGTTAGTAGGATTCCAACAACCATTGGCGGGCATTAAAATCACCTAACACAACTAAATTCCGTGATTTTGAACATCTGTCAACAACGTCGACGATTGTATTGTGAGGTTTGAGGTGGAACATAGATAAGATAAAGAGGATTTATCCTAAATTGGGTAAATGTCCTAGTAGCGTTATTAATGACCGAAAGTAATGTTTAATATATGTTCAGCACGAAAAGATGATTTCTTTCTAATTAACATTCCTACGCCGCGTCGTTTAGTGTGAGCAATGTTAGATAAGTTCGATATATAATTTTCCCATTTTGATCTCCTGAATACTACAAATGTCGATACCATTTTCATATAAAATAGAGTCAATTTTGTCGAGCAGGTGTCAAAACAAAGGAAGCTAGATATATTAGATATTGGTGAGGGACTAGATTGTGTTATATCAACAAGAATGTAAGGATTATTTTCAGCGGCATGAATGATTCGTTCTGTGTTTTGAATATTACTTGGGTGAGGTGAAAGTTGGGAAGCTGAATGTATGCTGGAGTTTCAGGAATAAAATTGACTTGGTCTTGGGAATTAGGGTAATGCACATTAATTTTTAGGTTTTTTTAGTTTGGAAATTACTGATAAACATGTGTAACCCAACGTCATTTCTACGTTGACGACGTTTTGACGGGAACCGACAAACTAAACGACTTAATTATATTGCAACAGCAATTGATTAAAATGTTAGAACGTGAAGGATTTAAGTTGTTACATAAATGGTCCTCGAACGACGATCGCATATTATCAAATATTCCTATCCAGGATAGGGGAATATTAAAAATAAATACATTCTCCAGCGAATGTATCAAAGCCTTTGGTCTGGCATGGCAGCCAAAGGAAGATTGTTTTACCTTTAATATTCCAACAATTGAAATTTCTGTCCCAATTATCAAAAGAAAAATAGTTTCTGAAGTAGCAAAGCTGTATGATTCACTTGGACTTCTTGGCCAAGTCATAGTTACCGCCAAAATACTCATTCAAAGTTTCTGGAAATTAAACACTGATTGGGATGAAACTGTGTCAAACGATGCATTACAACTTTGGGGCTGTTTTCAATCCAATTTAAATTTTCTTAATAACATTAAGATCGATCGACGAATAATATGCAACAACTCGAAGTCGATACAAATCCACGGTTTTGCTGCTGCCTTGATCAAACAAACAAAATTCATACAAAGCTGGTTTGTGGTAAGACAAGAGTAGCACCTATAAAATCTATATCATTACTACGACTTGAACTGTGCTGCACTGTTACTTAGCAGAGTCTTACATTCCGTTATGAATGCTCTCGAGTTAACAATTGATCAAGTTTTTTTGTGGTCCGATTCACAAACAACCCTCACCTGGATTAAAACCGAACCATATAAACTTAAAGTTTTCATTGCCAACAGAGTAAGTGAGATTCAGGATGTTACTGCCGGCTTTACATGGAATCATATTCTTGTCATTACAATAGGTATCTTGCCTAATGAATTACAAAACTATAAACTCTAGTGGAACGGGCCGGAAACATTAAATTCAACTGTCGATTTCTCAACAAACTTTGTCAGTATCAATTCAAATTTTGACATAAGTACTTTTGAATTAAAGGCGGAATACACAACTCTTACTTCAATTGCAAGAGCGATAATTACAGATCAATATGATTTGATAAATCGCTACAGTTCATATATTAAACTGCTTCGAATTTCTGCATACTGCTTACGATTTGCAAACAATCTTCAAAATCTTCAGTTCAACAAGAATATTTTAACGACGAGATAATGACATTGATGAAAAATCGTAAACTTCTTCGAAAACGTTCAATACTTTCACTAAACCCCGTTATCGATTCTAAAGGTTTAATCAGGGTTGGTGGAAGGTTAAATAAGTCCCAACATCAACTTTTATTACCATCAAAGGGCAACTTAACAAAACTAATATTTCGATTTTATCATATACAAAATCTACATGCCGGTGTTCAGATGCTTGTGTCTTTAGTAAGGCAAACGTTCTGGCCTATTTCTGCTAAAAATACAGCTAAAAAAATGCGTTAGATCTTGCATAAGTTGTTTTCGGGCTAAACCACGAATAAGTCAACAAATAATGGGTGGTTTACCCATAGAACGTATCAAGCCAGCACGTGCGTTTCATACATCAGGCATAGATTTTTGTGGCCAATTTTTAATGAAAAACAAGCTACAGCGAAATTCCTCAGCTCACAAAGTTTATTGATTCAGCAAACAAACGAAAAGTACAGTGTTAGTGCTTTTTATTTTGTTTTAATATATAATATACAATTGTAATTTAGTGAGTGATAATGTGAACATGAAGGCCCTTTATTCCACAAAAAAGACTTCTTCGAACACCGTAAGCCGAACACAATCTACATCAAACTTGAACCAGCTTCATGTAGAAAATTTAAATATTGCAAGTACAAGTGTAAATCATGTGGGTAAAGTTCAACATAGTCCAAAGAAAACACCTATACAAGTGATTAAAAGTGCTTCTTCGACAGAATTAGTTATACCGCCGTTTAAAATTATAAATCAAAACAGCGAAGAAAAAATTAATTCATCAGCAAATGCAATGCTAAACGAAAACAATAAGAATGAACTCAGTGCGACGAACTCTAGTGACCGTGGTCAGTTTGAAAATAATCTAGTGCAAACGGGATTGGATAGGTATATCACTGTTCAATCTAAAAGAAAACGTAGCCCGAGATCTGCTCAGTTTGCTGGCAGGAACAAAGTGACACGGATTGAACTAGGTGTTAACCAAATACCGCTTAACAACCGATTCTCTAGTTAAGAGGTCGGTGACCTCAATACAGCGCCGAAATCGATACCTGAGAAACCGCCTCCAATTTATTTAAGAGAAGCATCTAACAATGAACTGGTTAATAAAATCGCATCATTAACAGATTCAAAATTTTATATTGCCCCGCTCAAAAGGGGTAATATAAACGAAACAAAGATTCAAACCTTCGAAATCGATGGCTTCAGAGCCCTAGTCAAACATTTTGACGAAGTTGGTAAAAAATATTACACATACCAGCTAAAAAGTCAAAAGGGGCTCACTGTTGTGCTAAAAGGAATTGAAAGCTGCGTAGATGTTAGCGACATACAAGCTGCACTTGCTGCGGAAGTTTTCCATGCCAAATCTGTTGCTAATATAGTAAACCGTGAGAAAATAGTAATTGAAGAACCTAGGAAGAGGTCAGGACCAGTTCAATGCACAAAGTGCCAAGAATACGGACACACGAAAGCATACTGCACCTTAAATGATGTTTGTGTTATTTGTGGTGAACTTCACGACTCCAAACAGTGTGACAAATCTCGCAATGGCCCATCTGTGAAACGTTGCAGTAACTGCGGTGAAAATCATACTGCAAATTACAGGGGATGCGCAGAGTATCTGGACTTAAAACGGAAAATAAACCCTAAAATGAGAGCTGAGCAATGAATGCTCAATATGCAATTTAATCAGAGGGCCGGCCATGTTACCAAAAAATAGAGTAGTCACCAAACCTGCGAGTGCAAACACACAAAATGATAACTTGGAGACGTTTGACAGCAGTTTTGCACAGCCAGATGTTTCTTTTGCAAACATCCTAAAAGGTAACAAACCGAAACCCAAAGTTCGTTTTAATGAAGAGGACCTAAATATTCATACCACGCTGAATAAATTAACCGAGACCATCCAAAGTTTCATGACGATGATGGAAAGGCAAATGAGCATAATGATGCAAAATATGAATACGCTTATGCAAATAATAGTTAAAAATCAAAAATGACAGTTCTAAAAATAGCTATTTGGAATGCGAACGGGCTTCCGCAACATAAAGCTGAGGTACACCTTTCTTATGGAACAAACTATAGACATCATGTTAATATCTGAAACACACTTCACCAAACACAATTTTTTTATATTACCGGCTATTCCGTTTATGACACCAAACATCCGGATGGAAAAGCACACGGCGGCACCGCAGTCTTGATAAAAAGAAGGTTAAAGCACTACGAGCTCCAGAAATATGCTAAAGATCACATCCAAGCTACAACTATTTGTTTGGACGAATGGTCTGGGAAATTTGTAATATCGGCTGTTTACTGTCCACCGAAACATGCAATTAAAAAACAGCAATTTATCGACTACTTTAATCAGTTGGGAATCAAATTTCTAGCAGGAGGTGATTACAACGCTAAACATGTGCAATGGGGTTCGAGGTTGACGTCACCCAAGGGCAAGCAACTCTACGAAGCAATAAACGAGAAAAACCTAGAAAATTTATCATCTGGACATCCCACTTATTGGCCTACCGATAGAAAGAAAAATCCTGATTTAATAAATTTCTGTGTAATACGAGGAATAGCACGCACCAATGCTCAAGTCGTTGACTGTTATGATTTATCATCAGATCACTCACCAATAATCGTAACACTAAGTACGCAAGCATTAAAAACTGAACCACCCCAACGTTTAACAAACAAACTAACGAAATGGGTTCTGTATAGAAACATAGTAGACGTAAATTGTCATCTGAATGTCCCACTATAAACACCAGAAGATATCGATGCCGCGATAGAAAACTTAAGACAAATAATGGAAATGGCTGCAAAAAAAGCTAATCCGGAGTACAAAAATTCGGAAAAAAATAATAAGGTTTCAAGTAACATTCAAAAGTTATTGGCAGATAAGCGGGCGGCTCGACGGCTATGGCAGCTGCACCAATCTCCTTTTCATAAATGGAAATTAAATAGAGCTATTAAAGCTCTAAGAGAAGCAATACGGGAAGAACACAATCTTGGAATGCAGAATTACCTAAGTGAGCTCACAGCAACAGAGAAAACAGATTACTCACTGTGAAAGGCAGCAAGAAATTTAAAAAGGCCAGAGCTATCGAACCCACCGGTAAGGAAACCGGATGGTCATTGGGCCAGAAGGGATTTAGAAAAGGCTATCGCTTTCTCTAACCATCTACAAAAAGTGCTCACTCCAAACGAATAAAATAATGACTGCGTACTACCACAGTTTACGAGGGACGAGTCGAACCCAAGTCCAGTAAAATTTAAATGGAAATGCGTCAACACGGTTATCAAAAACAGGATAAATCCTAACCCAAGTCTGACCCAAGTCTCGTCGTACAGGCCAATAAGTCTACTTCCGATAATTTCAAAGCTCGTTGAAAAGATGCTACTAGAAGAACTAATACCTATATTAACTGTAGGTCGCATTATACCAGATCACCAATTTGGATTTAGAGAGCAGCACGGCACAATAGAACAGGTGCACAGAATTGTAAACACAATTAAGCTCTCCTTAGAAGAAAAGAAATATTGCTCGGTAGTTTTCTTGGATATTGCGCAAGCTTTCGACAAAGCATGGCATGAAGGATTAAATTACAAAATTAAAACTCTTCTGCCTAGACAATTTCATGCAATTCTTGAAAACTACTTAGCCCAAAGGATGTTCCAGGTGAAACAAAGTACGGCCACTACTGATTTAACCGAGATAAAGACAGGAGTACCGCAAGGTAGTGTATTGGGACCTGTGCTATACTTGTTGCTCACAGCTGACTTACCAATAACTGAAAACATAATCACTTCAACTTTTGCTGATGACACAGCTATATTGTTTTCACACAAAAATCCTCAAACAGCATCGAGAGAATTACAAGAACATCTGCACAAAATAGAAGATTGGTTAAAAACTTGGCGGATAAGGACGACTGAATGTAAATCAACACATGTAACATTCACCCTGAATAAACGCACATGTCCGGCAGTAAAATTAAACAATATCACAATTCCTCAACAAACAAACGTCAAATATCTCGGTCTTCATCTCGATAGATGATTAACATGGAAAAAGCACATTGAAACAAAACGTAATCAACTAAAAATAAAATTTTCTAAAATGTACTGGCTGATCGGAAGAAAATCGAAACTCTCTCTAGACTGCAAGCTTCTACTATACAAAGCGATCCTAATCCCCATATGGACATATGGTATCCAACTATGGGGCTCAACTAGTGCCTCAAATATAGATATTGTACAAAGAACGCACGCAAAGATATTTCGTAGCATTACAAATGCGCCCTGGTATATTCGAAACAGCAACATCCATAGAGGCCTAGGAATTAAAACGGTTAAAGAGACAATAAAATCATGCAGTCTAAAATACCATCTGAAACTGGAATCACACCCTAACGAATTAGCTAGAGAACTACTAAGGCAACCGAAATACAAACGGCTTGACCACTTATCTTGGACACATTAATTATAAAGTGATTTGCTAGGAATAGTAAAATTACCTAATATAATCGTCATTGCGGCGTAAAATAAAAACTTAATCTTTGATGTATTTTTTCGATCAGTAAAATCGAAATTTTTACTATTTTTACCTAATTTTACATTTGTTTACGTCATTTCGAGACTAATCTTGAAAATCATGTATTATATCTCGATTTTATGTTTCTTACAAATCGATGTAAATATTTCGCTGTTTAGAGGTGGAATTATTAAGAAATTGATTTGTCGTTTCAAAATAATAAACTGGAAACCAAACATTTTTAGATATTTAGTGCACATCATTTGTGACAATTTCAGTACCATATAGCCTTAACCATGAAGAACCAGTAAATATAAGGTTGAATAAATAGAAGCAATTAAGTTATTATATAATAAGCATACAGTTTGTTTTTAGGTTTAATAATTGGAATATGTTTACTGGGTTTTTTTTAATACGGGCAGTTTGCAATTCAGGAATCTAAACATGCTTGTGAAATTTCTTTCAAATATTAATTGTTGATTGTGTTATTTAGGATGATGTTGCCATAGTTACTAACTATCGACTTTACCTAGGTGTCTGTAAGCGGGCTGTTTCAATCAATCAATTTTGTTTAGGAAGTCGAAAAGTATTAATGCTGAATTATATTTGGGGAAATTTCCAGATGCACGTGAAATAATAATATTTTTTCAGGTTGCTGATTTAGAGAAGCACCATTATGTGTCGCTTCGTAGGATATGAAGCCTCGGTTTTGGCGAATGTGTTGATTAGACGCAACGTAATTAACTAAGAACAGTGATAAGTAAATTGATAGCATCGAGTATGTTAAATGTTCGTTCACTGTATACTATATTTGTTCTTCTTTCCAAATTTTCAAGTCATAAATGTTACGGCCTTAGGAATCATTATTTTACAGGTCACAAGCAACACTCACAAATATTACGGCAACAAGACCCAGAAATGAAACGTACCAAATCGTATCAAATCGTTCATGTAGAAAATTATAAAGGATTTGCGGTCATTATAATCCAACTTCAATCCAGATTGACACGTTCGCTATATATGATACTTATACGTATGCGATATATAATACATTGGTCCAAGGTTAATCGTGTTAAGTTAGAATTAAACACCAAGACTATTTTTCTACTTTATGATTTCAGTTTTCAATCCTATTAGACATACAAAAGTCTATCAAGCATTTAAAAACTCAAACGTAAAACGCGATACAAACAGAGAAACGACAACGGAATAATGCGGACGGACGGACGGACGTATAAAATAATCCAAGATCATAAACCTCATTAAAAATTTCGATCATCAATCAAATTGATTTCTTGAACGAAGTAAAAATATAGAAGTTGCTCACTTACATACAAATGCACAAAACTATTTTAAATTAAAAAAGGTTTGAGAAGAGAGAACGAATCGTGTATCCCAACAGTTTGAAATTGAAACCAGTTCACCTTCGTCAACAATGAACGTATACACCATGCCATGTTATTATATTACCTAAAAAGTAGTTTTTGTTAGTTATGTGTGTGTGTGTTTCTAACGATGCATATAACATAAAATATACTAATGGCAATAAATAAAACTTTCAAATATCCATTAAAATAATCATGCAAATTTAGTTTTATGAATGTAGTTTACGATGTGCATCACTATCACCACCACCGGGTGGGTAATACGAAAAACGCAATCAGGCTTGGGTCGAGCATTTTGCACTTGCTAAATTCTTTGACCTTGGATTATATTCATTGTTTAAGGTGCTAGTTAGAATATCAATTAAGTGAGCTTAACTGGCTAAACTCAAACGAAATAACAGCCCTTCAGTAATTCAGCAAACAAATTATTGATTTCGTAATGAAAATTTCACAATAAAAATTCGTTGACAAAACTGACAACATTGACATTTGATTAGATGTTTAACAGTGTATTGTATGTAATTCAAATATTACGATATGGTAATACTAAAATTAGTTTAGTTAACCAGTTAAATTAATTTTAAGATTAAGTAACTAATCATAGTTCGTATCGTAGCACCTCCTCCCTCCCTCGTTTAAAATTTCCATTTAATGATTTTGATCATCTTCTTTGACAGAGATTCCACTTAAACCTTTGGTTCTAAATATGATTATAGTTTTAATTATTATTTCAAAGCAACTTAAAAAATTTGCGTTTGGGAATTCAAATTTGCATGAGTGTGAAGTTTTAACCAATTAACAAAAATAAGGATGTAATTTCCAATACACTGTTAAAATATTTCTTATAAGAATTTTGAGTGAAAAATTAAAGTTCATGAAATTTTAAAATATAATAATATTTAAAAAAATAATTATTTTAATACTAAGACGCGAATGTATAAAGATGTTTTTAGAGGAAAACTACCACATTGGTCAGAAATGATTTTTTAGGTAAAACTAATATCGGCCCCTTTTGATCTTCAGTGCATCCAATTCTGGTAAATGTAAGACATCACGGAGACTACACCAAAAAATCAATCATAAATAAGTTGTTTTTTAGTGCCTGACTTAACACATGGCGAATAATCATATCACAGCGGACTTGCACAATATTTTTTTTAAGTAAAACAGTCACCAGGTTTTTTATTTTCAAGTGAATCCCATTTATTCTCACAATAACAAGACATCACGGAGATTGCACCACAATGAAACCATATAGAAATTATTCCTACGAGTTTAATCTATCAAACGAAGCATGTTTGGTTCGAATAAGGATTTGCTCAGTTCGAGTTTTTTCTAACAAAACTCAACATCTTACTGTGTGAATCATTTCAATTTGAACTTGCTCAACAGGTTTTTTTAGTTAAACTTTCGTTTGTTCGTTTTTAGTTTGGAGGGAATCTCATTATTTCCAATAACAAAACTTCACACAGATTGTACCAAAATTCCGTTATACAGGAATAGCTCCTATGGGTTTTATCTATCAAACAACTATTGTACCATTCCATTATATGTAGATTTGCTTAGTTTGATTTTTTTAACAAAACTCTCAACGGCTGCTATTGATATTTACAAGACACCTCAGAGATTGTACCATAACGCAATTATGTAGAAGTAACTCTTACGGGTCTAGCCTATCAAGCGGCATACGAACTGGTTAAATACGGCTTGAACCAAGATGAAATAACCTCAATTGATCTGTCAAGCTATAGACATGGTCAGTACCATCTTTTTAAATAATAAAATATTCGGCTCTTCGGAGTTTTTTAATTCGATACATTTATTTGCCTATTCCTACTGACGGACTAAATTTTTAAATAACATATGTATTAAATGTTTATAAGGTTTTTGCTGACAGTCTTACCATTTTTTACGCAAAATAAAACTACCAACCATTTAATTATTGGTTCTCCAAATTTTTAGTATTCCTTTGAACAATCGCAGGAGATACTCCTATATGGTTTCATTGTGGTGCAATCTCCGTGATGTCTTGTTAGTGTGAGAATAAATGAGATTCACTCAAAAATAATAAGGAGCCAATGAGAAGTTTGCTCAGAAAAACGTACTGAGCCAATGTACATTGTAACGAAACATGCTTCGTTTGATAGGGTAAACTCGTAGGAGTGATTCCTATATGGCTTCATTGTGGTGCAATCTCTGCGATGTCTTGTTATTGTGAAAATAAATGAGATTCACTCAAAAATAATAAGGAGCCAATGAGAAGTTTGCTCAAAAAAACGTACTGCGCCAATCTACATTGGAACGAAACATGCTTCGTTTGAAAAGTTATGGTTTCATTGTGGTGCAATCTCCACGATGTCTTGTTATTGTGAAAATAAATGAGATTCACTCAAAAATAATAAGGAGCCGATTAGAGGTTTGCTCAAAAAAACGTACTGAGCCAATCTACATTTGAACGAAACATGCTTCGTTTGATAAACTAAGCCCGTAGGAGTGATTCCTATATGGTTTCATTGTGGTGCAATCTCCGTGATGTCTTGTTAGTGTGAGAATAAATGAGATTCACTCAAAAATAATAAGGAGCCAATCAGAAGTTTGCTCAGAAAAACGTACTGAGCCAATGTACATTGTAACGAAACATGCTTCGGGTAGTACAAATTGCTTGCCTTTTGGAACAAAAAATGCCATTTCTTAGAACCATGAAAGGCAGCTAAGAAATCAAATTTAAAATAAAATTTTGATAAGCCAATTCCACGTTTAAATAGTAGCAGAACTTGCGGCATCATCAAATCAAACAAAAACTTATATTTTTGCCAAATTGCGAAAATTTTGCAGTATGTCGTTTCATGCCAGGTATATAATTCAATATGTCGTGGAAAGCTTTTACCAATTGCTTTTTATTCGGCCAATTCGTTTTAATAAATTTTATAATAAAACTCAGTAAATGCAAGACTCAGTTCAAGATTTATACTTCCTCGCGGTGTTTCATGAGTAACACTAAATGAATCATATGGTGTAGTGGAGGCAAGTCATTAACACTAGATGTAGCGGCGATCTATTGGCGCCGCAAAACCAATACCAGACCAGCGTCTATTCTCCAGGTTAGGGGTAGCTGAAACAGGCGTCTGTCTTGTAGCAGGCGGCTCGCTATATAAACGGGTTACCTATCCAGGTAGGACTGGATGCCTTAAGATTTATCACCAGTACATGAAACGCTGTCGCCAGATGATGCCGAAAGCTTTTCAAAAATGGCAAATTTATGTCCAAAAATGCAGATGTGGACTTGATCAACGAAGTGATTAGTGCAGTAGAACGTCTGCGGATATGCATTACTCGCTGAATTGGAAAAACTTAAAAAATTCGATTCACGAGTCTTGTTCTTCATATCGAGATAAGGCTTACTGACTTAAATAGCTCAATATGTTCCATTTGGAACGTTTATAAGCACAATGCGAGCCAATCTCTGGGATTTTTGCTAGTTGGCTTAGTGCAGTAGAACATCTGTGGATATGCATTACTCGCTGAATTGGAAAAACTTTAAAAATTCGCTTCACGAGCCTTGCTCATCATATCGAGATAAGGCTTACTGATTGGATAGCTCAATATGTCCCATTTGAAACGTATATAGTCACTATGCGAGCCAATCTCTGGGATTTTTGCTATTTGGCTTAGTGCAGTAGAACATCTGTGGATATGCATTACTCGCTGAATTGGAAAAACATTAAAAATTCGATTCACGAGCCTTGATCACCATATCGATATAAGGCTTACTGACTTAAATAGCTCAATGTGTCCCCTTTTGAACGTATATAGTCACTATGCGAGCCAATCTCTGAGATTTTTGCTATTTGGATTGGTGTAGTAGAACATCTGTGGTAATGCATTACTCGCTGAATCGGAATTTTTTTAAAAATTCGATTCACAAGCCATGCTCATCATATCGAGATAAGGCTTACTGATTTAAATAGCTCAATGTGTCTTCTTTCGAACGTATATAGTCACTATGCGAGCCAATCTCTGAGATTTTTGCTATTTGGCTTAGTGCAGTAGAACATCTGTGGATATGCATTATTCGCTGAATTGGAAAAACTTTAAAAATTCGCTTCACGAGCCTTGCTCATCATATCGAGATAAGGCTTACTAATTGGATAGCTCAATATGTCCCATTTGAAACGTATATAGTCACTATGCGAGCCAATCTCTGGGATTTTTGATACTTGGCTTAGTGCAGTAGAAAATCTGTGGATATGCATTACTCGCTGAATCGGAAAAACTTTAAAAATTCGATTCACGAGCCTTGTTCATCATATCGAGATAAGGCTGACTGACTTAAATAGCTCAATGTGTCCCCTTTCGAACGTATATAGTCACTATGCGAGCCAATCTCTGAGATTTTTCCTATTTGGCTTAGTGCAGTAGAACATCTGTGGATATGCATTACTCGCTGAATTGGAAATACTTTAAAAATTCGATTCACGAGCCTTGCTCATCATATCGAGATAAGGCTTACTGATTTGAATAGCCCAATGTGTCCCCTTTTAAACGTATATAGTCACTATGCGAGCCAATCTCTGGGATTTTTGCTATTTGGCTTAGTGCAGTAGAACATCTGTGGATATGCATTACTCGCTGAATTGGAAAAAATTTAAAAATTCGCTTCACGAGCCTTATTCATTATACCGAGATAAGGCTGACTGATTTGAATAGCTCAATATGTCCCATTTGGAACGTATATAGTCACTATGCGAGCCAATCTCTGGGATTTTTGCTATTTGGCTTAATGCAGTAGAACATCTGGGGATATGCATTACTCGCTGTATCGGAAAAATTTTAAAAATTCGATTCACGAGCCTTGTTCATCGTATCGAGATAAGGCTTACTGATTTAAATAGCTCAATGTGTCCCCTTTCGAACGTATATAATCACTATGCGAGCCAATCTCTGAAATTTTTGCTATTTGGCTTAGTGCAGTAGAACATCTGTGGATATGCATTACTCGCTGAATTGGAAAAACATTAAAAATCCGATTCACGAGCCTTGATCACCATATCGATACAAGGCTTACTGACTTAAATAGCTCAATGTGTCCCCTTTCGAACGTATATAGTCACTATGCGAGCCAATCTCTGGAATGTTTGCTGTTTGGCTTAGTGTAGTAGAACATCTGTGGATATGCATTACTCGCTGAATTGGAAAAACTTTAAAAATTCGATTCACGAGCCTTGCTCATCATATCGAGATAAGGCTTACTGATTTGAATAGCCCAATATGTCCCCTTTCGAACATATATAGTCACTATGCGAGCCAATCTCTGGGATTTTTGCTATTTGGCTTAGTGCAGTAGAACATCTGTGGATATGCATTATTCGCTGAATTGGAAAAACTTTAAAAATTCGATTCACGAGCTTTGTTCATCATATCGAGATAAGGCTTACTGATTTGAATAGCCCAATGTGTCCCCTTTCGAACGTATATAGTCACTATGCGAGCCAATCTCTGGGATTTTTGCTATTTGGCTTAGTGCAGTAGAACATCTGTGGATATGCATTACTCGCTGAATTGGAAAAAATTTAAAAATTCACTTCACGAGCCTCGCTCATCATATCGAGATAAGGCTTACTGATTTAAATAGCTCTATGTGTCCCCTTTCGAACGTATATAGTCACTACGCGAGCCAATCTCTGAGATTTTTGCTATTTGGCTTAGTGCAGTAGAACATCTGTGGATATGCATTACTCGCTGAATTGGAAAATTTTTAAAAATTCGATTCACGAGCCTTCATCACCATATCGATATAAGGCTTAGTGACTTAAATAGCTCAATGTGTCCCCTTTCGAACGTATATAGTCACTATGCGATCCAATCTCTGGTATTTTTGCTATTTGCCTTAGTGCAGTAGAACATCTGTGGATATGCATTACTCGCTGAATTGGAAAAAATTTAAAAATTCGCTTCACGAGCCTTACTCATTATACCGAGATAAGGCTTACTGATTTAAATAGTCCAACGTGTCCCCTTTCGAACGTATATAGTCACTATGCGAGCCAATCTCTGAGATTTTTGCTATTTGGCTTAATGCAGTAGAACATCTGTGGATATGCATTACTTGCTGAATTGGAAAAACTTTAAAAATTCGATTCACGAGCCTTGTTCATCATATCGAGATAAGGCTTACTGATTTAAATAGCTCAATGTGTCCCCTTTCGAACGTATATAGTCACTATGCGAGCCAATCTCTGGGATTTTTGCTATTTGGCTTAGTGCAGTAGAACATCTGTGGATATGCATTACTCGCTGAATTGGAAAAACTTTAAAAATTCGCTTCACGAGCCTTGCTCATCATATCGAGATAAGGCTTACTGATTTAAATAGCTCAATGTTTCCCCTTTCGAACGTATATAGTCACTATGCGATCCAATCTCTGGGATTTTTGCTATTTGCCTTAGTGCAGTAGAACATCTGTGGATATGCATTACTCGCTGAATTGGAAAAAATTTAAAAATTCGCTTCACGAGGCTTACTCATTATACCGAGATAAGGCTTACTGATTTAAATAGTCCAATGTGTCCCCTTTCGAACGTATATAGTCACTATGCGAGCCAATCTCTGAGATTTTTGCTATTTGGCTTAGTGCAGTAGAACATCTGTGGATATGCATTACTCGCTGAATTGGAAAAATTGGAAAAATTCGATTCACGAGCCTTGATCACCATATCGATATAAGGCTTACTGACTTAAATAGCTCAATGTGTCCCCTTTCGAACGTATATAGTCACTATGCGAGCCAATCTCTGAGATTTTTGCTATTTGGATTGGTGTAGTAGAACATCTGTGGTAATGCATTACTCGCTGAATTGGAAAAACTTTAAAAATTCGATTCACGAGCCTTGCTCATCATATCGAGATAAGGCTTACTGACCTAAATTGCTCAATGTGTCCCTTTTCGAACGTATATAGTCACTATGCGAGCCAATCTCTGGCATTTATGCTATTTGGCTTAGTGCAGTAGAACATCTGTGAATATGCATTACTCGCTGAATTAAAAAAAATTTAAAAATCCGATTCACGAGCCTTGCTCATCATATCGAGATAAGGCTTACTGATTTAAATAGCTCAATATGTCCCATTTGAAACGTATATAGTCTCTATGCGAGCCAATCTCTGAGATTTTTGCTATTTGGCTTAGTGCAGTAGAACATCTGGGGATATGCATTACTCGCTGTATTGGAAAAATTTTAAAAATTCGATTCAAGAGCCTTGCTCATCATATCGAGATAAGGCTTACTGATTTAAATTGCTCAATGTGTCCCTTTTCGAACGTATATAGTCACTATGCAAGCCAATCTCTGGGATTTATGCTATTTGGCGTAGTGCACTAGAACATCTGTGGATATGCATTACTCGCTGAATTAAAAAAATTTTAAAAATCCGATTCACGAGCCTTGCTCATCATATCAAGATAAGGCTTACTGATTTAAATAGCCCAATATGTCCCATTTGAAACGTATATAGTCACTATGCGAGCCAATCTCTGAGATTTTTGCTATTTGGCTTAGTGCAGTAGAACATCTGGGGATATGCATTACTCGCTGAATTGGAAAAACTTTAAAAATTCGCTTCACGAGCCTTGCTCATCATATCGAGATAAGGCTTACTAATTGGATAGCTCAATATGTCCCATTTGAAACGTATATAGTCACTATGCGAGCCAATCTCTGGGATTTTTGCTATTTGGCTTAGTGTAGTAGAACATCTGTGGATATGCATTACTCGCTCAATTGGAAAAACTTTAAAAATTCGATTCACGAGCCTTGATCATCATATCGAGATAAGGCTTACTGACTTAAATAGCTCAATGTGTCCCCTTTCGAACGTTTATAGTCACTATGCGAGCCAATCTCTGGGATTTTTGCTATTTGGCTTAGTGCAGTAGAACATCTGTGGATATGCATTACTCGCTGAATTGGAAAAACTTTAAAAATTCGATTCACGAGCCTTGCTCATCATATCGAGATAAGGCTTACTGCTTTAAATAGCTCAATGTGCCCCCTTTCGAACGTATATAGTCACTATGCGAGCCAATCTCTGGGTTTTTTTTTATTTGGCTTAGTGCAGTAGAACATCTGTGGATATGCGAATTACTCGCTGGATTGGAAAAACTTTAAAAATTCGATTCACGAGCCTTGCTCATCATATCGAGATAAGGCTTACTGATTTAAATAGCTCAATATGTCCCATTTGGAACGTATATAGTCACTATGTGAGCCAATCTCTGGGATGTTTGCTGTTTAACTTAGTGTAGTAGAACATCTGTGGATATGCATTACTCGCTGAATTGGAAAAACTTTAAAAATTCGATTCACGAGCCTTGCTCATCATATCGAGATAAGGCTTACTGATTTGAATAGCCCAATATGTCCCCTTTCGAACATATATAGTCACTATGCGAGCCAATCTCTGGGATTTTTGCTATTTGGCTTAGTGCAGTAGAACATCTGTGGATATGCATTATTCGCTGAATTGGAAAAACTTTAAAAATTCGATTCACGAGCTTTGTTCATCATATCGAGATAAGGCTTACTGATTTGAATAGCCCAATGTGTCCCCTTTCGAACGTATATAGTCACTATGCGAGCCAATCTCTGGGATTTTTGCTATTTGGCTTAGTGCAGTAGAACATATGTGGATATGCATTACTCGCTGAAGTGGAAAAATTTTAAAAATTCGATTCACGAGCCTTCATCACCATATCGATATAAGGCTTAGTGACTTAAATAGCTCAATGTGTCCCCTTTCGAACGTATATAGTCACTATGCGATCCAATCTCTGGTATTTTTGCTATTTGCCTTAGTGCAGTAGAACATCTGTGGATATGCATTACTCGCTGAATTGGAAAAAAATTAAAAATTCGCTTCACGAGCCTTACTCATTATACCGAGATAAGGCTTACTGATTTAAATAGTCCAATGTGTCCCCTTTCGAACGTATATAGTCACTATGCGATCCAATCTCTGGTATTTTTGCTATTTGCCTTAGTGCAGTAGAACATCTGTGGATATGCATTACTTGCTGAATTGGAAAAACTTTAAAAATTCGATTCACGAGCCTTGTTCATCATATCGAAATAAGGCTTACTGATTTAAATAGCTCAATGTGTCCCCTTTCGAACGTATATAGTCACTATGCGAGCCAATCTCTGGGATTTTTGCTATTTGGCTTAGTGCAGTAGAACATCTGTGGATATGCATTACTCGCTGAATTGGAAAAACTTTAAAAATTCGCTTCACGAGCCTTGCTCATCATATCGAGATAAGGCTTACTGATTTAAATAGCTCAATGTTTCCCCTTTCGAACGTATATAGTCACTATGCGATCCAATCTCTGGTATTTTTGCTATTTGCCTTAGTGCAGTAGAACATCTGTGGATATGCATTACTCGCTGAATTGGAAAAAATTTAAAAATTCGCTTCACGAGCCTTACTCATTATACCGAGATAAGGCTTACTGATTTAAATAGTCCAATGTGTCCCCTTTCGAACGTATATAGTCACTATGCGAGCCAATCTCTGAGATTTTTGCTGTTTGGCTTAGTGCAGTAGAACATCTGTGGATATGCATTACTCGCTGAATTGGAAAAATTGGAAAAATTCGATTCACGAGCCTTGATCACCATATCGATATAAGGCTTACTGACTTAAATAGCTCAATGTGTCCCCTTTCGAACGTATATAGTCACTATGCGAGCCAATCTCTGAGATTTTTGCTATTTGGATTGGTGTAGTAGAACATCTGTGGTAATGCATTACTCGCTGAATTGGAAAAACTTTAAAAATTCGATTCACGAGCCTTGCTCATCATATCGAGATAAGGCTTACTGATTTAAATAGCTCAATATGTCCCATTTGAAACGTATATAGTCACTATGCGAGCCAATCTCTGAGATTTTTGCTATTTGGCTTAGTGCAGTAGAACATCTGGGGATATGCATTACTCGCTGTATTGGAAAAATTTTAAAAATTCGATTCACGAGCCTTGCTCATCATATCGAGATAAGGCTTACTGATTTAAATAGTCCAATGTGTCCCCTTTCGAACGTATATAGTCACTATGCGAGCCAATCTCTGAGATTTTTGCTATTTGGCTTAGTGCAGTAGAACATCTGTGGATATGCATTACTCGCTGAATTGGAAAAATTGGAAAAATTCGATTCACGAGCCTTGATCACCATATCGATATAAGGCTTACTGACTTAAATAGCTCAATGTGTCCCCTTTCGAACGTATATAGTCACTATGCGAGCCAATCTCTGAGATTTTTGCTATTTGGATTGGTGTAGTAGAACATCTGTGGTAATGCATTACTCGCTGAATTGGAAAAACTTTAAAAATTCGATTCACGAGCCTTGCTCATCATATCGAGATAAGGCTTACTGACCTAAATTGCTCAATGTGTCCCTTTTCGAACGTATATAGTCACTATGCGAGCCAATCTCTGGGATTTATGCTATTTGGCTTAGTGCAGTAGAACATCTGTGAATATGCATTACTCGCTGAATTAAAAAAAATTTAAAAATCCGATTCACGAGCCTTGCTCATCATATCGAGATAAGGCTTACTGATTTAAATAGCCCAATATGTCCCATTTGAAACGTATATAGTCACTATGCGAGCCAATCTCTGAGATTTTTGCTATTTGGCTTAGTGCAGTAGAACATCTGGGGATATGCATTACTCGCTGTATTGGAAAAATTGTAAAAATTCGATTCACGAGCCTTGCTCATCATATCGAGATAAGGCTTACTGATTTAAATAGCTCAATATGTCCCATTTGAAACGTATATAGTCACTATGCGAGCCAATCTCTGGGATTTTTGCTATTTGGCTTAGTGCAAAAGAACATCTGTGGATACGCATTACTCGCTGAATTGGAAAAACTTTAAAAATTCGCTTCACGAGCCTTGCTCATCATATCGAGATAAGGCTTACTAATTGGATAGCTCAATATGTCCCATTTGAAACGTATATAGTCACTATGCGAGCCAATCTCTGGGATTTTTGCTATTTGGCTTAGTGTAGTAGAACATCTGTGGATATGCATTACTCGCTCAATTGGAAAAACTTTAAAAATTCGATTCACGAGCCTTGATCATCATATCGAGATAAGGCTTACTGACTTAAATAGCTCAATGTGTCCCCTTTCGAACGTTTATAGTCACTATGCGAGCCAATCTCTGGGATTTTTGCTATTTGGCTTAGTGCAGTAGAACATCTGTGGATATGCATTACTCGCTGAATTGGAAAAACTTTAAAAATTCGATTCACGAGCCTTGCTCATCATATCGAGATAAGGCTTACTGCTTTAAATAGCTCAATGTGCCTCCTTTCGAACGTATATAGTCACTATGCGAGCCAATCTCTGGGTTTTTTTTTATTTGGCTTAGTGCAGTAGAACATCTGTGGATATGCGAATTACTCGCTGGATTGGAAAAACTTTAAAAATTCGATTCACGAGCCTTGCTCATCATATCGAGATAAGGCTTACTGATTTAAATAGCTCAATATGTCCCATTTGGAACGTATATAGTCACTACGCGAGCCAATCTCTGAGATTTTTGCTATTTGGCTTAGTGCAGTAGAACATCTGTGGATATGCATTACTCGCTGAATTGGAAAAACATTAAAAATCCGATTCACGAGCCTTGATCACCATATCGATACAAGGCTTACTGACTTAAATAGCTCAATGTGTCCCCTTTCGAACGTATATAGTCACTATGCGAGCCAATCTCTGAGATTTTTGCTATTTGGCTTAGTGCAGTAGAACATCTGTGGATATGCATTACTCGCTGAATTGGAAAAACTGTAAAAATTCGATTCACGAGCCTTGCTCATCATATTGAGATAAGGTTTACTGATTTAAATAGTTCAATGTGTCCCTTTTCGAACGTATATAGTCACTATGCGAGCCAATCTCTGGGATTTATGCTATTTGGCTTAGTGCAGTAGAACATCTGTGGATATGCATTACTCGCTGTATTGGAAAAACTTTAAAAATTCGATTCACGAGCCTTGCTCATCATATCGAGATAAGGCTTACTGACTTAAATAGCTCAATGTGTCCCCTTTCGAACGTTTATAGTCACTATGCGAGCCAATCTCTGGGATTTTTGCTATTTGGCTTAGTGCAGTAGAACATCTGTGGATTTGCATTACTCGCTGAATTGGAAAAACTTTAAAAATTCGATTCACGAGCCTTGTTCATCATATCGAGATAAGGCTTACTGATTTAAATAGCTCAATGTGTCCCCTTTCGAACGTATATAGTCACTATGCGAGCCAATCTCTGGGTTTTTTTTTATTTGGCTTAGTGCAGTAGAACATCTGTGGATATGCATTACTCGCTGTATTGGAAAAACTTTAAAAATTCGATTCACGAGCCTTGCTCATCATATCGAGATAAGGCTTACTGACTTAAATAGCTCAATGTGTCCCCTTTCGAACGTTTATAGTCACTATGCGAGCCAATCTCTGGGATTTTTGCTATTTGGCTTAGTGCAGTAGAACATCTGTGGATTTGCATTACTCGCTGAATTGGAAAAACTTTAAAAATTCGATTCACGAGCCTTGTTCATCATATCGAGATAAGGCTTACTGATTTAAATAGCTCAATGTGTCCCCTTTCGAACGTATATAGTCACTATGCGAGCCAATCTCTGGGTTTTTTTTTATTTGGCTTAGTGCAGTAGAACATCTGTGGATATGCGAATTACTCGCTGTATTGGAAAAACTTTAAAAATTCGATTCACGAGCCTTTCTCTGAGATGTTTGCTATTTGGTGTATCATTTTTTACAGTATAGTATGTGATATATTTATTTACTTAAAAATTTATAACAATGAGCATTATTATTATAATTGTTTCGAATTATTGTAATTTAAAATAAATACACTGTTAAAATTGCACAATCCCATACAATTTTGTCCAAGAAATACAATTGTGTCCAAAAACTTCACAATGAACACTCGCATAAATTTTTGTCCAAAAACTTTTGTCCAAGAACTTCACACCAGTATGATTATCAACAAGTCTCAGGGACAGACATTAGAAAAAGTGGGTTTATTCATACCAGAACCTGTGTTTGGCCATGATCAGTTATACGTAGCACTATCACGAGTCCGAAAATCCGCGGATGCAGAAGATACAATTTTAGATAGCCCTTCAGGGGAACTTATTAGCTGGATCAAATGGAGTTTTACCAAAAATGTTGAGTATAAATTATTTTTCAAAATAAATGTCATGGTGCAATATCATTATGTTCTCTTTCTGTTATTGTTTACGCCCGTATTACGGGCTTTTTCCCCTAGTTACAAAGTACTCTGTGTAAATATGTCTGTGATCCTTACATTTTCTCTCATTTTAATTCGAAGAAATATATGCCATTTTTATATGGAATTATTTTATTTTTTGTTGCACATTAAAACCACCCTACGTGTTATATTTGAAATTGACGTCTCATTTGTTTTTTATGTGTATGCACGCACACATAACTCGTATGCAACCTAGATACACGAGTATACGTATACCATTTTTCATTAGTTTGTATTCGGTAAAGTTTTGTTCTGTATCCGCGCCAAACGGAACCAAAATAAATAAACGAAAAACAGAAGAAAACATTTCAATGCCCAAACTAAAATTTATGCTACGAAACAAAAGATAAGAAACATAAGAAAAATATTTGATCACGAAAGAAAAATATTATAATTTGTAATGTATAATAAATGAAATATAATACTGTAATTGGATTGGTTGAATACTTACTTGGATACTGCCACAATGTGGGTGGAGTTCGGACCGCATTTTGTACATTTGAAACGCCCATTGTTAACGCCTCCGATGTTAACGGTATCATGGTTGAGTTTGTTCCTGCGAAGAACATGTTTTGACTCAATGCTGATGGTGCAACACCGCCTATTATTTTAGTTTTTTTTGTTTTATGTTCATGTTATATGTTCAAATGTGTTTCAACAAAATGTGCATTTAAAATAAACATAACGTGTTTGTGAATTTAAACACATCACGCATCACGTACAATTGGTGTATGGTGTTATCGTCGAATCATCGAAAATTTTCGTTTATTTTGTTTTGGTTTTTGATCGAACACAGATCACACACAAACGGAGTGATGCATTTATTTTTGTGTAAAACAAAAATTTCGAAAACAAACAAAATTAAAGTTTTTTTTTTTGTTTTGTAATGATATGTGTGATGCGCGCAAACACAAAAATAATGAAAACATGAAATGAAAAAAAAAGACAAATAATATAAATAAATATAAATTAAAATAAATAAATAAAACAAATATATGCGTAATTAAATAAGCAAATAATTTAAAAAAAAATTCTAGATAATTAAATTAGGATTTTTTTTTTGTTATGTGAATGATACAAATTTTTTTAATGAAAATAATTAAAAGAAATATTTCGTTGCCGTTTTAATTTACACGAAGTACGTAACTCTGACTGTAAAATGCTTATTGCCACCGCCTATGCCTTATTTGTATTTGTCATGCAATGTTGTATGATTTAATAATGTAATCAATTTTTGTTGTTATTTGATTGCACTCAATAATTAACTTTTCGGTTTAATTTCTGTGAGTGTTTGTGTAGTTATTTGTCTGTATGCTCGCCTCGTTAATTATTTGTCACTCAATTTTATCGTTGTATTACAATTTGTATGTGTGCTGTCGCTCTCATGGAAAATAATAATAACAGTTGCGTAGCCAATAATTTTCAATTTGATCATTTTTTTTAAAAATTAAAATGAATACGAAAATTGGTATTAAATGCTTGATGAACTGGTGCTTATTATAATTGGTGAGGCTTGACGTATAATTATCGTAATTTATGCAAAAAACATTTTTTTAATACGCAACCCAAATTGATTTCCATTGATCTTTAGTATGACACTGTCCAAAACAAAATTTTGAAATATTTTTTGTAATTTAATCCAGATGAGAAGTCAGTTCGGGGTGCTAACAACACACACAAGTTTGTAAATCCGTTGTTTTTAATCGGAGCAGTTGTGAAGCTATCCGGCATTTCTAGGCTGTGTGAAATCACCGTTGTCTGATACTCAACCAATGAGTACATTACAATGAAACTTCTACAAATAAAATGTAACTTTCATGGTTTTCTGCAATTCTAATCTGTTATAGGAACCAAGCATAAATTTTAAGAACAATAAATTCCGTGGAAAACATTATTGGGTACGGCAAATACGGATGTGATTGCCCATAGTAAAATATCTAACCGAAGTAAAATTTCTACTAAATAACAAAAATTATTCATGTGTGCGAATACAAAAATAGTAGACGTTTAGGCGGAATAGCAACAATTGTTGCGTGAGTAAAATAAATTAGTAACAAAAATTAATTATGTCAAAAGTCCCATATAAAGACAAGGTTTCCTATGGTAGCCTTGACATGTATTTCAACACAAGAAAGCCACATAGTCGGCCCCTGGGTTCAATCATATGAATAAGAAGAACTAACTGAAACATTTGTTGCATGCAACTTCAATGAACAATTTGTTCTACAGTAGGCCAAAAACGCCAAATTGTCCAAATTGGGCATACGTTAGTGCTAAAATTAGTACCCCTCCTTCGCTTCTTGTACGTAGGGCGGGGTAACTTTGAAATTAAAATATGAACCCCTATTTTTTATTGCAGCTTCGGATTCTACGGCCTAAAATACGTAGGATTTTTTTAAAACGTTTTTTTCGATTCATGATAGATGCTTGTTGCACGAAACTTCAATGAAAAATTTTGTTCTTCAGAAATCAAAAGTCCCATATATAGACATGGTTTCTTTTGATGGCCTAGGAATGTGATATAATACAAAAAAATACCAAATGGTCAGCCCCTGCGTTCGGTCATAAGAATAACAAGCAATAACTGAAACAGTTGTTGCACGAAACTACAATGAAAAATTTTAATCTATACAGAAATCAAAAGTCCCATATATAGACATGGTATTCATGACGGCCTTGGCTTATATTTATTTACAAAAATTTCAAATGGTCGGCCCCTGGATTCGGTCAAATGAATAACAAGCAATGAAACAGTTGTTGCATGCAACTTCAATGAACAAATTGTTCTACAGAAAGCAAAAATGCCAAATTATCGACCCCTGGGTTCGGTCATATGAATAACAAGCAATAATTGCAACAGTTGCTACACAAAACCGGACAAGTGGTGCAGCGGTTAAAGCTTCGACACTTGGACCGGGAGGTACTGGATTAGAATCCCACCAGAGGCTGGATGCAAAGCGAATTTTCGTCATCGATTACGATCTGATCTTAATAATCACAACTAATACCCTCTGTTGGAGTGCAGAATTCAGCGCCGCCCCACAGTTCATGTCAATGTACAGGTTGACATGTAGCTTGCAATGCGCAGGTGGTAACTGTAATAGTGTGAATGAGCGGTGTGTGCATGAATTAAAAACGGTGGTATTAATTGACCTTCAAAGGACATTAAATCCATTGGACAGTTAATACTTTCTAAAAAAAAAACTTCAATGAAACATTTTGTTCTACTGAAGTCAAAAGTCCCATATACTGGGTGATTTTTTTAACCCTAGACCCGTGTAGTTGGTACTGAGTGCCCCAAAGAAATTTCAAACATAAATCTCCTGTTAGTTTAAAACCAGGTCATCATGTTAAGTATGTTTTTCGGAAAAATGGGCTCACAATGAACCCAAAACGAAGAAACTTTTACCAGTGTAGCAGTGCTTCAAAGGCTGCTAACTATTTAAAATTTTTTACATGTTATCGTGTACTGGGGCACTCAGTGCCCCATGCGAGATTGAAACAGATTTTATGAAAAATAATGCAATTTTATTCAGAAAAAGTTATATAGTTTAGTTTTTCCCCTGAATACGAAACTAATTCGATTAGATTTTTTCCCCCTTCTACCGTGCCGTTTTGTCCTTGGAAAGATTCGAGCAACTAACTCGATTTATTCGTTTCGATGATTCTCGTACCAGAGCCCTGCGTCTTGAAACGGATAAATTGGCGGCATTTCCATTTGATTGGAGTTTACCAACCATCAAAGCAACTGACAATCGACGAGCAGTTAGTTACTAAATACAAGAGGAAGATGTTCGTTCCGTCAGTTTATTAGGAGTAAACCGGGTAAATACGGTATCAAGATATTTTGGATTGTCGATGCAACAACAAATTTTCCGCTAAAGGGAGAAGTTTATGTAGGCCAACAGCCAGGTGAGAATCGATCACATGGAGTATCACATGAACTTGTTTTACGGTTGTCACAAAGGTATCTGGACCATGGTTTCAACATCACCATAGACAATTTTTTTACATCTGTGCCATTAGCCTTGGATTTAAAAAGTCGGAGCACTACCATAATCGGTACTATAAAAGCTGTCAAACCGCAATTGCCAATGCTCTTCACACTGCCAGAGAAGGAATTCAAAAAGAGTCGACAACCATACAGCTCTATATTTTGTTTTTCCCGAGGTATACAATTGGTTAGTTTTGCCAGTAACACAAAGAGAAATGTGCTTTTATTATCAACTGCACACCACGACGAAGAAATCGATGAAATAACGAAAAAACCACAGGTAATATTAGATTATAATAAAACTAAGGGCGGATTAGACACATTTGATCAAATGAACCGAGTTTACACCTGCAAACGAAAAACTAATCGGTGGCCTGTGACGTTATTTTATAACCTCCTCGATGTTGCAGCTCTCGGTGCTTACAGATTGTATAGCCTTAGTAACCCATTATGGTACAATTCAAGAAGAAACTCCGACAAAAGAAAGATTTTTCTGAAATCGCTTGCAATGGAGCTTGCAGAAAATCATATCACAAGAAGAATTCAAAATCCCAATCTGCAAAATTCAGTGAAAACTGCCAAGAAGTCGATTGGATACGAACACGCAACGGAAACGAGTTTTCCGCCGATTCGCCCCAATACAAAAGAGAAGAGACGGTGTGAGGCACGCAAACTGGATAGAGAAGGTAATCGGGCAGACACAAAAACAACAGCCATATGCGATTTGTGCGGTAAACCTACATGCACTAAACGCTATATCAGAGTTTGCGAGAAGTGGTATGTCTCTGATGCATTACAGGAGGAAGTCGAAGAAAATTACGAAAACTTTTCTATTGGCTCTTCATCAATATCCTCTGAGCCTCCTCCAAAGCGCATAAGATCCGGCTCACCTACATAAGTTTCTTTTTATTGTTTGAAATGTATACAATATAATTATTCTGAATTCTAATTATGAAATAAATATTTGAAAAATAATCAACGTTTAATTTTTCCTCCTTATCTAAAATAATTCTACCTCAAAACTTATTATGATAATTAAAAATCACCATATAATAACATTGGGGTACTGAGTGCCCCGGTACACGATAACTAAGAAATTACATAGTACACGGGTTTAGGGTTAAGCTGAAACTTTCAAATATCTCGGAAACAAAGTCCACTCTACGAAAAAAATGTCCATTATCAAAGTTAAATCATTCCGTGGGAGGGGGAGGGGGGGGGGCAAACGTTAGTGCTAAAAAAAATAGTACCCCTCCTCCTCTTCTCGTAAGTGGGGCGAGGGTAACTTTGAACTTTGAAATTAATATATGAACCCCTATTTTTTATTGCAGGTTCGGAATCTACGGCCTAAAGTGCGTAGGATTTCTTTAACACACATTTATTTCGATTCATGATAGATGGCGTTATTAAATTAAATTGTCACGCTTCTCAGTTGTGTACATTCATTTGAAATGCGGATTAATAAGTGCATTGAAGTCGAAGGACATCATTTTTAGCACTTAATTTAATTAAAAAATAATGAGGCGAGAGGACCCATGTAAATCAAGCATTATGGTACGTGAGAGGCGAGGGGACTCACGTTAATCAAGCACCCCGAAGGAAACAGAAAACAACTACGTCCACGTCGTTGTTTCTGGGTTACACTGAAAGTAGTTTATTCAACAGCCATTACATTTCTGCAGGTAACAATTTCCTAGTTATTCAGATATTTTTAAAACAAAATACAAAAAAAAATCTATTTGAAAAAATTAATATCGTAATTACAGCGCCATCTAACATGAATCGAAAAAAACGTTTCATAGAAATGCTAAAGGAAGTCAAAAGTTCCAAATATAAGACAAGGTTTTTTATAATGGCCTTGTCATGTATTTTAATATAAAAATGCCAAATGGACGGCCTCTGGGTTCGATCAAATAAATAACAATCAGTAACTGACACAGTTGTTGCACGAAACTTCAATGAAACATTTTATTCAACATAAGTCAAAAGTCCCATATATAGACATGGTTTTTATGACGGCCTTGGCTTATATTTTAATACAAAAATGCCAAATATCCGGCCACTGGGTTTGGTCAAATGAACAACAATCAATAACTGCAACAGTTGTTGCACAAGACTTGAATGAACAATTTTGTTCTACAGAAGTCAAAAGTCCCACACATAGACAAGGTTTTTTATAATGGCCTTGGCATGTATTTTAATATAAAAAGCCTAATAGTCAGCCCCTGGGTTCGGTCATATGAATAACAAGCAATGAAACAGTTGTTGCACGAAACTTCAATGAACAATTTTGTTCTACAGAAGTCAAAAGCCCCATATACAGACATAGCTTTTCATGATGACCTTGGCTTGTAATTTAATACAATAAAGCCAAATGGTCGGCCCCTGGGATCGGTCAAATGAATAACAAGCAATAACTGCAACAATTGTTGCACGAAACTTCAATGAAATATTTTGTTCTACAGAAGTCAAAAGTCCCATATATAGACATGGTTTCTTTTGATTGCCTAAGCATATTATTTAATACAAAAATGCCAAATGGTCGGCCAATGGCCCCTGGGTTCGGCCAAATAAATAACAATCAGCAACTGACACAGATGTTGCACGAAACTTCAATGAAACATTTTGTTCAACAAAAGTTAAAAGTCCCATATATAGACATGGTTTTATGACGGCCTTGGCTTATATTTTAATACAAAAATGCCAAATAGCTGGACACTGGGTTTGGTCAAATGAACAACAATCAATAGCTTCAATGAAATATTTTGTCTACATAAGTCAAAAGTCCTATATATAGACATGGCCTCTTTTGATTGCCTAAGCATATTATTTAATTCAAAAATGCCAAATTGTAGACCCCAGGGTTCGGTTATAAGAATAATACGCAATAACTGAAAGAGTTGTTGCACGAAACTTGAATGAACAATTTTGTTCTACAGAAGCCAAAAGTTGCATATATAGACAAGGTTTTTTATGATGGCCTTGACATGTATTTTAATATAAAAAAGCCCATTAGTCGGCCTCTGGGTTCGGTCATATGAATAACAAGCAAACAAACAATTGTTGCACGAAACTTCAATGAACAATTTTGGTCTACAGAAGCCAAAAACCTCGTATATAGACATTGTTTCTTTTGATGGCCTAGGCATGTAATTTAATAAAAAAAATCCAAATGGTCAGCCCCTGGGTTCGGCCATAAGAATAACAAGCTATAACTGAAACAGTTGTTGCACGAAACTTCAATGAAAAATGTTGAAGTCAAAAGTCCCATATATAGACAAGGTTTTTTATGATGGCCTTGGCATGTATTTTAATATAAAAAAGCCAAATAGTCGGCCCCTGGGCTCGGTCATATGAATAATAAGCAAAGAAACAGTTGTTGTACGAAACTTCAATGAACAATTTTGGTCTACAGAAGTCAAAAGTCCCATATATAGATGTGGTTTTCTATGATGATCTACGGAATTTATTGAGACAAATATATGAAATGAGAAAGAGTTGGCCAACTATTTGGAATTTAACTACTCTATTTGGAATTGTGTATTTATGTACGTTTTTATTAGAATAAAAATAAAAATTTTAAAGAATCTTTATTGAATCACCCAACCCATTTGATTGTTGACTAATTGTTCTAAAATACAGCAATACGGAAGAAGTAGTTACAGGTGCGACGGTTGTCATATGCCATTTCCAAACAGAGAGTGGGAAAGCTTTTGAACAAGATAAATTAAAACGTTTTTATTGTTGAGTAGGTAAGGCTCGCGCGCTAAGAAAAATTTGAGGAATTTTTCTAAGATAACGCTGTGTGAAAGGACTAATCAAGTATTTTAGCGATCTAATGAGCCATATGATTGAGCAGAGGAGCAGATTGTTTTTTAATTACATACATTTTTTCGAATTGCAAAGAAAAGACCTTTTATTTTAAAGGCCTTTCTAAATGGAATGCAGGGGAGTTAATACGTTGAGTAGTTTTAGTATTTAGTTATAACAAAAATCTCAGTTTGTTTTAAAATGCCTCTCTATGGAAATGACGGCAACATGTCTACACTAATCAAATTGGCCATATCCTTTTTCTAAATAGAGGGCAGGAGATATCATACAATTTTCTGAATAATCTTTGAGTTTCACTTGTTCAAGTAATCTTTCAACTAAATACTAAAACAAACAAGTAAAATTCGAAGTTTATTCAAAAAATTGTAGGAAATTCCCTGCCCCTAGAAAAGGCATATGGCCAATTTGATTTGCCTGTCTAATGGCGTAATTTTTCTATAGGGAGATATCTTAGAAGAATCAAGCAAGTAAAATTCGAAAGCCAAAAACTACCCAATGTTACGATATTGCTTTATATTTCTCTCATATATGCAGACAACATTAGGATCAGATAACAACTTTAATTCAACTTTAGTTCCTAAATTCTCCAATTTGGCGTTGTCAATTAATTTATCGTTTATTATATCGAATATATACTTGTCGTAAATCGTTGAAAATGTTTTAAAGAATGGCGTAAATTTCTCTGCTGCGTCATAGCATTGAAAACTACTGTTGTAATGGACGCAGTTACAACTTTTTGGCGCTTTAGTTGATAAATTCGCCGTTTTGGCGCTAGTAGCTACAAATACATTTTTTCTCATGAATCAGTGTTTTGGCGTTGATGGCGAATCACTTCATTGGTATGGAACATATACGTATCTCATATCATTGAAAAGGGCTTAAAGAGTGCCTCAAACTAACTTGAGGCACGTTAGTCAAAACTACCGTGGTGGCGCTGGGGGTAGTTAAATTTAGCTCATTCCAGCAAAATTATGATATGTAACATATAATTCAATCATGGTTAAAAGGTCTTGGAAAAGCAGCAATTTTATTACCAGCACTTAAGTTCACAAATTAACCGCCTTGGCGCTGGTAATAGGTTAGTCTTTTGGTAAAACAAATTTTGACAAAATCAATCATAAATCAGAAAAATCTTCTCAGAGAATATTTGTTTAGAATTTTGTGATGGAAATTTTTGATTTTCATTTTATGTGAATTTTCCTTTCTTACGAAATTTTAGGTAAATCAGAACTGGTTCAATGTTTTGATTCAGTATGTGTCATGAAAAACTGTTAGAACTGGTCTAATTTACTAAATCAATGATGATCCAGATGTTTCTTAATTTCCAATGAAATTGTTGGGTTTTTCAGCCCCTAACTCTTTGATATTCCAACGACGTTAATTGGTGGAGGTGATTTCTCTTCTGGTTTAGCTGCTGTTGCTCTGAAACTAGTGGTTAGGGACTACCTCTTTTGAAGTTAATGATAAAGTTTCTGCCATTGCTGGGGAGTGTAGTTTTTTCATACTTGGTCTTTTATTCCGGTCTAAGAGCCAATTTATTTCTCTTTCTAATTCTTCTTCATCCGTATGGAACAGAATAATGGCGTCGTCGATTTCAGGTTTAGGTATTGTTCCAAGTGATGCACGTGTCTAACTGTTTTTTTTTTGTAAATCCTTTCAATTCTCATACTTATTAAAGATAAGAAAGATATTTTCAGTTGAAAATAGTAATGACCTTGCTGTACCACCTGGAGTGTTACATTCCGTTATTGTTGTAATAGAAATAATTTTTTGCTTAAATACAAATAAATTTAATAAAATCAAAATCAGTTTATAAATTAAAATAAAGTATTGAACCATATGCTAGTGAAGTTTATCCAAACTAATCCAAAAAATACAACAACAACAAACTTATTGTACTAATATTGGAATAAGTAAACATTCAGGCGAATTTATATTGTGTAATTTAGGGGAGATGTGTTTTTCAATGGGCCTTAGGTACAATGCAAAGTCATTCTAAGTATTATTCAAGCATTTAGCATGAACTTTAGTGATATTAGTGGCCTAATTAGACCAAAAGAAGTGTTCCAAGCAAGTTATATGATTTTCTAATGGGTCTGACAGGGTGTTCCATGAAATATAAAAATGTTAATTTTAATGGGCTTTAGGTGCACTGCAAAATCATTCTAAGTATTTTCGAAGCATTTAGCACGAGCTTCAGAGATATTGGTGACTGTCCTAAACCCAAAGAATTGTGCTTAGTAAATTATATGATTTTCTAATGGGTCTGACAGGGTGTTCCATAAAATATAAAAATGTAAATTTTAATGGGCTTTAGGTGCACTGCAAAATCATTCTAAGTATTTTCGAAGCATTTAGCACGAACTTCAGTGATATTGGTGATTGGCATAAATCCAAAGAATTGTGCTTAGTAAGTTATATGATTTTCTAATGCGTCTGACAGGGTGTTCCATGAAATATAAAAATGTTAATTTTAATGGGCTTTAGGTGCACTGCAAAATCATTCTAAGTATTTTCGAAGCATTTAGCATGAACTTTAGTGATATTAGAGGCCTAATTAGACCAAAAGAAGTGTTCCAAGCAAGTTATATGATTTTCTAATGGGTCTGACAGGGTATTCCACGAGATTTAAAAATGTGATTTTTTAAGGGGCCTTAGGTACATTCAAAAGTTATTCTAAGTACTTTCGAAGCATTTAGCACGAACTTCAGTGATATTGGTGATTGGTGTAAATCCAAAGAATTGTGCTTAGTAAGTTATATGATTTTCTAATGGGTCTGACAGGGTATTCCACGAGATTTAAAAATGTGATTTTTTAAGGGGCCTTAGGTACATTCAAAAGTTATTCTAAGTACTTTCGAAGCATTTAGCACGAACTTCAGTGATATTGGTGATTGGTGTAAATCCAAAGAATTGTGCTTAGTAAGTTATATGATTTTCTAATGCGTCTGACAGGGTGTTCCATGAAATATAAAAATGTTAATTTTAATGGGCTTTAGGTGCACTGCAAAATCATTCTAAGTATTTTCGAAGCATTTAGCACGAACTTCAGTGATATTGGTGATTGGCCTAAATCCAAAGAATTGTGCTTAGTAAGTTATATGATTTCCTAATGCGTCTGACAGGGTGTTCCATGAAATATAAAAATGTGAATTTTTAATGAGCTTCAGGTGCACTGCAAAATCATTCTAGGTATTTTCGAAGCATTTAGCACGAGCTTCAGTGATATTGGTGACTGTCCTAAACCCAAAGAATTGTGCTTAGTAAGTTATATGATTTTCTAATGCATCTGACAGGGTGTTCCATGAAATATAAAAATGTTAATTTTAATGGGCTTTAGGTGCACTGTAAAATCATTCTAAGTATTTTCGAAGCATTTAGCACGAACTTCAGTGATATTGGTGATTGGCCTAAATCCAAAGAATTGTGCTTAGTAAGTTATATGTTTTTCTAATGGGTCTGACAGGGTGTTCCATGAAATATAAAAATGTGAATTTTTAATGAGCTTTAGGTGCACTGTAAAATCATTCTAAGTATTTTCGAAGCATTTAGCACGAACTTCAGTGATATTGGTAATTGGCCTAAACTGAAAGAATTGTATCTAGCAAGTTATATGATTTTCTAACTAGTCTGACAGGGTGTTCCATGAGTTTTAAAAATGTGATTTTTGTAATGGGCCTTAGGTACATTCCAAAGTCATTCTAAGTATTTTCTAAGCATTTAGCACGAACTTTAGCGATATTAGTGGACTACTTAGACCAAAAGAAGTTTAACAAACGAGTTATATGATTTTCTAATGGATAGCATGGTGTTTCATGAGATTTAAAAATGCGATTTTTTTAATAGGCCTTAGGTACATTTCGAAGTTATTTTAATCATTTAGCATTAACTTCATCTCATGGAACACCCTGTCAGAACCATTAGAAAATTATATAACTTGCTAGACACAATTCTTTGGGTTTAGGGCAACACCAATAGTTTACTTTCACCAATACTATTGGTAGATTAGTTGGATTAGTTTGATAAACTTCACTAGCATAATGAAGCTTATGGAAAAATATGACTCCTCAAATTGGTCACTTGGCCTAATATTTATAAATAAAGGTAGTGATATCTGATAATAATCTATGTTTAGATAATAGCACTCGAAATCAGTTTTTGAAAATACATTCTTGGTGAATCGGAACCCATTTCTCCCTATATAAATTTTGGCGAATCTAGAATGTTCTCTGACGAATGAATAGTTTTAAAACCAATAGGATGATAGTTAGGTACGTGGAAAGATTTAACAGGACGTGGTTTCAACAAGAACGTTTTAAATAATTTCTGTTTAGCTAATTAAAATTGATTAGAGCAGACCCTTAGTAATGAAGGGCTTCTGTTAGACTACTTTCATAGATGCATCAAAATATAAACATAACACATTTGCTGCACTATATCGATATATCCCCTACAAGGAGCACCACCACATATTCCTTGAAATTTGTATTTTATGTAAGTCTAATGTATTTTTAGTTAACCTACATTAAAAATGAAAAAAATCAAGCAACAATTTCTTATTTACCCTACAAACATCGACAGCAACATACATTTTTTAAGCTTCTCTATTTTCTCTACTCTATATTTAACCTAACTGTATTATGTCAAAACTATTTCCGATTGAATAATTTCTAGATAACATGTTCTATATATAGACGGCTTTATTATACGTATATCAAAAATTAAAATACTTTGCATCGTTCAGGCTTGTCTCTCCCACGTCTCGTCCTTTTTACCATTACGATATACGACTGTAGAGAAAATCAATATAGAAATTCTAGATTTTACATTCGAGTTTATCGGAAAATCTTAAACACATCCGTATGTAAATTGTATTTTTCAAGAAATTGATTTATATCTGTTCAAAATTGACAGAGAACAGAAAATTATCAACGGATTTTAACGGATAGCGTGCCAAACCATATGCTTAGAACAAAATTTCGAACGCAATTTACCGCCTTATTGATTTCGGTAATATAGTTTTGTTGTTGTGTTTTGTTAATTTACCACAAAACCATGCATGCAAATAATAGTAATACAATTTCCGATAGCTTGGAGAACATATTATATATAAATAGTTAAATAAATTTAGCTATACATAGGTATATATAGCTAGACACTACTATAAATGTTGATTTATTTAAAAACTAATTTTTGTGAATTATTTTCATCTGGTCACACTAATCACAGTGATTTATGTTTTCTATTATTATTCGTCGAGCTGAGTTTTTAAATTCAAAAATTACATAGATAAATTATATCTCCTAGATAGCTAGCTGTATGTACGAAAATAATTTCAAGAGACGGGGCACATCGGGGCAAAATTATTTATCTCTTCACCGTACGAGTATAATGGCAATTTGGTACACGAAATGAAAAAAAAAAAATTATAAACTTAATGTTCATACAAAAATATTTAACATTCGCGTCTCTAATATTTAAACATGAATATGATTCATGCCGATTAGTGTGATACATACGAGTATATACGAGTATGTATATGACAGACCCCTCAAGTGATACACTGTGCATAGTTAGATAGGCGGCAAAATTTTAATAAGACAAGTCATAATGTTATTCGTTTTCTTATGTGCTGCTGTTGCTGCTAGATGGAATTATGTCATGGATGTAATTGCAATAAAAAATTAATTAAAATTAATGACTTTTTTTGAAAAATAAAATATAAAGTGAAAAATTATTTTCGCCTGTGTGGTTGGTTGCCTTTATATACTCACACATATGTATGTATACGTAATATGTACTCGTACAGACGAGTTTTATGGGGGTGGTGGAAACATATTTTCTCGAATTTCACAAATATAATATGTACAAGAAATGTTAGAATTTGTTAATTTATTTTATGTTTTATGGTCAATTTAAATAAAATTGATGGATCCATAATTTTATGGCGCAGTCTACACGATAAAAATTAATACTCTGGTCTAATGAGTCGACTGATACTTGTTTGCTTTGTTGTATTTATTTTGTTGCTCTATCTGGCTTGTGGGTGTAAATATAAGGTGCTTGTTAAAACAATTTTATAAAGAGTACCGAACGTACAACGAAGGAGGAAAAATACAATCGCAATCCAAGGCTGTGCAACGGATATCAAAAACCCCGGAGGCCTCCAAAGCATTTAATTAATCGACTTAAACATCTACAGAAAAAATTCAACCCATATCTATTATGTCGGCTCTAAAATATAGTCCGCAAGAAGACTATCGATATTATACTCACCAAGTCTATTTAAATAATTTCGGTTTTTTTTAAAGACATAACTCCTGCCACTAGCCCGAAAAATGCATTTATTTCTCCGATGGCAAAACGCTTCATAGATTTAAACCAAAGTGAACATTTCTTATTTTGTCCGTTTCATTTGGCTTTCTAAAATTTTCTGAATGTAATGAAATTTGTCGTAGACTGTAAAAGGTGGTTTTGCCATGAAGCTATGTGGATGCATCTAGTTGGCACTTGTGGCAGTTTTGTGTCTTGCAGTTTCGGCAAATGTTCGTGTTACCTCCTCGCGGTGACCACTGGGCAACTACCTCACTACGGTGTTTGTAGTGTGATAGGCTAAAACACGGTGGAAAAGCTCACTCTCTAACTGTGTATCCGCATATCAGGCACCCTCCGGATGAAAGTGCCTTATCTGTGTACTGTGGATCTCTGCACATATCGACATGACTTTCTGCGCACTCGTGGGGCAAAACATGGATGAAACTAATACTATAAAAAAAAAGTCTGGTGCTCTTGAAAACCCGGAAACAAATGCTGGTGGGATTTTGGAATTTATACCTGGTCTCCAAGGTATAGGTAATCAACGGGGGACTTTGGCCATAAGGAACTGGAACAACAAAGCGTTTTGGCCACCAAACTGGTTCCTCGAATGTAATCTCTAGGGACATGAGTACACACCTCTCGTACAAACTTACAAAACCAAAAAAAGAGCCTGGGAAGCTCTAGTAACGCTCAACAAGATTACGTTGACAGAGAGCAGAGACAGTGATATGGAAACGTTCTAATGGACTAAAAAGATTATTGAAATTAAATCGGAGGAGGAATCACAGAAGCTTGTAAAGAGGACAAGGATGCAGGAAATTGTAACTAGATCTTTCAATGAGCTGCGAAAGAGCACTTAGTAATGGTTGTCATTGACAGAACCCACGAAGACAGACATATTTCGTCCAACAAGGGGAAGAAGGAGAACGCGTAAGCTGTCATCCAAGTAGCAATTTTTGGTTTCAAATACATTTTAAAACTGATACGAAACCTTGGTTTTAACACTAAAAAGTTTTTAAAATGGTTCCAGACACTTTTCTGACAGTTACAAAACGTTAGCAGCGCACTTAGCGTTTGCTATTGGTGACGTTTTTTGATACCATCTCATTTTTTTACGATTGAGGAACAAATTTTAGGAGTTGTAAAACTTGTATTAACGCTTTTTTAAAGTATTTTTGAAGTGGTTAGAAACCTATTTAACCTATCTCACAATTGGTGTAAATTAAGTAGTAAGAAGCTTCTTAAAGCTTCTCCACTTCGAGGTGAGATTATCATTAAATGATTTGACTACTTTTATTAAAATATTCGTAATTTGCCATGTTTATGAGATGACATTGTTCTAACTCTAAAAATACATACAACTAAATTCTTTGTGCTTATAAACAAAATAAATTCATATTGACTTAGCGAATTATTTAATAAACCGTTAAAAATTCCCGTGGTAAAAATAGAAGAAACCCGTATAGAAGAATAAATTGTTTTAAATTGAAGACATTTGCAACCGGTTCAAAAACACTCATTGCATAAACTCTTAAATGCAACCTCGATTTTGGTTTTTCTGAGACTTTGATTTCATTTTGCTACTTGGGCACTTTTTAAAAAATATGAGGAAAAACCCAGGATCGGCCCGTACCGTCCAACAGACCCACAGACTAGAAGTAGTTGCTAGAGAGGATATCGCATGCAGACCTAGAGCGAGAGTTTAGATCCCAGTGACCCGAAAGAAATTCTGAAAATACTATAAAATAGCGATCCTGAACTGCCGACCACCGACTGGAGAGTATCCAAGTGAGGACTAATGGTTTAATTAGCTATGGTTTTTGCGCAAGCCCACTCAAGATTTATGCTAATGTTCGGGTTCCTAGCGAGGTGAATTACTCTTTTATTTGATTCTTAGTGCTAACTCATGTATATGCAATATTGGCTGTAAACCAACGTTTATAACTAGACATATACAAGAAGGACTAGACAGCACACTTGTCTCAGATACCATTATGGATAGTTTAGGGAATTGGAAATTGTCGGAGGATAATTCCTTACCCGATCATTGTTGTCGCCAATTGGAATTGGACAAAACTAAAGCAACACCGACAGGGATATTTTTAGAACTATTATAAGTAATCCACTACCGATACCGGTTTCAACCCCTATAATTCAACACAAGTCGCCATATTAGGCGCGTGTCCTCCTAGTAGACCTCTGGGTAAACCACGACCACTGTGGTGGTCGAAAGGACTTTAAAACACAAAGTGGCTAAGAACTGGGACTGCTACAAGGAAGTCCTTAAAACTTACGATTAAGAAATGCTAAACTAAATCCCTGGAGGCTATACTGTAGTAAAATAGAATCCTCTGAGACATCTAGGCTGCGTAAAGTACTATCTCTAAATCCCACCACTCCAAGTTTTCTCCAACGACCGGATGGTTCGTGTACCGTAACTAATGCAGAACCGTGGAAGCGGAAGGTGTTGTAATCTAGGTTATATAAGTAGGAGAAAAATCACATGGGCTAAAAATAGCTTTAAGTTGGCAAGACCCGATGGCATGACTTTACCTTACCCTGGCTGGAAGTTATCTTCAAGGGCAGCCTGGAAAAGTAAATATTACATTTACTTCTGTACTACATTACAGATCGTTAAGTTTACGTAAAAATCTTTCATTCTAGTCCCAAAGATCTTTGACCTAATGGGTGATTTTTTAAGCGTTTGGTTTATAATTTTGAAAAAAAAACTTGAATTGTTGGTCACGGCAAATGTTGATCAAGGCTACGTTTTAAGGGGTCCTTGCAAGATGTCCAATTGTTCACCATTTTATCGGGCATTTCACCTGGTATCTCACTAATGACACCGACACGTTTGTTGTTGCCTTCCAATTCTGCAATCGTTGTTGATTTATCAGCATAGTCAAGAGGCGTTAAATCGTAAAAAACAAATTTCGGTAAACAAACAAATTTTCCTCAGGATGTTCTAAGGCCGACTCACCAAAACTTCGACGCTGTGTCAAGTTGTTCGGCTTTAGTTGTTGCAAGTTGTTTTATACGAGTTCAAACTAAAACCAAACACAACCTAATTTATTCAGGTGTTAATTGCTATGCCCTACGATGGATGCACATTTTGTCGTCTTCATCAACACTAACTGCTACAGCAGCAATATTTTCCTCTGTACGCACTCTATGCATACGATTTGGTGGATTGATGTCAAATAACGTGAAATTGATGCGAAATGTTATCACAATGGCTTGAATTGCTTGTCCAGTAGGTCGATTATGACGACAATAAAATGGACGGTGCGCGAAACACATTTTCCACTGAACACGAATTTTGATAATAAAATTGAATAATTTGTAAAAGGTTGTTCGGGTGTAAGTCTTTTCACGATAAAATGGCAATGCTAAGTTAGAAAATTTGATTTTTACAGATGTCGCTAAGCACGCGTAATGTGGCAAAAACATATACACGAAAAAATAAGAAAAAATCTCTCGTTATAATTTTAGCCTCTTCCCTACTATAAAATTTGAAAAGACAGATAGAAACCCACATTTGGAGTTTGGTTGGGTCAAATAGGTTATCGGTATCCCAATATGTAAATAGCAAGGACAAATCTGCGAAAACTGCTCACCACTCACTCTCTCGCAATAGCTCAAATGCTTAAAAGCAGCTCAAGATACCAGGAATATCAGTTTTTCGAGTAGAGGCGCATCACAAGGTGGGACATTATTCCCTTTTCTTTGGAAGATGATCATAAATGACCTGTTTTTACCCTGGAAGGATGCGGCTTATGCGTATGATGTTGCGATTCGTGTTTTCGGTAAATATCCTTGCACCTTAAGAGAATGCATGTAAAGTGCGCTGGGCGTTCTCTCCAATTGGGCTAACAATTCCGGTTTAAATGTGAATCCACACAAAACTGAGCTGATCCCTTTCTCCAGGAAATACAAACCTCCACATATCGACCCCATTAACTTAAATGGTATTGAATAAAAAGATGGTATTTGGAGCCCCACATTGTACTTATTGGTGTTACTGTTTGGTGGCCAGCTTTACATATTCTGACCAAACTAAAATCGGACTATACCATCCCGTCATAATCATTTATTCAGAGGTTTGGGACGGATATTCCCCTCAGAAAGAAGTGGTTGAGAGAATCATTTCTGAACGCCGAAGGTATTATTTTCCTCACTGAGGATTTAAAGATGGATGGGAAGGTTGGATGGAGTTTTCGGCGAAGAATTAAATGTAAATTTGCGTGTACTGCAGCGTTTTCCCAGCTGAACTAATCGTGATAAGGGTAATCGTTGACTGGTTGAGGTATAATGTAATATCTGGTACTCTTTTAGATTTGTCTAAGAGGCGACTGAAGCAGCCATTCGATACAGACAGATGAATTTCTTTTAGTGAAAGATTTTATCAACACTTAGTTATCGATATTTACCATCTCAACGTTCAAAGTATTCCATTCCGAAATATAATTTGACTTCAGCAATTTACTTTAGGCGTAGCAAAAATTGTCAACAATCGAACAAAGTTCAAACCAGAAAATGTCTATAAAAATATTCATTTGAACTCCAGTGGAACTCGACGCCAGTGTTGTGCGTCTACGCGTAATCCGGAATTGTTGAAATGTTGGTGTCGAAAATAGTGTAGAGTATTCGTAGACAGTGTAGATTATTACGTATTTTGATGTTTTCTCATTATTTTTTCAGTACGAGGTTGCTAACTGGAACTTATAGATTTAGAGTTCAAATTGCGAATTTCCAATGTTGTGAAAGTTTTAATTAAATGTTTACAAAACAAATATGTGAGATTGGTATATGTGTAAAATAATTCGAGTTATTCTACTTCAATTTCAAATTTTTCTTCAATACTAGGCAAATGTGTACTTTTTATCTCTTAGCAGAGAAATTTAATTTTTCACCACTTTGTAGTTGTCATCTTGACATTTCCGTTAGAAAACATGAAAATTTCGAAAAAATACTCGAACTAAACTAAACTTTTAAATAGTTTATTATGGAATTGTTAACACCACTTGCAAAAAACAGAAATACTGGCAGATCAAAAACCAACAGCTTCAGCTGCCTTCGGTAGGTCAAATCAAATCATTAGTTTTAAATTTTTGCGGTAAAATTTGTTATTCATCTAATCTTCCAATTGTTACGGTACCTATCATGTGTCCTATTATATGTATCACCACTTCCAGGAATCGTTAACGTTCGATATCGAGCATCTCTACACGCAATATTTTCCGAAATTTTCGTAGATTTTTCTCGTTGGGTAGGATCAATTTCTAATGATTTTAAAGTTGGTGCATTTCCCAAGTTTATCCTCGAATTTACGGAATTGAATCAAGTTCAAATTTACGTTTATTTTCCGATGCAGTAGTAAACAACCTAAATCATTTGTTAAGTCCTATCTACCGTCTCGATGCTTCGATTAAGATAAGTTTGTGTACATTTGTTGGAATTGGCTCAATAACTAATTCTAGCGTATCATTAGTTGCAGTACCTCCCTTAACTTTAGTTACAGATGTTTCACACGGGTCTAGGACTTTGCCTCCCCGGATAACTCCGAAGACAATACCCCCGCCTTTACCCCAAGGCCAACCGGGGGGTACGCTGGGCCCATTGCCCTAGCCTTAACCCTCCTTGGCCATCCCGGCTATTACCTACCGCTATTAGCCCAATCATTTTCCTGTATGGGGGGAACATCGTTTTCTCCAAACGATGCTCATATACAAATGACCATTTTTAAAAAATGCTCTAATCGTCATGAAAATCCACATGGTATTCTCGGAAAATGTTCATAATAACAAAATTGCCCTAAACGATGGCCCATATTTGTTAAGTTTGCTGTAACATTAGGTAAAAGTGATGTTCTATATTCTAGCAAGAATTCCCAAGTGAATTTTCATAACGATTGGAGCATTTTTCGAAAAATGGTCATTTGTATGGGAAAATATATTTTTCGAGTACTTTTCGTTTCAATAAGTGAGTTCTTAAAGTTTCTAGAATGTCGATTCCAGTCTCTAGAAGCATCGCAAACAACAAAGGGAGCACAACAAGGCAGAACAACAAACACACCACCTATTGCTGTAAACGTACTACCGCCTAGAAGAACTTTCGCGGGAATAGAAAAGAGATGCATTGTCTACAGTGCATCTCACGAAATAACAATTTGCCCAGTTTTGAAGAAGATGCAAGTTCTGGAAAGATCCAAAATAATAGCAGCAAACAATTTATATAGCATTTGTCTAATCTCAAGGTCAAGGTAAGGAAACCTGTGTGGTAGGTCAATGAAGGTATAACACATTGCTGCACACAAGGGAGGTGACAACATCCACAACGCTCCGGAATCCACAAGTTACTGGAATTGGAGGAATGAAAACTAATAAAATAAATTATAAGGTACACATAACCATTAGCCTCATCACCTCATTAGCCTTCGACATACAAGCAGGTGGTGGAAGCTTTTATCTTACCAAATTTAACTGAGCAACTACCAACAACGCCAGTAAAGAGTCTTAACAAATCAACTTGGACAAAGCTGGCACTGTCTGATCCAAATTTTGACTTACCAATATCTTGTTAGACGGTGTAATAAAGAAATCACCGTACCAACAATAGCCCAGAAAACTGAGTTAGGATGGATTCTCCTGGGTCTCACGACAGAATCAGGATTAACCTCAAATTCACTATCTCTGGTAGTACAAAACAACCTAGACGTGCAGCTGCGACAATTCTTGGAAACTGAAGAGCTACCCATGGGAAATTCATACTCAGAAGAAGAAGAGATGAATAAGCAACACTACGCAATTACTCACAGAAGACTACCAGAAGGACGATATGAGGTCACTATACCATTAAGGGATGAACTGGAAATAGGAGACTCAAGGAAATGTGCGGTTTCAAGACTAATTCAAGTAGAAAGAAGATTATAAAGGAACCCACAATTAAAACAAGAATACCATAACTTTATGAATGAATACATAAAGCTAGGACATCTGGTTCCGGTCAATTCAGAAGATGCCAAAGGGCAAACATACCTACCTCACCATGCTGTGGTCAAGCAGTCAAGTACAACAACCAAGGTGAGTGTAGTCTTTAATGCATCAATGAAGACAACAAACGGGATCAGTTTCAACGATATCCATCTAGTAGGTCCAACAATTGAACAAGATCTGTTCTCTATTATAACAAGATGAAGGAAATACAAATACGTACACATCGCAGATATTGAGAAAATGTACAGGCAAATCCTGGTAACAAAAACACAACAGAACTTACAAAGGATACTATGAAGAGCTGACCCAGACGCGAAAATTAAAGAGTACAAGTTACGAACAGTCACGTATGGTACTCTAAAACAACTTGCCATAGACGCGCAGAATAATCATCCGATTGCTACTGAAATTCTGTTGAAGGATTTCTATGTCGATGATGTTCTCTCTCGCGCAGAAACAAAGGGAGTCAAAAACCACACTCATAAATAAGGACCATGAATCCATAAAAACGTTACGAATATTGTGGAATCCCCAACGAGATGAATTTGAGTTCCAGGTCAACATGGAACCCATGATAATAGTTCCAACAAAACGATCCCTTACCTCGGACGTATTCAAGATATTCGATCCGCTAGGATGGTTTTCCCCAACAATTATTATAGGAAAAATATTGTTTCAGCAGTCATGGATAAGGGGATTATCATGGAATGAAGAACTATGTGAGGAAATGAAGAAAAAATGTATTCAATATAAAACTACGTTCAGCGAGCTGCAAAAAATTAGCATTCCACGATGGGCTCATACCAAGGACAAAAATTTAGAGCTGCATGGATTTTGTGATGCATCGGAATTAGTTTACGCTGCAGTAGTGTACTGCAAGGTGACAGATGCAGGAGAATCAACAATTACACTTATGTCCGGGAAAACTAAGGTGGTCCCAATAAGTCAGAAACTGAGTCTTCCAAGATTAGAACTTGGTGGAGCAGTACTGTTAGCGAAACTACTGAGACAAGTTTCAGAGGCCATGGGAATCCCAAGCAAAAAATCAAATCAAAAAAAAAAAAACTCCCGCGCATTGTGCAACTCGTGGCGTAGATCCTGTAGATAAGCTGGGTGATAATAAATTATGGTGGTCCGGCCCGGATTGGCTTAGGAGTAGTATCGAGCCATCACCGAGCAACGTAATAACGGAGACTGAGTTAGAAAAAAAACGGCAAGATACTCTCTGCAGCATAAACACAACTATAACAGAACTGGAAATATTAGAAAGGTTTTCCTCTCTCACAAAAACAATTCGAGTACTCGCGTATATTTGGCGTTTCTATTGGGATAGCCACCATAAAGGTGAAGATCGGAAAGACGCACTAACAGTTAAAGAGTTAGAAGCAGCTATAGTAAGAGTATTTCGAATAGGAGGACGATTGCAACATTCAATTCTGAGTTATAACGAAAAACATCCGATCATCCTATCACCAAAGAGTCATCTCACAACTTAACGCTCGCGTTCATAAGGAAGCAATTTTGGATCCTGCAAACAACACAATCACCAATGCCAGATGTGTTTTAGGCTCAATGCTAACAGAGCAACTCAATTGAAGGGAAGCCTACCTCCTCCAATAGTAATACCCTCAAGAGCATTTACCCATACAAGAATAGACTATGCTTCGCCCATCAATTTTCGAATGTACAAGGGCCGCGGAACAAAGAGTCGGAAGGGATATATCGCCATTTTCATCTGTTTAGCAACGAAAGCAATGCCTATAGAATTGGTTATAGATTTAATAACACAAGGATTTCTCGCTGCCCTCAAACGTTTCATAGCCCGAAGGGGTAACGTTGCAAATATGTATAGTGACAATGCCACGAATTTTGTGGCTGCAAATCCATATTTGCAATCTATTCATCATTCATCCGATATTTTAAACGTAATAACAAACCAAGGGATCTAATGGCATTCCATTCCCCCAGGCTCACCACATTACCTACTACTAACATATGAAGAATTAACTACTTTGTTGTATCAGATTGAAACAAAATTAAATTCTAGACAGCGGTCTGGACATAGCGATGTCCACTATCAGAGGATCCCAATGAACTTGAATGTTTGACATCCGGGCATTTTTTAATTGGCGATTCCATGCTCGCCTCGCCTGATGATGAAACCATTTACCCGAACCAAAATCTATTGACAAGATGGCAGCAAATCGAGAAAATGCATGGAGACTTCTGACAAAAAGGGGAGGAAAAATTACCTCCATAATATGCAGCACCGAATGAAATAGACAAAATAACAGTTTGGCTATTGGGGAGAGTATTAGAAACTCACCCAGGACATGACAAATTAACCAGTCGTTACCTTAACAACTCAGAAGGGAATACTCAAAAAATCCATAGCTAAGATTAGCCCCTTACCAACACACTACACCATTGAGTCAGAAGCCGAACCAATTATTGAAGATTCCGAAGTGCAACAGTTTACAACGATAAGCCGACGGAAGGTTCATCTCGAGAGAAAGTTCCTGGACCAACTGAAAGGAGAACAAGGAGTCAATCCGCGAAACTATCTTGTGCCAATCTTATCGCGCATCAAGTGCAGAGACGGCAAATGAAACAAAATATAGCACTGAATACCTAAACCACCAACCAGGATTATATTTTGAAAAACATGCTGAAATGAACCCACTTGCCTCCAACTGGAACATACTCTTCTACTATGATCTCAGATGACCCCTCAGAATTTGAAGAGGAACTGAAAAATATGAATGAACATTATATGCAATTGAAACGCGTCAGCCAAGAGAGTAATAATCATTCAAATGATCCCTGTATTTGCACTGCCACCATTCAACAATTTGATCACCATCGGGAAAATATTAGGAAGGCGAACCAAGTAATTCAGAATTCCAACAAAGTACGAAGACGAGTAAGACGTAGGTTCGGGGATACAGTGAGATATGTAATGGGAGACTTATTTGGTGTTTTGAATGGTCGAGATGCACAACGTTATGAACAATTAATAACAAACCTGGAAGATAAAAGCGGAACACTGATCAATTTAGCTCGAAAACAAACCTCAATTATCAATGCCACTGGAAACATTATCAAACATGATAATGATCTAACAAGAAACCAACTAAATGTTATGGGCGAGCATATTGGCTTATACAAAATAGAGTCAACGAACTTCCAGCTTCTACACTAATTAATCAACATGTTGTCGACAGAAATGTCGAAGATACTCAGAGAACCCTGATTGACATACTCACCCATACGCATAATGGATTAATCAATTCACAGTTAATTTCTCCTACACAGGTTGAAAATGAATTATGAAAATCAAGGACTACACACCACGGGCAGTGACACTTCCTCGTTATCATCTCACTGGTGTTTGTGAAGTTATGGCAGTAAATGCGAGAGCTATGGCAACCATGGTTATTTTCAGCAGTCAGATACCGTTGATACAATCAACTGTTTACAACATCTATCGAATAATTCCAATACCTATTCAACTTTAGTAAGTTAAAGTTTTAGATTGAGCTTTCCAAGCTCAATTTGAATCCGTCATAATAAAACGAATTTAAAAATAAAATTTTACTCCAGAAGAAATGGTATATATTGTCCCGTAATCAGCTAATTTCTGCAAACATGTTTATGTTTTGAAATTTGTTTCGATTTGATATCAATACTCACGTATTTACGAAAATAATTTTTTTCAATATACTTACCGAAAGAAAGGGTATCAGACGATCCCTTAATCATCTTATAATGACCAGTGTGTAATGGGGCGCAGTAATCGCCGGTGAGGATAATATCCGGGGGGTAAAGTTTATATTTTAACGAGACTAATTAAAATACGGTACATCGCTAACTTAGCGGCTCTGAATGGAATTCTCTTTGCAATGACGTCTGTTATATACATCTTCAAAACGAGTACTGTATCCACTTTCATTACCCAAGTTCAACATGCATTTCTTAAGCAAAAGGGCATACAGATACGGCGCCATATGAATCGGTTCTGTATTTAATCGAATTCTGTATTTAATCGAATTGGTGTAGACAATCGAGGCGACACACGATTCCATCAAATGAACGGCCATTCACCCAGTAATTATTATCTGTGTGTACAACAAAATTTCATTTACCGCGAGAAAATAAAATAAAATTACGAGACACGTGCCACTTATACAAAAGCAAATCATTAAAATAAAATATTCGCAACAATTATACCGTCAAAGTTCCATGACATCCATCCAATTCTACTTCCCACTGTAAATATAACAACAACAACAACAACAACACAACGTGATAAGACAAATGTAATCAAATTTTTACATTTTACTGATAAAAAATCAATATTTTTTACGTGCACTGTACATGCGAGAGAGTACAAAGTTTGCAAAAGAACTTAACGATGTATTTGTGAATTTGATACACCCTGCCGCATAATTCAATTTGTCGTAAGAAACTAAAATTTATAATTTTCTTTTGATGCCTTCAAAATTTCGCAGAAACACATAACGCTTCGGCATAGAGCTGGGCTGGCGATGTACACTGTCTTGTATGTTGTGTGGAATTAGTCAGTTAAGAAAGTCATAATTATTATAAACGAATGATTTGTTAGTTTTTATAATTAATTCTACGTAATTTCCTTGTGGTTTTGTTGTTTTCGCGTTTTTGGGGTTTTACACTCGGCGGCTACTGTTGTGTACGTTACGTATTTATATAAATTAAGAAATGACACTTGTTTGCAATATCTTTTTGAAGTGTAAGTAACAACAAAAACAAAATGTTTGTAAGAGGTTTAAATTTTTATGTAAGTTTATGTACATTTCAGGTTGATTTTGATCTTTCGATTTGCTTTGGGCGCGTATACACACAGCAAATTTTTATTTCGCGCGCCATAGAAATGGAATACTAATGAGTGAACTTTGCACAAAAAAAAGACAGATACGAAGAGATTTGATGCTTCCTACCTATAAATTTGTTTTTTTTTATTCTGTGCGTCTTGTTTAATGAATATGCTAATTAAATTGGTTTGGAGTATTAAAATTCAAATACCTTTGGGAGAAATTATCCCCCATAAGCATTACATAAAAAATTAAATTAATTTTTCAACCTAATTTGTTTTTGCCCTTCGTTGTAGACCGCGACACGGGGATCAGGATGGATTTAATATATGTACGCTTTATTTTACTTTCAAACTTAATTCGTCTTATTCAAACCAGCCGTATGATATTTGCGGATTAAAATGTGTAAGCAATTATTGTTGTTGGCAGGTAGCCGTAATTGAAAAAGATAAACCAAAATTAGTTAATTTATTTGCTATTTTACCTTAATGTGCATTTATCTCATATTTGTATTTAAAACAGATTTATTCTTGATTAGTGTTAAACTTGTCGTAGATACAAATCTCGAGTGGTCTTCTCTCCGATTTATCCTATATCAATTTGACCAATACAAGGAAATCACATACAATATTGATACAGATGCTGAATTCCATTATTATAAAACCTCCAAATACATACCTAGAAAATTGTGACCCAACCGTGTGGGTAGCTGCAGCAGGGAAGCTTTCGAATTTTAAAAATAAACTTTGCATACCGATTAAGCCCAATTTGTGCTAATTAGTGCTCACGGAAAAAAAAATTGAATACATAAATCGACGGAATAAGTGAAATACGGAACAAATAAAACCCGATTTCTAGAAAAAACCAGAAATAATTTAAGCCTAATTTTAAAACTTTCTAAAGGCCGCTAAACTGATGAAATTTGTGCTTATCATAGAAATATGATTTTCATAAATTTTCATTCATAAATCGAGGAAAACCAAACTAGCCCCTGAAAGATACTACAATTAAAAAACAAAATACAGAGGTATATCGTTCAATAATATCCTTCTAATCCAGAATTGGCCCAATTACATTGGACAACAACCACCGCAACCAGAAGTGCCAACTTCATTGGTTTCTAGAACACTTTTTATCAGAAAATTGTTCATTCAACGGTGGTTGTTGTTCAATTCAATTGGGCCAATTCTGGGTTAGCACAAATTCAGCCACTATATATTTCGGATGCTAATGAACATACCTGACAGGAATATACTATCTGAATTGCTTATGACTTGGACTTTAGAACATTTTATTTCTATTGTTTAATTTGTTGTCCAACATAAATATTATTGAACGATATACCTTTGTATTTTGTTTTTAATTGTAGTATCTTTCAGGGGCTAGTTTGGTTTTCCTCGATTTATGAATGAAAATTTATGAAAATCATATTTCTATGATAAGCACAAATTTCACCAGTTTAGCGGCCTTATGAAGTTTTAAAATTAGGCTTAAATTATTTCTTGTTTTTTTCTAAAAAAGACAGATATGAAGAGACAACCATCTGGTTTTATTTATTCCGTCTTTCAGGCGAAATTTGAAATTTTCTTTTCCCGTTTTTTCGGCTCCTGGACTAGCACTATTTTTTCCAGTGAGCACTAATTAGCACAAATTGGGCTTAATCGGTATGCAAAGTTTCATTTTGAAATTCGAAAGTTTCCCTGTTGCAATTACCCACGTCTGTAAACTGTATATGTTTTAGTATTAATCATTTGAAATGGCGAGGTCACGATTTACCAGACACAGAGTTTACTCTATGAGAATCGATCAATAAGTACCCGTGGTCTAAAACAGATGGCGTTGCTGTGGGAAATTGGCATTACTTCGTGTGCTGTCATCTGTCAAACGACATCATACTAAATATCAGTCTAGTTTACAAGTTAGTTTTTATTGGACAGTCAGTTATTCACTCGTGTTTCGTGTTTCTCAATCAAATGGAAAACGAGCAATATCGATTCGTACTTCACATGAGCAGGAATAAAAGAGAAGTTTGATGCTGTCTATGGGTGACAGGTCACCATAATCGTACATCTGTTTTTCATGATGAGCGTCCACGCCGCCCGGCAGATGTTATTACCAAGGAAATCGTTGAAAAGGTCCACAACAAGATTCGAAATTACAGAGGCCGTAGGCGTGTCTTACGGAACGGAAATTAATATTTTAAATGATAAATGTGAGAAAGGTGTCGGCGCTTAAATTGTATGAATTGCGGTATGAATTACGCCGAACTCACCGTACTCGCCCGACCTGCCCCCCTGCGATTTCTTTCTGTTCCCCAACATGAATCCGCTCAAATATTTTTTGGAAGGGTCAAAGAAATGGCAGAAACGTTGGGAAAAGTGTATCAACCTAAAAGGAAATTACGTTGAAAAATAAAAATTTAAAAACTAGCGTCTTCATTAGTAACACGGGTACTTATTGATCGACCCACGTATTTTATAAAAAAGTTTACACCAAGTAAACGAATTGTATATTTAACCCACAACCACATCATTTAAGCGAGCACTGTATAAAATCGTTGGCTATGTGTTTTTTTCACGAAAAATTGGGCACTGATCTTAAACAGTTCCACCATTTTTACAGTTCGCTGTTTTCAATTGAGTTTTCTTTACATCCGATCCATATCAACTTCTCCTGCGGGTGGACTCATTTCTGAATTTCAAATTTTAACTTCTATTTAGAAAACTTTGAATTTTAAATTTTCATTTATTAATTGATCTGCTTCTCCCATTATTGACGTTTCTCAATTCCCCATGTTTTCTACCACTTAAACATTTTTTTTCATTTTATTTGAAATTTCATCGTCATTCTCAAATTTTTAATTAATTTTTTAGTTCAGAAGCTTGATTTAAACTCTTAAACATAATAATAATACAGATGGTACGATGAAACACAGTTCAGATCACAACAATCATCGCCGACGGCAATACCATCAGGGATAACGCCGGAGTAATCGCGATAAACAGAAAGTCCAGCCTTGCGAAGAACAAGAAAAAATGAGGGAACTGGATCAATGAATCAAACAATAACAACCAAATCAGTACAGCCACCTTCTCCCGAACAATCAGAAATCAACCTTAAATAAGAGAGATAAAGGCGTGTTTACTTGTGCGGATCAGGCTGCGCAATTTGACCAACAAAGTGGCAGAATTACGAGCGAGCAAGGTGGTCGATTTGCCGAGTTGGACTAGAAACTCCACAAGATTCAGCACGTCCAAGATCTTCAAAATTTAAGAGCTAAGAGATAAAGTCTCTAGAGGCGGGAGTCTACGGTCAGCTTAAAGAAATCGAAGGACAAACTAGGCGTAAGCTTGAAAATAAAATGTAAGGTCAACTGAATATCACGTTTTTAACAGATCCATTTGCCGGAAGTTCAGGGGAGTTTTAAATCCTCCGACATTCGATGGTGAGATCCGAATTAAGAATTTTAAAGTTTAATTTCAAGTGGCGGTATAACACAATGGTTGGGCCGCGGAGAAGCCTCTCATTTCGCTTAAAACTGTATCCGCAACGCAACGGATTTATGGGCGAGTTATGACTGAGTTGGAACTAAAATATGGGCAGTCACACGTCAGAGAATTATGTAAGATACATTTCCAAAGTAAGCAACAAATACGTGGAAGAACCTGCAAAACCTAGAAAGAGACGTAACGAAATTGGCGCGTCAAGCTTACGTTAATACACCTGCATATGTGTTGAATGGACCAGTGAACCCGTTCAGTGCTGTTACGGACGACCATCTGAAATTCCATTCGAGAACCAATACTTGAGGTAAACGGCGTTGGCTTTATAATATGAGGCAACCAGAGCAAGTTGAAACTGAATCCGTAAAGCTGGCGTAACAGTAAATTTCAATAGTCAAGTGCAGAGCCAAGAAGCCTAAAAAATATAAGGAGATGCTTCAGGTTCGCGAAGTTAGGACAATACGTGCGAGACTGTTGGCAGAAAGGGAATAATTACTATATGAGGGACCGTGACTCCCGAGTAAGAGAACTTGAAAACTGGCGAGAGAAACAGAGACCGGGATAACTAAGAACGACATAGGATTTAAGATACAACCAAGACCAGAGGCTACGCGTGTGCGCGACCAGAGAAAAGGAGTAACGGGCTTATCAAACAGAGGAAAACTCCGTAGGGGCAGCTTAGCGGAAGATTCCAGTACGATTGTTAAGAGTGGGTCCAGCAGGGGAGATGATCGCTGAACAGAGTGAGCCAGAGGCTACGAAAGCCAGGCGTGTTAGGTGGTACGCATTGGAGCTGAGAAGGAGGAGTTCAGGAATATAACGAGGCAGATATAAGATCAGGAACAAGATGAGCCGACAGAGAAGAGCGTCCAAGAAGTTGACTCCAATTACTGCATTAGCCAGATAGGAAGTGACCGTAAATGCAACGTAGAAGATCTACGACGAAGAATGCATAACGATCGATGCGCAGGAAGGAACAACAGGCTACGGTGGCTGTACAATTCCTGTACAAAATTATTAAGAGGCTCAGCGACGAGGTGTATCGAAATCAAGAATGTCTTGAAGGTTGACAAAAAATCGTCAAATGCGATAGACTGAAACAATACGACATGGAATGTGTCTTTTCGAGACGATGATCGAGTGTTAACCACCGTATACACCACCAAATATGTCATCCCAAAGGCGCTGGTTCGGTCGCTTGATGTTAACAGATCAAGTATTCCTCCAATACTGGTTGGAAATTAGATATTACAATGGGATTCCATGTGGAGAGGAATTTCAAAATAATGAAAGCAATTGTATAAGGCGACGATGATTAGTTTGTAACTTTAAACCGTTGAGTATGTTTGCAAAATCAATTACGAAACCGTAACGAACGCCCGAAATTAAGAGGGAAAACCCTAATATTGTATCAAAAGCGGGTGGTGCCTAAAATGTTTCGTTTGATTAGCCTATAGAGAGCCTTTAATTAATTAATGACGATTTGTTCGGATTTGAACCGATTTTCAAATTGGGTTCTGCTAGCTTTAAAAATAAATCAAAGGTTTAAACTATTTTAAAACTATAAGATAGATCTTGTTTTGCGTTCTAAAATGAATTTCCGACCGGGTTTTCGATCTGCCAGAAAGCCTAAAAATTTATCAAAAATGAGCTGAGTCCAATTTTTTTAATAGGGTATTTGATTAGCCTATCGGGTAAAGGCTCCCGATATATACTCATATTATACACATGAAACTAGATTCTGTATTGCATTCAAAATCTGATTTTATATTTGGATTCTACTAGCTTTACGAGTAAATGGATAATTCCAATGCTTTGTCAGAGTCGAGTTGAGCCAACATTTTTCAATAAGCACTTTAATTTTTCATCTGGATTTAATATTTTGTTAGATGGATTCTGATCTTCTAAAGCTGACTGCTTAGAGCATTAACTTATTCGATTTGCATTTTTCGTTCTGCTAACTTTAGCGACATCAAAAATTTCTAACGTCGAATAGTTGCGGCAAGAGCTGTTGGATTGGTTAAGTTTTAACCTGAGAAGTTTTGTGGGTCTATTTCTTATTTTTGATTTATGATGTTTTCTTCGAGAAAGAAGAGATTTTGTTGAATGAAAACTTAGAATCAATTTGGACAAAACGGAATTTCTCAAACAAGAAAGAGAATTCTTAGGATACCTCATCACAAACAAGGATAGCAAGCCAGATACAAAAGAAAAAAATGTCGGCCATCAGAAACATCAAAAAGACCCAGAACCTAAAGGATCTAAAGTTATTTCTTGGACAAGCGTCTTGCTACAGACTCTTTACAAAACACTTCGCAAACATAGCCAAGCCACCAACCAGCTTTACAAGAGAAGAGAATGCACAAACAAAAGCAACTTAGTCGAGAAAAATAACTATTAGATAAACTTGAGAACTATCTATTCGGGGCGGAAGTAAAAACAAAATCATGACAGATCATCAATCTCTAACCATTAAAGAGGTGGAAGGGGGAATATAACTACGAACTTTTATACAAACCAGGCAGCCTTAATAAAGTCGCGGACATTTTATCAAAGCTAGACTGCGAAGAAAACACAGTTCACAGAGCTGAAGAACATTAGAAATTAATTGATATTGAAAGGAAGTTTACGGTCAGGAAGAACATTGCATCAGTCGGCCGGAAATAAATAATGAAACCGTAAAGAGAATTTTATGAGAAGGAAGGAAGGGGCGGGGAGTAGTAAATATATACGAAAAAAATATTCTCGGGTAATACATTTTTTCCGTAAAATCTAAATCCATTCCACGTGTGAGGAATAAAATAATTAAAGCAATTCATTTTTTTCTGTACCCCACTTCTGATGGACAACGAAGGAAGCTTCGTAAGTTCCATAATTACCGATTACTTCAAATAAGTGGCACTCAAAATATAGCATAGATTTGTTGAAAATGTTCATTCAACTATAATCGAAATCGATGCCGCCAAAACGAATATAAAGAACTACCAATAAAGGAGTTAATCAGTGTAACACCAGGCCGCTATAACAATTCGATCATTCAAGAGAAACCCGATGAAATATTGTTTGGAAGAACACAAACATCCAGAGAAACAAGAAACCAAAAACACATCAGAAAATTCAAAGCGAGAAAACCCGGAAACTTAAGCACCTGCAATTCAGCAAATCCCGCAAAGAATAAACCAGAATTCAAAAAAGCAACGGTTGCAAAACACAACAACGTTGCCACTATAACAACCTCCGGAAAACGATTTTAATAAAATCTTATCAAAAACTTAACACACTAATACCGTCTAACGTCGGCCTAACACCATCGTTGAACGTCGAATACAATACCCAGTAGTGACTGTAAATCAAGGTTGGACAAAACTAAAATAAATCTCGCAATGAATCTAGAATTCGGAGGCCAAGAATGAGAAGAGCAATAAATTGGATCATTGAACCTGTTCCGATATATCACAGATCCGATCAGAACCAGTGTTGTGCCGTATTTTCTACACTGCGTAGTTAATTAATATTCTCCATGTGTAAACATTGTATGTAGAGAATTAAAAATGGCGTCGACAATGTAGAGAATGTAGAAAATATGTCGAGAATGTCGAAAATTATTTTTTAACTTAGCAATCAGCAAATTCTAATCTTCTTTGTTAATCTAACTATTTCAAGATCGAGAGCCTCATTCTCACTCCACATTTGAAAACATTGCACCCAAGTACGAGTATGTATTGCTAAATATGCTTGGAAAATAGAATAATCGGACAATTAGTAAATTCTCGTATGGTTTAGCTGCTTTACGAAAATTTCCAAAAAATCTAAAAACCTCAGACACTTGTTGTAAAAAGTAGACCTGTTAATGTACGACCAAAGCCTTGCAGAATATTTCAGAGAATACAACTTTAGTGAAAAAAATGGAAATGGTGAATTTCTCAGTTAAATGTAAATTTTAGTTAGCCATAGAAAAATGGTAAAACAGTGCACTTAAATACTAATGGCCTTATTGCTTTAAACATTTTGCTATATGCCGTCAAAATTTATGTCGACGGTTCCAATCTTTGGCTGTAGATGGCAGTATGATCAAATAAATGACGCGGTGAAAAAAGCAATAAATTATATTTCGAGCTATTGGTAAGAAAACCCGTCAGTATCAAGTACTTTTTACGAACATTGCTGCCATCTACAGTTAAGGAAATAAAGTATAAACATAAATTTGATGACGTATCAAGCAGTAATGCCTGATACTCTAGGAGTCTAGGAGCATTGGGTAAAATCACACAATCACTTTATAAATATTGGTGAACTGTTGAAGCGTAAAGATCAATTTACATTGGGTAAAACCAAATCGGTTCTACACATTAACCTCTACGTTTTCCTGCTATTTACCGTTAATCATAACGGTACAGTTACCGTTATAATTATCGTCTAAACCCATGAAAGGACATAATCAACATTTTATTTAGTTTCGTTAGGAAAGCCACTCAGTCCTACCCGGAACTGTAATGATTATTTTTAATAGTAACAAAGCTTGACACATAAAAATGCGTTCAAGATGCCCCTATCTTCCGATGGCTGTATTTAAAATAGATAACACCATTAAAATAGGCCTATTTACGAAGGGATATGCGAGAAATAAATTTCAACTAAACCAACATTAATAACTAATGATGATATGATTTTGAAAACTAAACCATTTGATTATAAGAACGAGAATACGGTCAGTTATGGTTGTCACAATATCAGTTACTCAAAGGTTATTCCAACCGGTAGGCTACACCTCACAGTGTTTTAGGTTGTATACTACTGCATGTGATTTTAAATATGAATTTGGATGATAAATCAATTTACGGAATTCAACTTATCTTATCTTGAACCATTTTAAACTCCATTTTGGATACTACTGAAGTTAGCCGAAAAAACCTGCATTATCGACATATTACGTATCAGGTGGTAGTACAAAATTCTGTTGATATTAGCCGAAAATTACATGTTACTGAAGTAAGCAGTAAATTTTCGCCGAAAAAACAATAGAAAAAACAATATCACATAATTCGAATGTTTAAAGGTCATATGAACTGGGTGAAGTTAGACCGATTCGTAAATAGCTGGATCCCATGCTTATAATTTTTCGTGTTAGGGGCCATTGAATTTGAGTTGAGGCACCAACAGTGAACACCTGTGTCAAAAATCAGGCCATATTTTATGTAGCATCATAGTGAAATAAATTAAAAGCTGGACACATGTTTAGTGGTAATTTGTACTGGGTGAAGATAGACCAATTCGTAAATAGCTGGATCCAATACTTATAATTCGTCGTGTTAGGGGACTCAATCTATGCTCACAGAATGACCCATCTGATACTGAAATACTTCGTCGTTCGTGATACTGAACAATTTCTTTTCACGTAATTGAGTTTTTTTGTTCATTCTCTCATTCAATCTGCCAATTTCTTTATTCCCAATACCCCTTGGTCGAAATAATAATTCTATTCCGCTGGTTCGAACGAATATTTTTTTTAGTCTATAAATAAATAGACTCGTTATAAAATAAATATTTCTGCTACGCCGGATTTTAGTGAAGTGAAAACAAAAATAAATCAAGATACCACCTAAACAACAAAAAGCCGTTTCATCCTCAGCATCGGTGGCAACTACGAAGATATACAAGATGCCACCCAAAATACCTCTCTTCTGGAATGAACAACCGGCGGCATGGTTCGTGTCATCCACAATCAAGGCAACTGCTTACGGTGAATCAGCCCTTGCTTCAATGCAAAGACAACTGGACAAGATGCAACAACAACTGGCCGATCTACAGCGAACACTGGGCAATATGAACATTGGTTCACGCCGAAGATCGCCAAACAACAGACCGACTTTCAATTACCGACACAGGTCAAGATCGAGATCGTCATCTCGATCCGGACTCTGCTACTACCACCGTCGTTTCGGCTCACGTGCACGCAACTGTAATAAGCCGTGCAGTTTCCGACCGGTGGCTCGGGATGGAGAAGCTACTTCCAAACATTACAAGTCTTTGGAAAACCACTAAATCCTGCTGTCTCTAAGGCAAACAGTGGGATTGGTTCGATTCGCCGTCTTTTCATCAAAAATCACGAAAATAACTTGCAATTTCTGATCCGTAAACAAGTTTCTCCGACATGCTAAAGACACCGTTTGCATTCTTACCGCAGCAAACGGATCCCCAATTTCAACTTACGGCACAAAATTTTTGAACTTTTGTCTCAGGCGTTCATTCACAAAGCCCTTCATCGTCGCGGCAGTAGACAGGCATATTATAGGTGCTGACTTTCTGTCCAAGTATGGTATCGTGGCCAATGTGAAGAACAGAAGACTCTCTGATTCATTTACTACACTCACTGTGAACGCAATCAGCGCCCAAGTTGATACGCCATCTCCAAAACATTTCAGCGTTAACAACGATTACGGTGCTCTTTTAAAGAAATACCCCTCGCTCACTTAGGCTCCGAATTACAATCTCCCAGTGAAGCATAACGTAGTCCACTACGTCGTCACGCAAGGTAGGTTACCTTGTACTAAGCCGCGACAACTCGACGCAACGAAACTAAAAGCTGCAAAAACTGAATTTCAGTTTATGACAGACATCGGAATCTACCGCCCCTCATCTTCACCAGTCTCTTCACCATTACATATGGTGCAAAAAAGACAAGGACTGGCGCCTGGTCTTCGTAACGCAGCCCAGACATTCCAGCGATTCAGGTCCGAGATGGAACATAGTGAACATCTCGAGTCAGTATTTAAACGTCTCTCCGCATATGGAATTAATATTAAAGCTTCGAAATGTATTTTCGGCGCGAAGTCACTCGACTTCTTGAGCCACATAATTTCGAAAGATGGCATCCTCCCGTCGAAAGACAGAGTTGATATCATTTCAAACTTTCCAGAACCAACATCAATCCGCCAAATACAGCAGTTCGTCGGTATGGTGAACTATTACCATCGCTTTATACCACGATTAACCGAACTGTTATCGCCTATTCACAGGCATTTGGCCACCTTACTCAAGAAAGGCAAAAACAGAAGAAACTTCTCTTGGCCCGAAGATTGCACAGAAGCTTTCGAAACGGTCAAGCGTTCTCTTGCCGCTTCTCTCCTGCGGAATCTAAATACTCTACTTTCGTTAGAGAAGTTCTTGCTATATATTTAGCAATCAAACACTTTCGCCATTTCGACGGCCGAAATTTTTCTATACTTACCGACCATAAACCACTTACAACAGCTATTGCACCAAAGGCAGAACGTAGTCCCCGGCAATTACGACATCTCGATTACATTACCCAGTTCACTACCGACATCCATCACATCAAAGATAAACACAATGTGGTGAGCGACTGTTTGTCTCGTCCTGGTGAAACACTTCTCACCAAAACAACGCGACGAAGAATTGCAGAAATTGATTTCAGTATAAAGACAAAAAAGCTGCTCTATAAGGTAAAAGTGAGACACAAATGTAGAAAGCAGTTTGTCAACCAGCTAATCCACCAAGAACGAATTTCTACGATCAAACGAGGAATTCGAGTTTCTGACCCATGGGACGTGGATTTCTCCAAAGATTTTATGCAACACCAACTAATTTTGTCGTATAAACAATTTTGTAATTTTATAGTTTAAGTTTGATTTTTGATAATAAAGTTCCTGATTCGTTGTTCGGGCTCTCATCGCAGAAACTATCCAACCGATTTTGATCAAAATTTCGACATTGTACTTAGTGTTGGTCTGCGGTGGTTTTAGGAGTTTCAAAATTAACAAATCTCTCTTTAAAATACAAGGTTATCCAATTCAAGCTTGATAAAGTAAACTTAAAAAAAACACACAAAATATTCGGAATGTATTGTAATTTTTATTTCATTTTACAGATTGATCCTTGCCATTTTTAGTTAAACAAGATATCATTCAAATGTCCTCCACGGGACTTCTTACAGGCCTTGATTCTTTTGCGATAATTTTCAATGACTTTTCGGCACATTTCGGGCGGTATCTCGGCCATTACCTTACGAATATTAGTTTTCAATTCGTCAAGAGTTTGAGGATTGTTTGCGTAAACAAGATCTTTCGCGTAGCCCCACAAAAAGAAATCCAAAGGCGTTAAATCACAGGATCTTGGAGGCCAATTGACATCAGCCAATCGCGAAATCAAACGTCCAGGAAATTTCTCTTGCAAAAGATCTCGATTTGCTCGTGTTACGTGACTGGTTGCTCCATCCTGCTGGAACCACATATCGTCAAGATCATAATCTTCGATTTTCGTAAAAAAATAATCGGTTAACATGCGGCCATAGCGCTCAGAATTGACGGTAACGGTTCGTCCATGGTTGTTCTCAAAAAAATACGGCCCAATCACACCACCAGACCACAATGCGCACCAAACAGTGACTTTTTCCGGGTGTAATGGCTTCTCTACAATCAATTGTGGATTTTCTGAGCCCCAAATTCTACAGTTTTGCTTATTAACGTATCCACCAAGCGAAAAATGACTGAAGAAAATTTTGTTCGAAAAATCAGCATCGACGGCCTGTTTTTCCAACACCCAATTTGCGTATGTTCTTCGTTGTCCATGGTCAGCAGGCTTTAGCTCTTGTGTCAAATGGACTTTATACGGATGAAGATGCAAATCCAGATGCAAAATGCGCCATAATGAGCCATAAGATAGGCCTAAATGTTGAGCTCGACGAGGAATTGACAAATTTGGATCTTCTTCCACACTTTCAGCTACAGAAGCGATATTTTCAGCATTGCGAATGTTTCGATGATGCTCAGACCTTACAATATCAGTAACAGATCCAGTTTGTTCAAATTTATTCACTGTATTCAATATGGTTTGCTTTGTAGGACGATTATGACGACCATAATCTGCTCGTAAAGCGCGAAATGTGGATACGGCAGAATCACTATTTTTATAATAAGATTTAATAATTTTAACGCGTTGGTCGATTGTTAAATGCTCCATATTCTTAAATGGCAGAATGTCAACTAAATAAATGACAGCGTACTTGACGTTTATCTTTGACAGATGTCGGTATACAGATTTCTACTTTATCAACCTCGAATTGGATAACCCGTTACCAATAATTATGATTCAATCCCGCGTTACAAGAAATGGATGCGATACGCCTGTTTTTTGTGGTAGCGGGCAAAAAAAAATTGGTGTGATTGACTTGGAATTTATATGTTTGAAAGCAAATACCTCTCAACAAATAAATTTCCAATTCCAATGAAACGTCTCGCAAAGGCTAATGTCGCTCGACCATTTGCTAATAATTTTTGTTTTTTGCGATTTTCATCGACCCAATCTGACATATTACTGTTGATGAGCATGCGGGAAATACATATGCTCATCACCCTGCTTAAATCTTTGTCATAATTCCTAAATACCAATACAATTTCCGAACAATACAATATTGATCTTTTGACTTCAGCTTGTTCTGCTATTAAATTATATTTCATACGCCAAGGGTATTTCCTATGCACAAGCCGAACCAAACGATAAAAAAACTATTTTTTTTTTTTGAAAAACTTTCGATTAATCTTCATCACCACCAGGCACAAAACATAACGATTTTTTTCAACTTTTTGTGCTCGATTCTTTAGCCCATTTCTTGAATTATTATCTCATTTAAAAAAAAAGTTGTTTTTGTGTTTTTGTTAACCAGTTTCATTTCCTTTCTTGCGTTTTGTTTTGTTTTTGTCTTAACTCTTAAGCCATTTTCTTATAATGATATACATAACAACAACAACAACAAAAATTAAACTGCAAAAATCAGATTTTTTATTGCCAGAATCGTTAATTTTAAAACAGAATTTCTTCTTACAGTACTTTTTGTTGCTTTTATTACTCATCATGTTCATTAAAATAAAACTTATTTTTGGGTGAATGTCTTCGCGATGCTTTTACTTCTTATGTTATACGTTACTTGAATTTTGGTTTATCTAACGTTTTCTTGTACAAATATGTTATTAAATAATATTATTATCGCATACAAGAATTCGGGTGAAATATGCGCAATGCATAATCAATTGGGGTCGAATTTTATTTCCATATACGCGTTCTTCTTTTCCTTATTCTCTTCATGTTATGTAATTTTAATTAGCAATTATAATGTAACTGTACTTGTGTTAAAAAAATTCAAGGAACCTAATACTCTTGAATTCTCCTAAAAATGTTCAGGACTGTTCCCTGTATTTGGACACGTGTACGCCCTGTTCTTTGTTCCTCCCTATAAATTATGATTAATGTTTATATTTACGACACCGTCTTTGAGGTGACCAAAAACAATAATTTCATTAGATTGCGTATTCCATATTAAAATTAATGGATAGTGTTAAAAATAATAAAATATTTTGGTTTTATTTTGAGAACATCATACAGCGAGAAAGACGCTTGAGAAATTTTATAAAGTGTTAATTCTGTTGATTAATTATAGTTCTATGAAAATTTATTGTGTTGACGACTGCTCAGAATAAATTATAATGTTACACCGGTGTTGTCAACACTGCTAAGTGTAAGGCGATCGGTCGTCTATGTATTTATAATAATAGTATGTAGGAAATGTGGTTGGAGGTCATAACAGTCAAAAATAGCATGTGCCTGCCTTTAGATGGCTCAGCTCGATGTGGCTGTTGTTTTCAAAATTTGCCCAATTTGACTGGTCTATTAAAGGGTGGGTAAATTTCCGTTTAAGACGGCAAACCTACTGTAGGCATTTTAATTATGTTTTTTTATAGCATTTAAAATCTAAAAATAATGTTTTAAAAATTGTTGTTTTGCTGTTTTGAAATGTACTGCAAAAGCTAGATATTGCGTTAAATCCGTAACTCTATAAATAAATACAACGATTAAAGCAAAATATTAGAAATAAACCCAATAATACCATCAATACTACCATCCCACTCCTCCCCTACTTCTGTAGTACTGCAATGGGAACATTACTGCGGGCTGCATAGAGAAAGGCAGGAAGGTAGGAGATTCTGGCTTGCAGCCGCTTACATTGACTGAGAGATGCCAGGGCCGCTACTATATCATCTGGGGTAGCTCGGACATTAATGATAGAGGTGAGTCACTTTTTGAATTTCTTCTAAAAACTAACCTCATTATTAGTAATATACTCGTAGGTCAGGAACCCACCTTTATTATTAGAAATAGGCAGGAGGGTGTGGATGTTACTCTGGTTTTAGCCCCACTCTTGCCACCGCCTCCAGGTTCTCTTTCTTGAAAACAAGAATGAGTGAAATAAGTAACTTAGGTGTGGGGCGGGTCACGCTAAATGGTGGTGGATGGGTCGAATCAAGGTGTTATGCGAACCGTGCCGATGATCAGCCAAGCTGGGGACCCAACTAAAAATAATTGCCCACTCTTGAACGGAGCCCTCTGGATACCTGGCGACCTCCAGTTGTATGTAGCCTTACCCGTGTATACTAATCTCTGCACGAGGATCAATTATGGAATCTAACAAAAATAAATTTAAATTAACTATAGAAGTGGCCAGCACTTCTCAAATGCTGGTGCAGACGGGGAAGTCTGTGACTCCAGCCATCAGGATGGCTAAGACTAAAAGTTAAAGTCATTGCTTCTTCGGTTCGGAGATACAGGGCGAGGGGTTCGGCCTTTCGGGTCTTGGACAGACTGGCTACAGCCCCGGAAGAGCAATGTACCGAAGAATAGGGGAAATCTGTTAATTGGGCAAAGAGTTGCATTGCCGAAGAGAGCAATGTACACAAGGAGGACCTTGAGTCTAAAAGACAGAGGTCTAGCGAGGAGAAGCATGGAGGTCTGGAGGCCAAGAGGAAACGGGCCAAGCTCCATGTGAGACAGTCGCCAAAGGGGCATAAGCTCTTCAGCGATATTGTGAAGGAAGGGGAGGTGGTGTTAGGAGTCGTGGACGAGAGCCAAGAGGTGAGGTGTATCACTGGATAAAAATGAAGGTTGGTGTTTAATGCACTGAACCTAGTTTTTCTTAAATTCTTTGAACACCATCCGCGACCCACGCCAAAACACGGACACGGGTTGGTATCAACGACCGCTGAAGCTGACTGCGTGTGCAGTTCAAAGATCGGCCTTCTTGTACAGGAGGCCTAAGTCAGCGAAGGAGATATTACTGATCCAAGAACCTTGGATCGAAAACAACAAGATCTGTGGTCTTCGAGCAAAGGGGTACACCCTTTTTTACGCTTGTGGGACGGAAAAGAACAGATAATGATGTATCCTGGTGGAAAATAATATAAATGTTTTTCTATTTCCGCAGTATTGCGATGGGGACATCACTGCGGTCTGTATAGACGGAGGGGAGGAGACTCTGGCTAGCAGCCGCATAAATGGACCGGGGGAAGCCGGTGCCGCCAGATTCACTGGGGGCACTTATTTGTGCCGCGGAAAGGAGGAAGGTGGGAGTTATCCTAGCGTGTGGCGCGAACGTACACCATACCATCTGCGATAGCTCGGACATCAATGACAGGGAAAAGTTACTTTTCGGATTTCTTTTAAGAACTAACCTCATTATTAGTAATGTAGGTCAGGAAGCCACCCCTTTCTATGTGGGAATTCCCACGGAGCTGGCTAACCGGGATGAATCCTTGAGGATTATCCAGGTTCGCAATCTGGATCTTCCGCCAGGGAACTGGAGGATTAATAAGCAAGAGGAGCCCAAGGACAGTTTCAGATTATCCATTAGGATAATCAATAAGGAATCCCAGGCTCCCCTGTCAAAAACCAAAGGGGTTAAAAACTTCAGCTTCGGCTCAGTCACTTTTAACTTGTTTAGGAAGGGCGTGCTGCTCGATAAGGCAGAGCAAGAGGTCCAGCCTGTTGAGGGAAGCTTGACGAGTGGTAACTTCTTGTGTGAGTAAGACGGAGGATACCGTCGACTCTGTCGGGTCCAACTAACCGACGTAGTACGGCTGTCGTGATAAGATGAGTAAATACTGTTACCAATGATCAGGTTTGTGGAAATACATATACATCACACCAAGGCTGCTTCGGCGGCACTACTTCTTAGAGTTGCTAACTCAGCAACGAGATATTTCTGATCCAAGAACCTTGCATCAAAAACAACAAGACCTGTGGTCTATGAGCAAAGGGGTACACTCTTTACAGAACAGATAATGTATCCTGGTGGAAAATAATATAAATGTTTTTCTATTTCCGCAGTATTGCAATTGGGGCATCACTGCGGTTTGTATAGAAACGGAGGGGAGGAAACTCTGGCTTGCAGCCACATACAAGGACCGGGAGAAGCCGGTGCCGCTAGATTTACTTATTTAGCTGGGGTAGCTCGGACATCAATGATAGGGGAGAGTTACTTTTCGGATTTCTTTTAAGAACTAATCTCATTATTAGTAATGTAGGTCAGCAAGCCACCTTTACTGTTAGCAATAGACAGGAGGTTCTGGAAGTTGCTCTGGTCTCCAATTTTCCTTCTTTCACCATCGGTACCTAACGTTTAAGCTCAATCTCCGAACTACAAATCAGTACGTTTTCAGAAATCCCAGGAGGACAGTGTAGCACGTATATAGGGAGGCATAGGAGGATAGTATTCCATCTAGAATCCCAGGACTCCCCGACACGGGTAGTGATCTGGATTCAATGGGGGTTACTTATTAGAGCTAGGCAATACTTCTATGAGGGAAGCTTGTCCATTAACAAAGCTGAAGGGAAAATGAAAACCTGTTTGGTGAACCTCGTCATTTGCGGAGTGCCGAAAAGTCTGTGAATCTGCTTTCAATAAAGCGAAAAGATCGAGAGAAATTCAAGACTGGGACTTCTATAAGGAATGCCTCAGAGAATATAAAAGAGATGCAAGGAAGGCGCAAAGGAATTCGTGGAGGCTCTTCTGTGATAGAATAGCAGAGGTCTCGAAAACCTCGTGCTTAAGAAAGATTATCTCTACCGGGGACCAGCTGTTCCAGGATATCTGATTAATTAACGGTTTCTAGTGAAGATACTCTAAATCGTCTGATGGAAACTCACTTTTCGGGAAGAACTGCGGGTATATGGATGACTGCGCGGTCCAACTGTTGTGTACAGAGGATATATAAGATAAAATGGGCTATTTAAAGTTGTAAGTCTTTAAGTCAGCTAGTTCGGATGGGATTGTACTAGCAGAAATTCAGAAAAATTCGGAGTTCTTGCTTCCATGGCTGGAGGTTATTTTCAAAGGGCGTTTGAAGCTGGGATACATCCCAAAGAAATGGTGGGAGGCTAGGATGATCGTCACCCCAAAAGCAGGCTGAAGCTCGCGCAGCAACCCGAAGGACTTAAGACCAATATCTATGTCATCCTTTCTGCTGAAAATCATGGAAAGGCCGCTGGATGTCTATATTCGTTCGAGAAGAATGCAGAAACTGGACGCAGTCTCAATATAAATACCATAAGGGTAGGTCCATGAACACGGCACTACATGCCTTGGTTCGGGGAATTGAAAAGTTACTGGATTTTCAGGAATTCTCGCTGGTGGCGTTTCACGAAACCGAGGGCGCTTTCAACAACGTGAAGATGGAGGCAATTAGGGAAGGATTGGTGCCACTCGAGATTAAACGCCCAGTGACCAGGCTAATTAATAATTTGCTCTGAAGCGGATCCTTGCAATAAAGGGATGGGGGAAAACTCTGTCACAAGACCAGTTGCGCGGGAACACCTCAGGGAGATGTCCCTTTTCCTCATCTTTGGAATGTAGTAATCAACGGACTACTATTGGAACTGGAGGGGGAAGGAATAGGTGTGGTTGCTTATGCCGATGACGTAGCGATAGTTGTCTCGGTACAATCACCTTGGTCCAATCAGGGGTGTGATGTAGAACGCGCTACAAATCACTGCGGGTTGCGCCGGCAAATGTGGTTTGGGGATCAACCCATCTAAACAGAGCTGGTTTTTTATATGATATGAAATTCCGGAATGGGTTCCACCAAGCCTGAATGGTACTATGCTGGCTTTTACTGATAAGGCGAGACTTTTAGGGATTCTTCTGGACAGTAAGCTCAGTTGGAAACCAAATACGTTAAAAAAAATGAAGAAGGGCACTGTGGCATTGTACTCATGCAGAAGTATCATTGGAAGGAAATGGGGTCTGGAACCGGAGCTGGTGCACTGGCTTTACACGGCAGTAGTAAGGCTCTGGAGAAACTATCATACAGGAACATGATGGCGAAGGCGCAGAGAGCAGCCTGTTTGCTCATTAGTGGGGCGCTGAAAACGACATATGTTAGTTCTAAGTTAGAGGTTATGATGTACCATCTCCCGTTAGATATTATTGATAAACAAATGACGGTCAATATGGTGTAAGGGCCTGCAAAAAGGGCACTCAACTATAGTCAATTCTATGAGGCATTCTGTTGTGCTTTTGCAAGATTTTTAAGGTGATTCTCCTCTCTCGTGAAAAGTGGTCTCTTCGTGGAGGCCGGGACAGTTAAATTAGAGAAGGGTAGAGTAGGAGCTGGTGTGTCTTGTGCCCAGAATATACACACCTTCACATGATGTGGATTGAGAATCACCATATCATTCAATACAGATAAGGCATTCAGTAAATAGATAGATTGAGTTCTTGCAGGATGTCTGAAGAGGGCTCGAACCTCTCGACCCCAACATGTAACAAGCACGATACCACAACTGCATCCAGATTCAGCTTCCAAAACCAAATAATAACGGCAGATTCATGGGAAGAGAATAGTATCAAGTGTCGGCATGAGAATGCGCAAACATGAGTTTACGTCTGAACTTACGAAAGAGCGCGAGAAGCGTCCTCAAGAAGAGAAGTTTAGCAACATGTGTCTTCTGGAGTTCGGAACGGTGTACGAGCCACACAATCCCGAACGACGCGATGATAGTGAGCATGGTGAGATGAATACGTCTACGAACTGGAAGTACGAGGCCGTAAGGAATTGATTACACTGTTGGTGCAGTGGTGCGAGTATCATACTTCATGATCACATCTGATCCCGAGAATTATTAACACCCCGATTACGCTAGTTGTGTCGTTTGAAGTGACTCTTTTAACATGAAATCTCAGTCGCTTGCCTTGTCAAAATATCTAATATGTTTGTTATTGTAGTCACTTCAAACGACAACCGGCGTATTTTATGTTTTTTCTAGTCACTTAAAAATTTCACACGACTCGAAATAACAGTTTTTAAATGTTTCTTTCGTCTCAAGTCACTTATTGGCATAGCAACTGGTTAATTTGTCATACAAATAGCAAATTTGTATACTCACTTGAAACGACAATCGGCTCGACTAACGTAATCGGGGTGTAAAACAGTCTTCTTCTATAATACATGCCGTATCACAATGATGCAAAAATGAATTTAGAGAATGCCTTCGACCAAGTGCACGCATTCCAAATACTCGACCAGCCGGAGCAATTCGAAAAGAAGCATGAGGAGGAAGAAGAACTGCCAGATTAGTCGATAAAGGAAGCAGAGTTCCATTAATATAGGTCAGCGTGAGATCTTCATAAGAATAACAAGTATCGAAGAAAAGCTGTGAATGACAGCAGAGAAAGGGAGCAAAACCTTTATGTTCAACCTTATCACTTATCGACCTTGCAACAGATGCTACGGTAAACAAGCAGTGAAGGTCGGAGCGCTAACGGCAGTAGCAGCGTGATTAGTTAAAACAAAAACTGTATGTTGAGCATGTAAACAAAATGTAAACAACATGTAAACAAAATGTAAACAACATGTAAACAATGTATATAAATAATAATAATTGTATTCAACTGACTAAGCTCAATCCTGAGGGTATTTGCTACTCTCCGGATCCTTGATTAACGAGTATGTAGAATAAAAATCTAAACATAAACTTAATTAGTATCTATCGACAGTTGTTTTATCATGGAAAATACAAAGCTAAATATTAAAGAATTCAACTTGCAAGAGAGATCTCCTATTGGACAAAACGAATATTATTACTTCATATTCTTAATCAGGGTTCAGAAATTCTAATAAATATTTTATTTATTTGACATTAGAAATTTTCAGAGGTACTCAAATTGTTTACACATATTATCTACATTAAATTACATTGTTTACAAGCAGAGTAACTCAAGATTTCGTAAATAATATTTACAGTTTCGAGTGCCTCAAAAAAGAAGGTAATCATTTATATTTCAGGAGAAAATATGATTTGGAACATTTATAATAAGATTATAAAGTTTGCTTGAACTGTGGAACCTGTTTTATTTTTCAATATTTTATTTCAAATCTTGCATATCTAGTTCTTTTATAAAATATTTCATTGAGGATTCAGAAATCTTTGTAATTCATTTGTCAACATTTGAGTTGTTGATTTTTATGCTATTTTATTTGTGATGCCAACGTATACTTTGTCGCCCAATTAATCACAGATCTTCTAGTTTTGTGGGAAACATTTAGCAATTGGATTAAAAAACGATTTCATTGGGCATTAGAATGAACGATTTGCCAAAATAAATACATTTTTATATTGGTTTTATAGTGGTAGAAAACTGTGTTTGAATTGTGGAACTTATTTAGTTTTCAAAGTTTCAGTTCATTTATTTTCTAGGTAGTGTTTCCATTTTAAAGTATAAGTTTATTATTTTAAAATGAAAACACCATTTAATTGTTATATATGGTTGACACTAAACCAACAGAAAAGATAGGTACATACTAACAAACCTATCAAATAAAAAATTAGGAAGGGCCTTTTGAAATATGGTTCGAAAAAATCCTCTTCAAGCAATCCTACAAAAATTGAAACATATTTCGAGACGTTCTTTATAAGATGAAATGTGGGACCTGTTTAATTTTATAAAGATTTTTAAGAATACTGACTGAATACAGTTGGATAAGTAAAGATTTTAGTTTGGATTGTAGAATAATATAAAATTATGCATAATTTAATCAGTTGATAATAAGTCTTTTAGTGGAATGTGTTTAAGAATTAATAAATATAAACACACTCGTAAGAAATTTAAAAATAAAAATAATTTATTAAGTTTGTTTGCTATAGCTCATAAGAAACGTTTTTAAATTAGCGACAAACTATACTTGGACTGTGGGACCTGTTACATTTTTTATTGGGTTTTAAATATTTTCTATCTATAATTTAGCTTATGACAAAGGAATGCTATGTCTCAACAAAAGGAGATCTATCTTTTGGAGAATAATCATGGTTTGAAACATTTAATAACAATTCTGTAAAATAAAATGTGGAATCTATTTTATTTTATGAAATTAGTTAGCAATTCAGTTTGATGCGGTTTGGAGTAGTTTGTGTTTCAAAATTAAGAAATAGTTGGGAATTTAGAAAAAACGTTGGTATTTTTTAAACCGTGTAACCTATTGCAAAGGATCCGGTATTTTAATTTTTCTAATTTCTACCTTCAATATGATTATATCAGTGAAATATAGATCTAGTGAAAACTACTATTCAGACATTTCAATACCCACGTTGAAATAAGGAACTTAATTACATCCTTAATTTAGTCTTTAACAAACAGCCTAAAATTTAAATTTAAATAAAATTGTTACTGAACAATTCTGAAGAAAGTATTTTTTAACTAAGGATTTATTTAAAAATTTAGCCGGATATAGCTCTTTCGAAATGTGGAACCTATTTTATTTTATAAAGTGAAGATACTGAAGAGACTGACTAAACAAAGTTGAATGTGGAAAAACTTACTTTGGTTTATTAAGGGAGGCAGAATAAATTTTGAAAGGATTTTAAATGGTTTGTGTTTTTAACAAATAATTTAAAATTGAAAGAATTTCAAATCTATCTAACTATGGAACCAATTTTAGTTATTAAAGTTTTGAGATGTTTCAGACTAATTTGGTAGGCCGCAAAGGAACTACTTTATCCGTTTTGAAATATACCAATTGAGGAATCTGTTATGAAACTAGATTTAAGCATTTGATACCTATATTTAAGATTTCGTGCGATTTTTAACGTATGTATGTATGATGTTGTGGGATGTATTATTTACGAATCATTCATAATACAAACACAATAGGTAACATATTGTTTCAATAGTGTGGAACCTATTCATATAACTTCGTACGTTCGTTACGTTAATGCGATCTTTAACAAACAGCTTGAAATTTAACGTAATCGATAATTTCATATATTTTGTAGAATTATCACTAATAGCATTTCTGGATAGTGTGGAACCTAATTTTAAGACTAAGGTTTATGTATTTTAAATCAAATATAATAATATGGAAGGACTTCCTGACCGAGTTACACTACTGAAGTGGTTATATTAACTATAGCTGCCGACATGTTCCAGAAAAGATAAACTATAATTGATTGGAACCTATATATAAATATATATTTTTGTTATATTTAATATTTGATTTGAGATGACTCAATAATAATTAATCGTTAGAAATTATTTAACACAATTCTAATGGAAGAGCTCCAAGATGAAAGGTGGTAATAAATTAAAATGATTTTCGTAATGATTGTAGAAGGGATGTGGAATCTGTTTATTGAAAATAGAAAGAATCAGATTTAAAATAATGTTTCGTTTTGAAATCACTAAATTAGGTTATATAGAATATAGAAAAGAATTTAAATGTTTGACATAAATGTGGAACGCATGATTCTGGTTGTGGTTTAATATAAAACGCATCTAATGACACAATCAGTATATAAAAAATAACTTAAATAATAAAATTCCTAAGCAATATGATGAAATTCCCACAAAAGCAACACAAACCTAGAGAATGTGCATTCACACTACAATAATATGAATTACAAATTCTCTAGCGTGCAATAACAAAAATTGCATTTAATTTATTCAAATGCAGTCCATGAAAGGTAAATGCATATTAAAGACACATTTTAAGGCGCGCAATGATAGCTTTCATACATTACTATTCGCTGCGTTTGTAACTGCGCGCAGTACACAAAATAAAAATCGTTTATAGTTTTAGTTCGTTATAGTATTCAGACAGTCACAATCAGAATCAACTGGCAATGAATAGAAAACGTACAACAATCATAAATCAAAATTAATGTATGTACGGAGTACTTTAGAGTTAGGTTAGTACAAAAAAAATAATTAAAACGATTCACATGAAAATTACATCAGAATTTGAGTGTTGTTTAGAAAACTATTTAATACTCGTCGATCGAAGGCAAACTACTACTTTGTAATTATTTTCATTAAAAAAATAAAATAAATGAAATTAAATTTGTATATGTTAAGAAAAGAATTACTCACCAAGATCGGCAAGGCCAATACCAAAACGATTAACATCTTTTTGTTGTTGCTGCTGTTGTTGCACATTTGTTGCGTGCTCTTGTAAACGTTGTCGCGCTACCGCGATACCAACTGGAATAGCACCGCCGGTATTTTGTACTGTTGTACCATGATCCATCTGGTTCTTCGGTGATGGTGATTCAATTTTAACCACCGCTGTTAATTGCTGTGTATTATGATGTTGATGGTGGTGCTGCTGCTGATGGTGATGATGTGAATGATGTCCTAAATTTTGTGACGTGGTCACCTCAGACACCTGGCACGGTTCACGCTTAATGTGTAATAGTGTTGCTGTTAAACTATTGCCGGTGTCATTTAAATTATTTGTGTTTGTTGTTGTCGTGTGTGGCGTCCACGAAATTGGTATCGTACGACTACACCCCGAACTTAAATCATTTATCGTATGATTATTTGTTGTTGTACTCGGTATTGTTTCGTTTGGACTGTGTACGGTTGCTAGTAGGCCTTCCGTTGTTGTATGATGATTGTAGTGATGATGGGTTGTTGTGGTGGCACGTTCAAATCCATCAATTTTATTGCAACTGCGCGAGCTGCCCGAGCTAATATTTTCTGATTTTATTGTTAGATTTGTATTGGTGGGAACATTTATTTGTAGTGGTTCTAAATTTCCATGTTCCCAGCGTCCAATACATGTCTCGGTTTTTTTCGCCACTGATGTACCACTTAGGAAATCAGTATGGGATTGTACTAATATGCTATTTGCCTGCAACGAGATAAAATGGATACACATAATGAATTATTTATAAATGTTGAGTAGTAAAAATTTAAATGTTATTTGGACCAGATGGCAATGATCCCATGGGAAAGAATACAACGGGAGGAAAATAAAAACTTTACGAAATTGAGGGTGAAAATTTATATGCGTGATCAAAATATTTGAAAATAATTGATTGACATCATATTTTGTGGAGTTTCCGGTACTTTGTGCGAAATTTTGTTAATTTTCCCTTCCCTCCCTTGAATTTACTAATCAACATTTTTAAATAGTGGCATGAAGTATCAAGCCTAATACAAAGTGGAGGTCGCCCAGTACCAGTAATTTTCATTATCTTAGCATAATTTTATATAAATTTAATCCACTGTGTACTTCTACGCAGATTTAAATTAACATTTTATAGAGATTTCGCCAACTGTTTTTCAATTTCACTCAAACGTAAATTAACAAAAAATTTAATATTAAGACAAAATAATTTATTAGTGGTCAAATTAAAACAAATTTGAGTGTTTTTAATTTTCACTCAAAAGTTCACTTTTTCACTTCGAAAGTATAAATTTGGAGTGATTTCAGAAATTTTTGATAATTTCACTTATAATTAAATTTTACTGAAATGTTTTGTACGTCCCCTTAGAAAAATGGCTAAAATTACTACAACAAATGCTTCCACTTCCACTAAAGTGCTTTATTAATTTTCCCGTTAAAGTCTCTGTGATTCGTTACAGATTTACATTTGAATGTTTGTAAGATGTGGCTTACTGAGTTTTTTGAGTAAAATAAATAATTTCTAATGAGAACTTAAGCAAATTGTGTATATTGATCAAGCTTACTGAAACAAAATTAAAAAGCATGGCGTCCTGAGTTTGATGCTTATTTGAAGCACAATGGGTAAGCGTAATATTTCCGTTCGAAAGCTTAGCAAAGGTAATAAATTTAGCGATGGATAAACCACTGAAAAAGAATCACAGAAGTTGTCCTTAGTATAGACATTTTCACAATGATCGGATCGGTTCCGATCTAAATTTGGTTAAATTTAATTTATGTTCGCAGTTTAAGAATATTGAATATTGTCCCAGTAGGTACGGAGCTGTTAATCTGTAGAGAATCCAATTCACCTGTTAATGCGGTTAATTAACCACTGACCATCACAATGAACGCATACGAATGCGACAGAAAAGCAAACGATTTGTAAATGAAAGTGTTGTCAAAAATGGCAAAGGTTTTTTGCAGCTTGCTCTCCAGGTGATTTTTTCAGATTGACTTGCTTTCCAAAATAACACCTGAGTGATTTTAATCTTAATCACTCATAGTCTGGCGTGTAATTAATCTCCCATACAGAGAAGGAATAGAAAGTTCTTGGATGCACAGGGTGGTGCAAAATGACCGTTCTAGTGTAGACATTTAATGTTTTTTTTTAATTTCAGAATTCTGTAAGGAAGTCTTGGAAAATTTATAATGGAACAATAGACAACAGAACAACAAATTAAAATAATTGAACTTTATCATGAAAATCAACGGTCACTTATTTTGCAGCGTGACGCAGCGTGCTTACCGACGGTATTTTAATGTACATTCTCCAGCAACAAGGTGTAGTAAGGAACCTCGCAAGCTTCGAAAGACGACGTACGGCACGCACGGATGATAATATTTAACGTCCATAAACGTTAACAAGGAAACGTTCAATACAACTGGGACTACCTCGAAGGTTCGTACAGAGAATTTCGGCTACATTAATTCAATAGGTGTCATCCGACGTCTATAAATTTAATTAGAAGAATAAAATAATTTTTAGCGCTTCTAATCCGAGTGGAAAAGATTGTGTATCGTCAAAATTTTATTAACACGTGCGTACAGTGTGTTTCGGAAAATAATTGTGTAACCTAAAAAATGTGTGTACCACGAATACGCAATCCAACCCCCAATCTGGAAATACGAATGAGGATTCGAAAAGTAAATTGGTACAGGGTGACCTATACGAGAATGGAATTTTAACGTTATTTGCGAAATTACCGTTACCACGAATGAACAGCAACGAATCTTGGTTTTTATGGTGGCCGACTAACAAAAATAAAATACAGTTTTAGCAACTTTCAACCCGTCAATGTCAGATTTACGAAAATATCAGGGAGAAATTAATTGAATTTTGCTGAAAGCCAGCAGCAATGTCTCAACCGGATATTATTGGAAATGCCACTGGGTGACATGAAACCTAATAACTTTTTTTTACGAAATGTGCGAACTCCAAGAATTTGGAGTGACTCAAGCCGATCATGAACGAGCAGCCGTAGCCGCTTCCTTCGGATCAGTAGACCAATTTACTAAGATAACCGATGCTATTGGTGAGGTTATGCAAATACGTACTGTCAGTTGAATCGAGCCCGATAACGATTATGGACCAGAACGGAACGACCTCGCAGCCGAAGTGTATCTCGCTCTCCATCACATACACGAAATGTTACATTAAGCGGCCGTACAGACGAATGTTGGTATCATCAGCAATTCGGGCAAAAATAATTTAAATGCCATAGTCTATGGCGTTATCAGAAACAGGCTACGATGGAAAGTAATCAGTTTGAATGAACCGAGTACGACCGTTGACACAAGTTCAGTCGATCCCCGTGTCAATTTATACCGTCTGTGCATAGTGGAGAAAAAACCTGCTACTAAGCTTCTCATCGGTACGGGTGCAAATGTATCCGTAGTCTTTACAGCAAATGAAACGACGATAAAAGTTTATGGCAAACCAACTAAACTAGATGCTCGGTCTTCTTCATTCGCAAAATTTTGTCACGACAAAACAATGGCACGACAAAATTGTATTTTTACACTCACACAGTCACAACTATTAACACCAAAACGTATGTAAAAGGATTTTGTGCTCTCTGGTTTGTTTAAATGAGAGTAAAATCCAATTTACTACTCATTTTGTCGCAATCATACAAATACATTTTGTCATAACATTCTAGCGTCTTGACAAAATTAGGCGAGTTGGCGTTTGATCGTTTTTAAATAGCGGAAATTAAAACCTTCAATCCATAATCACGTTGTGCTGCACTATTAAATGAACACGCAGACATCACAAAAATGTCTTCTTTACACAAGGTAAGGAAATCCGATAGAACATGGCATCAATTCGGAGACTACCGCGCTTTAAATGCTCAGACGGTGCCTGATAGGTATACGCAATGGAAAAGTATTCGCAGTGGAAAAACAATATTCAGCAAAATAGATTTACAAAAAGCATTTCATCAGGTTCCAATTCAGCCTATAATGACATTCCGAAAACAGCCAATGCGCAATGCACCCCAAACGGTCCAACGATTAATACATGAAGCGCTTAAGAGGCCTTAAATTCGTTTTTCCGTATTTGGATGATATTTTAAACGCATTCGAAAACACTTCCGAGCACGAGAGATACCTACGATTAGTATTTGAGCGCTTCTGAAAATATAAACTAGCTAACTAGCTACCAATGTGGAGGTGTGAAGAACTACAATGTTTGGGACATTACATTTCGATAAGTTTTCTAAACCTGTTTTGGCAAAGGAGCTAATAACTTTCTTGGAAGTAATAACTATTATCGGAAATTACGGATGATGCCCAAATCGTACTTCATTCGATGATAAAAGGGAATGTTAAAAACAGCAAAATAATATTGACCTGGACCGATGAAGCAAGCAAACCCTTCGAAAACTGCGAAAAACAACTTGCAGCAGCTACATTACTTGCTTTTTAGAAAAACAACGCAACGTTAGGTTATTTAACGAACCTTTAGGTTATTTTTCGAAGAAGTTCTGGCAATGTATGGTGAAATATTTTCGATACATGTTGGCAGGAAGAGTAAGCCGAATTAATACGGAGTTAGACAAAGCTATACGCCTCATTTGGACTTTGTGAGCCAATTTACAACCGTCGGCATATCAACGGGAAAGAGAATTTAACTAGGATCTCATAAGCTCATAAGCTTTCACAACTAGGCATAATAGCTACTATTAGACTTGTAATCGAACGATATGTGTAGCCAAACGTATGAACAAAATGTTCAACATTTCGTGCGAAGTTGTGTTACATCGTCATACAAAAATATCGATAAACAAATACAAACCGCCAGATCGACTATTCAGCCACAACAACATAGATCTAGTTGGATTATGGATTAACTTAACTTCCTACTCAGTCGGTAGAACATGAGACTCTTAATCTCAGGGTCGTGGGTTCGGGCCCCATGTTGGGCGCCACTTGAAACGGAATAACTTCGGCATGGATTATGCCGTCAAGCTTCGGATTAAACAAAAATGAACGAGAGGGTCGGGAAATGACCAAATTAGTAGAATTCATGCCCCACTTTAAGCATGCCCACCGTGGTAGTTTGATACAAAAAATTTAGGGTAACATAATTACCCTAAATTAGATCTGGAGAAAATTTCACATAGCTAAAACTCATTACACTCGAACCCCTCGCGAAGGAATCATTTTAAGGATGAACGAACACGTAAGCAATATGCACGAATAGTTCAAAAATTAGATCAAAACCAATGTGACGGAGGAGGACGTTGAATCGTTGCCAGCCGAAAGAAATGGTCGAGTAAATCAAAATAAAGTAAGTAGTAACTCATCACGTAAAGCAGCACAAATAACATTGCCATCTGCAATAGAACAATGTTCATCACGCACTTCAAAAATGAAACCAGAGCTAACTTTGACGAAAAAAGAACGGTACAGTTAGAGATAAAAGATTAATAATCAGAGGTAAATATAAACTACAGATAGGAAATACCATCAAATCGATCGAAATCACTTCAAGCCAGCCGGCTAAGGTAATTAAATTATCGACGATTTTCCTTTCTGATTTAATTAAGGTTACTGCGTCAATGACGTACCATTTCTACATGAATCCTTTGAATTTAGAACTAACAAAAAAATATTTTAGATGTTTACCATCAAACATTCTAATGTTAGAATCAAGGCCAGGTGCAATTAAAGTGGGTTCAATTTCCTCAACCAAAGGACCGTCAATTAATTTTGCAAAAATTTAATAAATCTAAATCACATTCCTACAACAAACACAGTGATAAAGAATTGTTCACGGTAGTTCAGGCTGATCCGTTTCAAGTGGCGCCCAAAAAGGGGCCTAATAAGATCAGGTCCAAAAATTTATTAAAATTATATAGGCACCACTGTTTCAAGTGGCCCTCTATACAACTACTTTTGAAATCAAGTAATCTGAAGTTGAATATGGAAAAGTGGAAAAACTTTTTTGATGTGAGTGTGGCTGCGGTCATGCCTTAATGGCATGCGTGACCAGATGCATTGGTGGGTCGTACACACACGAAGAAGATTTCGTAATCGTTGAGTTCCAGTGCTGGATCCTCGACTAGTTAGTTCATTTCTGGCATAGTTCCAACTCGCATTTCTGGGAATGAACTGGTATTCGTGGTAGCATCTGGGATCCAATGAGCCATTTTTGCGATGTTTAATTTCAGAATTATCAGGTTGTACGGGTTTCGACACCAAGTACAATCAACAGTTTTGCATTGCGTTACCAGTAAGGGAGAATGATGTGATTCCTAAGGTAATGGGCATATCCCTTTCTTGCCGAGAGGTTATTGGGTGGTATAAAGGGCTGCTCATTCCTCAGATCGATTATTCCGTATCTTGGTTCGTAAAGCCGAACTGCCCCAGAATTTTAATTTTTCCTCTGTTGAATTATGGATTTCCAAGTCGTAGTGTACAGCTAGGTCATTGCGTAAATTCGACTTCGTTATTTTATTTAAAATTTATCATTCATCTCTGGGATGGGGTTGCCACTCCTCTCATTGTTAGTTTTAGGTGCTTTCAGGGAATAAGGTGTTTAGCTGTTCAATTCGGTGTTCTATCAGTGAACGGATATTGATGAGGGTGTAGGACATAAGATAAACATTATTATACCACACACTGCAGAAATCCTTGGTGATAACCGGCGTGTTATCATCCCCAATAGACAGCAATAGCAGCTGATGTATGAGTGCCTGAAAAGGTCTCATCACATCAGTTAACTTACATAGTAATGTTTTTGTCAACCACGTAGATGAGCTCCTCTGAAGTCAGTGTAAGACTGCCAACTGGTTCGTGGGAAGTATTTCCTCAACTTTCCTAAAATTTAAAATCCGCCATTTTTGTTTCAATGTATGCGTAAAACTTCGTATAAACGAGTAAATTATAAATTATATGAAAAATGCAAATAAGTACGGTGACTAAGTAGTTATAAAGAGGTCAATTTGCATATCGTAGAGTTTTTCCGAGCAATTTTCCCAATTCCAGAAACACCGCTACCAAATACTGAGCGCTTTTTGAGTTGTTCTGGATCAAAACTAACAGATAAACACCATTCCATTGATAAATCTAGAGGCCCCGGGTGTTTTAGGAAATCAAATTTGTAAAGAGGTCAATTTGCATATCATATGGTTCTGTTTTTGTCTGTTAGTGGTGATCCAGAACAACTCAAAAAAGCGCTCAGTATTTGGTAGCGGTGTTTCTGGAATTAGGAAAATTGCTTGGAAAAACCATATGATATGCAAATCAACTTCTTTACACGTACTTCATTACCGTACTTATTTGCATTTTTTCATATAATTTATAATTCACTCGTTTATACGAAGTTTTACGCATACATTGAAAATGGAAAAGTTTAGGAAACACTTCACTATTACGCTGACTGCGGATAAGGGACAAGAATTTTACTATGGCCTATTGGGTACCATTAATGTTATCTGTTTCCAAGTTTATCATAGCAGCAAGGATCATCTTGTATTTTAGGTTAAGACAACTGCTGCGAGATGGAGAACAAGGAAACAGGTTCATCAACATTTTCATTTCATTCCCTCATGGAATTGATGCCTCATGAGAAGGGTGTATGATCCGTGGTTGTTATTCATTTCATTTGAATTTTAAATTAATGTTTTTTTTTATTAATTTAGTTTAGTTTAGTTTTCTTTAGTGCAAGTATTTTTTTTTTGAAAAGTAATTGTAGAACATCTAGTACGTAGAAAGATCCTCGTCGTGTCTTATCATAAAGCAGCTCTCGCTTTGAAAAGAAAATTGGTAGAAGAACAGGTGAACCCTAAGGGGAATGATCTTGTTGTACATGAAACTGCAGTCAGATCTCTAAACAAAAAGTAGTGACATGTTTTCACAACCTGTGTGGGGTTTGCTATTACCCCTATCAGGCGCCTCCCCGGGTGGCGGATAGGGGAATGCTTGCCAGATATGGTAGGTACCGGGGAAATTAAATACTCGGGGCGGACCAAAAAATAGCACACCAAAGCTAAGGTGGTACTACATACCCCGATGGCTGCGTGGCTAAGAGGGTGCTTAGTCGTTAGTATGTGTACTCCGAATTTGGCATCACTCGGTTTAAACCCATAGCCTTCTTATGATAACGCAGAGCTCTGTCATAGGCGACCGTTAATTTCTCGTGCTACTCGTGGGAATAAAATAAAAATTTATGATGAAAAATAATGATGAAAATAATAGCCTAATAATATTAGGAAACGAGACGGATGCGTCTATAGAAGCATCAAATCAATCGGGCCGCTCCATATACTCTTCGGATTCTAGTACCATAGATTCTGGGGGGAACCAACCCTTGGAAAATAAAGGGAACAACTTTCCTAAGAGCATGAAAATGTTGTGTCACCACCTCCAAATGTAAGTAGACGTACACTACAATTAAAGACAACTGTGCATACAGCGACTGCGTCCACAGTAACTGCAAAAGACGCGGTCTCTACTGAAAAAGGAACTTCATTACAAATGCCGAGTGCATCAACAAACATTATAAACAGCGAGGATCTGTTATCCAAGTTTCAGAAAATGGAGAAACTAATCGCGCAGCTGAGCAATGAAGTTGCTGAACTTAAGAGAGAAAACTCTACACTAAAAGAAAAGGTTAAAAATAGTAAAGCTGAGAATTCAGCACGAGCTAACAACCTGCCTGTCAACCATATTCAGCCATCAACAAGTCAACATCATTCAAATAATTCCAACTGGTTGCTGCAGCAATTTCCAGTCTCTCAACAGAATAATAGATTTAATGCTCTGAGAATAGAGGATTATTTCACAGATAAGGAAGAACTTGAAGAAGAACTTTCCAGAGCTAATAACAGAAATCCTAAGAAACGTAGGCGCACAAAAACGAAAACTCCCCCAACAAATAATACACAAAGTGTGAACAGTAACACTGAACAGAAAAACCCAAAAATACCACTGCCTCCACCCATTAATGTGAGCAATATCAACAATTTCGAACTTTTTCGACAAAAAATAATAAAAACCACTAGTGAATCAACTAATTTTAAGGCGCTCTCAAATAGTGATACTAGAATTACCTTTCAAAATGAAAATGATTACAGAAATGTCAAAAAATTACTGGAAGAATTAAAAAATGAATCTAGCAACCAACTAGAAAATATTCAATATCACACCTACCAGCTGAAGAGTGAAAAGGCCTATAGAGTGGTTATCAGAGGCTTACCTTCTTCTATTAGTCACGATGAAATTAAAGCAGACTTAGAAAAAATGGGACATGAAGTTGCAGGTATTACCAACATATTCAAAATGGTCACAATTGATGGTGTAAAAGTCAGGAAACACTTTCCATTGTTTTACATCGACTTAAAACAAAAAGACTACAATAAAGAAGTATACAATATCAAGAAAGTTGCGTACTGTATAGTTAAAATTGAGCCACCTAACAAGACAAGGGGAATTCCACAATGTACGAATTGTCAACAACTTGGACATACCAAGAGCTTTTGCTATCGTCAAACCAAATGCGTTAAATGCGCGGAAAATCACCACACGACAAAATGCAAGAAAACACCAGATATCGCGCCTTTTTGTGCTCTTTGTCAACAACAAGGGCATACTGCAAATTATAAAGGATGCCGTGTATATCAGAACAAAATTAAAAGTCAACAGAATAACAGAAACAAGTGCAGTGCAGCGATTACAAACCAAAGTTGCTAAACCACAAACAACAATCACACCAACCACAGTTGGATTATCCTATGCGAAAATCGCAAACGAGTCAAATAACAAAGAAATTATTAAAATGCTTAGCCAAATTCAACAGTCACTTGGACATTTAGCAGAGAGGGTGGCAAAACTGGAAACCTATATCTATCCACCCAGCAAAAAAGTCAGCATACTCACAAATGGTTAACTCGTTCCTACGCATTGTAGCTTGGAACGCTAATGGGCTCAACCAACGAGCCCACGAACTGGAAACATTTCTCCATACAAACAACATTGCTATTGCGCTGATTTCAGAGACGCACTTCTCCAACAAAAGCTTTATCAGAATAAGGGGTTTTAATTCCTACTGGACAACCCATCCTAGTGGAAGAGCTAGAGGTGGTTCAGCTGTACTAATCAAAAATAATATCAAACACAATCAACAAGAGGATATTCGTGAAAACTATTTGCAAGCAACTGTCATCTCAATCCAATATAATGGCGCAGATCTAAATATTGCAGCAGCGTACTGTCCTCCACGGCATACACCAACGAAGTTACAATTTAATAACGTCTTCAATAAGCTCGGTCCAAGATTTATTATTGGAGGGGACTACAATATAAAACATACAGCTTGGGGTTCCAGGCTTATTTCTCCTGGGAAAGGTAACACCTTGTTCAATGCCATTCATGAAAACAAATGCGAATATCTGTCCCCATGGGGGCCAACGTATTGGCCAACGGATGCAGGAAAAATACCAGATCTACTGGATTTCTTCATCATAAAAGGTATTCCTCTAAGTTACACTAGAGTCGAAGGAATTAACGACCTAACATCTGACCACATTCCTGTACTTCTGTCAGTAAGCGCTACAGTAATAAAGAAACAGAAAAAGCAAAACCTTACTAATAGATTCACGGATTGGGACATCTTCAGAGAAAAATTGGAAGAGCTGGTTGAATTAAAAGTTAGTATCAAAAGCAATGAAGAATTGGAACAACAAACAAACAATTTTATTGAATACACTCGAATGGCTGCCAGACTAGCTACTCCTGAATCAAAGGGCAAAGCGGAGATTGAAGTCAAATACCCGGCTGAAATCAGGGAACACATCAAGGCAAGAAGGGCGAGGAGAATATAGCACCTCACCATAAATCCCGCTGACAAGACAACTTTTAATCGAATAAGTAACAAAGTCAATAGACTAATCAAAATTTTCAAACAGAATTGCCTCGATAACTACTTAAGCGGGCTAGGTCCAGAAATGGGTAAAGACTACTCGTTATTGAAAGCAACCAGAAGATTTAAACGACCTGTAGTTCGAGTACCACCTTTAAGGAATGCTCAAGGCAGTTGGGTTCGACAAGACAAAGAAAAAGCGGAACTCTTTGCTCAACACCTAGCAGCAGTGTTCCAACCCCATGACATTCAATCCAACATTGATGTAACACCTGTTTATCAACCAAATCAGGACTTTAAAAGGATCACGCCAATGGAAATTGCTAAAGAAATCGACAAAAATCTTAATCATAAAAAAGCACCAGGAATTGATGAAATATCACCGGGTCTATTCAAGGAACTTCCACGTAAAGCAATTACCTTGATCACATACTTATTTAATGCCTGTATGAGATTGAAGTATGTACCCAAATGCTTCAAAATGGCCCAAATAATTATGCTAAAGAAACCAGGTAAACCAGATGAAGAAGTAACATCATACAGACCAATCTCACTGCTTCCGACCTTATCAAAGCTGTTCGAGAAACTGCTACTAAAACGTCTAAAGCCAATGGTAAACGTTCCTGATTTCCAATTTGGATTCAGGAATAACCACTCCACCATAGATCAAGTCGAATAACTGCGGTAATAGAGCAAGCGTTAGAAGAAAAGGAATATTGCCCGCCGTATTTCTGGATGTATCCCAGGCCTTTGATAGGGTTTGGTATGAGGGATTGACATTCAAAATGAGCAAAATTCTACCACAAAACTATTGCCAGCTGCTTGAATCATACCTCTCTGATCGCCAATTCAGAGTCATTCATGAGGAAACATGTTCTGACTTTTATCCAGCGATTGCGGGAGTTGCGCAGGGAAGCGTATTGGGTCCCCACCTCTACCTTCTTTATACTGCGGACATACCTACAACGAATAAAACATTCATCGGCACGTTCGCTGACGACACTGTAATTATGTCAGTAGACGAATCTCAACCAAGAGCAGTGGAAAATCTTCAACGAGCAATGGACAACGTTACTACATGGACAATTGACTGGAAAACTGCACTGAATGAGCTCAAATCAACATATGTGACATTTACGCTCCGACTGAATCGGCAAAATACCTTGGTCTACATTTAGATTCCAGGCTCAACTGGAAACATCACGTGAGACAAAAAGCTGAACAGATACGACTGAAACAACGTCAAATGTACTGGTTAATTGGACATCATTCCAAAATGAACCTGTATTGCAAAAGACTGGTATACCAGACTATCTTCAAACCAATATGGATGTATGGTGCGCAGCTATGGGGTTGTACACATAAATCCAATAGAGACATTATACAACGAAGCCAAAATAAATTTCTTCGAATGGTCACCAACGCCTACCGATTTGTGACTAACAAGGAAACCCACAATGATTTAGAAATACAATTGATAGACGACGTTATCCGCGAATGTGCCATAAAACATGAGAAGAGACTTCTTACCCACACCAATCTTGAGTACAACTACTGGACAGTACAAACGAAGTAAAGCGGCTCAAACGAATCAAACCGTATGAGCTAACCGTATGAAAATTATAAACCAAGGGAACTGGACACTGGTCCAGCAGACCCACACAAGTTTATGCTTATCTCATAAGTACTAATGCCAACCTTACTAATGAAATAATAATGTTTACGATTGTAGTAGCCATATCAATAAAGTTGTGAAAAAGAAAAATGTTTTCCCAAGCTGCAAGGTGCTAAGCATTTGTTCCGCCAAATAACAAATGGTGTTATTACAGCGGATGAGCAATTGCCAGTTGTGTCGACAAAGTTGCAACAAATTCAAGGTAGATTAGATCGTATCCGGTTTACACTCCCTTTACAAGAGGTAATCAATGAGATGATCTTGGGTGTAAGGGATTTGTGGGAATTAGGAGCATTTATAAAAGTAACCGATAAGTTACAAGGAGCTGCAAGACGTTTACATTATTTGAAAATCATCTCAGATGAATCTATGGCGATATAAGATCTCGGAGTACCCCGAGTCCCACACCGTTTTCCCCTACCGGCTTGAGCTGCGGGAACCAACGCCGCATGAGGCTCCTTTCAGATAATGGCAATTCTATGAAACAGGGGTACTTCTACGCAAGTATAAGTTATTCCGTTTCAAGTGGTTTAATGGCAATCCATTACAACATGGCTATCGGGATCGTTTAATCAGAATCAGTCACACGTGCGGACTTTTGGGCTGTTGGATCGCAAGTTTTGAATGTCCATAGAATATATCTCAACCGACCAGGGTAGGCAATAACACCATTGGAGCCGATCGGATTCGAAAGACGCCTTATCATCCACAATCAAACGGGCTAATAGAAAGGTGTACGAGTACCGTTTAAGGAAGACCTGTTTACAACACCAGCTGAACTGGTAACTGGGGTACAACATTTCGTTTTCCAGGTGAATTCTTCGACAAATTATTTTAATGTACAACCTGCAAATTAACTATTGTGTTGATGGACTAAATCCAGTAAGTTCAATGAATCATTTCTAAACCGGCTATCCTAAATAATCCAACTAATAAATTGCTAAATTATCTTATTACTAATCGGTTTTTAATCCGGACAGAAAATATTTCCAGTTGCCTAATAATACTTTTGCATTGTAATTAATCCGAACCGACAAATAACTGACCTAATACGATACATTCGCAAACAAAACCTAATTTATATCAATTTTTTGAGATACGAAATAATTTATTTTTAAATATTTTATAATTAATATTTTTTTATAAGCTAGACTTAATTATTAAATAACGTGACTTAAGCAATAAGTAAATATCCACCAGATAGCACCAGCTATATGGCATACACAAATATCATTAATTTCGCGTTGTATAACATAAATTGACTTGCATTGGAATATACATATTTTTTAGGTGTGTTTCTCATAAATCATGGATTATGTAGATATGTTTGGTTTGACCTTTCAGGTTTAAAAAAATAATAATAATGGAAATATACTTACTTGGCTAAATGCAACGGCGCCACTATGAAAATTTTTAGCGACCAATTCAAGTGGCGATACTGACATAAATGGCGAATTTGCTGGCGGTGTATTGTATCCTCCCGCAGCAAATAATGACTCGGTTACTGAAAATAAATAGAATTACGAAAAACAAGTTTAAAAATATTTCAATTTTAGTGTACGTAATTATATTAAAGAACTTCAAGTGTTCTTATTCATAATAACAAAAAAAAAAAGAATTTCATTCTTAATTTGCATAAATAATTTTTTTTTTGAAAAATTTCAATCATCATCAATCAAATTCTTTTTAAGTTTTACAGATTTTATTTTAATTTTATTTTCATTCTTACTAAGGAGTTCGACATTGAATTTTTGACCTCGAAAATAAAAGAGATTATTTTAGTACTTAAAATTAACACAAAGCTATGAGTAAACAGAGAAATTGTTGAGTTACAAATATAGGGTCGTATATTGTTGGGCGCTATTACGCTGGCATAAGCGCCATTAAAATTTCAGTGAACTATGCCCACATAAATTTCAATACATCGACATATTACTATGGATTTTGAATTAAAGGATGGAAGTAACCCTAGGTACCGAATTGGCGTATAAGTTACAGTTCGAGATTAGCGCAAGCTACCTCAAATCTAAGTAGAGCACCGAACGAGGCTCTAAAATACTTTTGCTAGTTGTACTGGACAAGGTTAAGTGCAAACTAGACATTGGAAACTCGAATGTCTCAAGGGTCTAGACTACGCAGGCAATATATTTGGCATCAACAGATTTGATACAGGAAGTCAGTCTCAAAAGTAACACTAGCAAGAAAAAGATGGGAAACAAACATGAACATTAACAAAGTAGGACGTTAATAAATTCATAATACCTCAAACTAAAAAATTTCTCACGGATGGCGGTCAAGAATTCAGTGATTGCGCAGTTTTTGCTGCAACTCGGTCAAAAATGCAGTTTTGCAGCCAAAGCAACGCAGTCTGACGGATTAAAATTCAGCTATCACCAAAGTGCGAATGCGATTTCTCTAAAAAACACTAATAGTGGAATAACTTTTGCACATCAATTCGAAAAAACTGTACTTAGCTGTTTTGTTGGAAACGAGCTCCCCTATCACCCTGATAAGTTTGATCGCTCAATTCTGGGACACTCTGTATAATTAGTTTGATGCTGTTCCTATATGGTCAGCCAAATTTGTACTAACGGTTGGTTGGCGGTGGTGTAGTTATTGTCGCATTATATTTCTCTGCCATCCCCCCCCACCCGCCGCCTTCCATTGCTCAAGTATTGCTTCCTTTCATTGCAAACATGAGAAAAAAGCAACAAGAGAGCGCGTCATTCGATAACAAAGAGGTATTCACGACCTGCGCGCATAGCGCGGATGCTAGTGGCTGCAGATCTTGCGATTTTTGAGTAAAAAATCCATCCCTTCTGGAGTCATAATTGCCAAGTCTATCCAAGCACTGTTGCTCGAATCAGATCACTGCGTGTTATATTAGTGATGCCGGCTCTTCTACCATACCCTTGCAAGAATTTTTGATGAGCTTCTGCTAGTTTCTTAATGCGAGAGCCCACTGTTAAGAGATATATCCTTCGTCAAGGTAGTCAAATTCAATGGGTTTTTTTGAATAGAATGGGTTCCTAGGACAAGCGCTTCTCTCACGCCATCTTCGAAGTGTTGAAAGAAGCTACTGCCAAAATCAACCAAGAAAGCTGAAATTGTAAATGAAACTAAACATGCTACTGATCCATCTGAAAATGTCCAGGAACCAGCGAGAAACAAGAGCTTATATATCAATTGAAGAAGAATCAAGAATCGTACGGGCTTCTTACTATCAGGAAAATTAAAAAATGTTTACATCACAGGCTGTGTTGAACTTACAATGCTCTGCTATGGCATTGGTCAAAACCATCAGAGATGTCATCTTATCACCAAGCAGATGGACTATCATGACATTGGAAAGAAACATGATAGAAGGCGGTGGATTGAATCAATTAAAATATTGAAGAATATGATTTTTGATTATTGGCTCGTAACTTTGATATAAGCAAAGGTTACTGACCATTCAATATTCGATACAACAGTAGAAATTCAACAATTAGTTTGAATATGCTCATGTGGGACTCTAAGAATTTATGTAGCTTCAATCAATTTAGTTTCCTTCGAGAAATTTGGCCTCGAGCCTGTATCGTAACTCACTTACGAGAAAAGTATAAACGCATTGGAAGAAGAATATGTCAGATTAAACGACGACAGGAAGATATTCGAGTCAACAATTACAATCCAACCATGCTGACGCTGTGGAAAGGCAACATAAATATTTAACCTTGTGAATCAAAAGAAAAAGTCGCATCTCTGCCAATATATGTATAGGTGGCCCGTCTAGCGTTTGTAATTTAAACTACCGGTTATTTCGAGGGTGGCAACACTTACGTCATCCGTGTTATGACAGAAAATTAGTTTAATATTTGACAATTACGAAATGAGTCGCTTTACGCTTGAACAAAATTGGGAAATATTGAAAATTTACTTCAAAGTAGTGAGTCTTCTACCCAAACTGTAAGAAATTTACGTGGAAATTTCAGTAAAAAATGAAATGTCTACAAGGCAATTTGTGAAGCGAGTTTGTGAAACTGGATTGTTATGGCATAAACAAACACGTGCAGGTGCATTCACAGTGCGTACAGCGGAGAACATTGCAGCTGTAGCTCAGAATGTGTCTGAGCAGCCATCAACATCAACTCGTAAACGTGCTCAAAAATTAAACATTTCACGTAGTTCTGTGATGAGAATTTTGCACAAATACCTCGGTATAAAGGCGTACAAACTTCAATTAGTGCAGGAGCTGAAGCTAATTAGGATATTGGACGCTTGGAAGAAAATGAGCACCGAAAAATCATATTTTCCGACTAGCTCATTTTCACCTCGGAGGCTACGCAACAAGCAAAATTATCGGATTTGGGACTAATCCACAACGAGTGACCATTTGGTGTGAATTTTGGACCGGCGGCATCTTCGGTCCATTTTTTTAGAAAATGAGTCAGGAGCCGCCCTTACAGTCAATGCGTTACCTCAGCCGCGATAAACGAGTTTTTGTTATCCAGAATTCAAGAGAAGAGCACACACGACATTTGGTTTAAACAGGAAGGCACAACTTGCCACACGGAAACGTAACAATCGCTTTTTTGCATACCGTCTTCGGTGATCTAATAACCAGCCGTAACGGAGGCCAATTGGCCACCGCGCAGCTGCGATTTGACTCGGTTGGACTGTTTTTGTGGAGAGCCGTTAAGGATAAATGTTACGCTAACCATCCAGAAAACTATCAAGGACTTGAAAGATTAAATCAAAGTTGCCATTGATGAGACAGGAGCCCATACGATCGAGAATGTTCTGAAAAATTGGGTAGACAAAATGGGTTTTACATGGAGCTTTACAGCAAGCCAGCCATGGAAGTCATTTGAATCAAATTGTGTTCCATACTTAATGGCAATGTATACTCCTTCTAATAAAACAAACCAAACCTGAATTAGAGCCAAATTAAATTGCAAACATTAGATGAACCACCTTATATGCCAAAGCCGGAGCCTACATAATTTGATGTAGGTGTTCCTCGAGCGATCCAATATATTTGTCACGAAGAGAACGACATATCAAGAAAGCTTTTTAAGATCGACATCACAAACGGAGAATGCATTCCATCAAGTCCAATTAATCACAATTGAAGCTACCTGCACTGAATATGAAGAAGAAGCAGAAGAGCAACAGGAAGTCTTACTCACATGAATGGTAACACACAACGAGAAAGCTCGATCACTACAGAACGTGCTGGTATTGGATAGATATTTGTGTTCAACGTACTGAAGAATGAAGTGAACCGATGCTGTGGAAAGCCTGCAATGAGAATGACATCATCAATAGGTCTAGTAACGAAACTAGTAGGGGGCTGAAACTATCAATTTAGAAGGATGCAAGTTTAGGTATGAAATGCTATGATAGATATACATGTCTGAAACAGTTCACAAGTGTACTAATGTGCTCAAGCATACTCGTAGAGTTGATAATACGACAGCAAAGAAACAAAAAGTTCTGCAGCATTTCCGTAAGAAGAAAATGGAAATGTTCAAGATTAAAGTTCAGGAAGTACTGCTAATGTACAGGAATATAACATCACTAAAAAAAATAACGCGAAAAGACACCCACAAAACAGCAGGCCTACTAAAGGAGTTAGATATACTGGTGGGGGTCAAGTTATGCTACGACCACATATTGATATCGCAGAAGGTCTAATGAATAAAGCGATTGGATTTATCAACGATAGGGTTGTGCCGTATTATCTACACTGCGTAGGTAATTAGTATTTTACACGTGTAAACAATGTATGTAGAAAATGGCGTCGACAATGTAGACAATGTCGAAAATTATTATTTCTGTTAACATTTATCAAAATTTTATTGTTTCTTTGTAATTCTAACCATTTCAAAGCGGAGTTCATTCTTTCTCCACATTGAAAAGTTTGATTCAAAGCTTTTATGTTAATGAAGCAGATTTATGTTTATGTTACTGTTAAAGTGCGAAATCGTTAAATGTGCAGATATTTTTTTTAAATCGTTTATACGATTAAAATTAGATTGTAAATAGGGCCTATGTTGAGAGGATTAAATGATGGAAGAGAGGTGCTGGAACTTGCCGCATGCTCGTGGAAGTTATGTTGGCCGATAAAGAATACAATTCCTGTTGACGAGACAACGCTATAACCTTCCATGGTAATTTGATATACACTACTGAATAATTCACAACAGATTTGAAAACATCTAGCAACTTGGTTGCTGTAACCTAATAACAACGTACCATGTGCAAATAATAATCATAAGAGTGCAACTTCCTCGAGTTCATAATCTTAATAAATGCCAAAATATGACCGAAGTCTCATTTCATATTTTAAGCAATATTTTTTCCTAATATCCCCAATTTAGAAACACAAGGAGTCTACTGGGCTTAACCATCAAATTCTGTTGGGTTCTATTGCTTTAATTTCGACCAACGAATTTTTCGAGTTGTTTCGCTTCTGCTAGCATCGTTCGTTTCTATGTTAGACTGATCGTCCGACTTTCCTTCTCTCTTGTGGGTTCCATTTCAGAAACTTGCTTGTCATTTAATTCTGCGACTTCCTCAATGTGGGCAATCCATCTCACGAAGCTCAATATTTGTTATTTTGGCCAGTTACTGAGGCCAGAAGCACCTCAGTATTCTCCTAAGATTTATTTACAAACGCACATGCGGCTTACTGTTGATCATATATATACGCTTCCAGGTTTTGCAACTGTACAGCAACACTGATTTCACATACGAATTAAACATTCTTAGTTTGGCGTTTGCGGGATAAGACAGATGTGTTCCAAACTTTGTGTAACATGTTCAATCTTGCTCTGGCTTTGTTGATTTGTGTCTTTAGAACTTCATCTGTGCCATCCGTTTTCGCTAAAGTACAACCAACGTATACGATTTAATTGGTGTGTTTAGCCTCATCGTCTGGCATTCCTGATATTTATTTTGTGGCCAACTTCTTTTGCTAGATTTGAGTAGGTGAAGTGGTAGACTAGACTGCTCAATGAAGATGCGTTTTGTTTTAATATGGTAACATTGGTTTAACTTCGCCCTAATCTGAAGTCAGCTTGTTCCGTTCTCAATTTCGGTTATGTTGACGAGGGATATACTCGTATATCCTGCCAATTTGTACATTCTCTTAAGTCACCTTTCTTGAGAATCATTATTGATTATTGTACAAACATTGAATGAAGTAGTTCGCGCATATTTTGATCCACGGGGTTCGTGTTTGAATTCTTGGTAACCGACCCAAGTGTGATTGCTGTTTCGATATAGAATTCTTAGATTTGTTTCCACTGTTGGTCTACACTGATGGCTGCTTCTTTATTGGTATTAAGTTTTTTCCGTTTTATCTTGATGCGTTTTACAACGACAGGTCTAATTTTGAACTATGATATTTTACCAGTAGGTGGTCACTGCAAATGTCTAAACAATTATTACCCTGACATCTTGTAATGACTTGAGAAATTTATTGTTGGTCATCACGTTTGTTTTGTTATTCTACTTCAGGTGATATCCATATGTGCATATTTGTGCTTACCACCCATATGATGGTTTATCTGGTCGATTTTGATGTTCAAATTTCTGCATGCACAAGAAGGAGAATTTTTATCTTTCTTGTATTATTCTGGTGGCTTGTTCATAGAACTCATCCTTGGTTGTTGCATCTACGTTAAAGGTTGTGGTTTGTATTTTTGTATGGAATCCTGTTACGATGCTACGATTAATGTGCAGGTTTCTATTCGATTAATGCCTTCGTTGATTTAGCTGTTACAGTATGTCCCACAAGAAAGTATTTCAATTTATTCTTTCTGCTAACCCCCACCACAATTTAGCAAGTAAAATTATTCTCTCCACTCTATTAACATTCTCGCCTTAGCTTCTTTCTTCAATCAGGTTAAGAGTCACTTCAGAGAAGGACGATAATGTTATTTTGAAGTTGAAAAATCCGACAATAAACTTATGGCAAGCAAAACAAAAACTAAGCCAGACAAGTGTTGAAGTTTCAATAAATACAATTCAACGAAACCTTGAAGAATTCGACATTAGAAATAGGAGCCCACAGTATATTGACAGAGAAGCACAACCAAAAATGGCTGACTTGGGCAAACGAAAATTTGGACCGTGATTGGAGCAATGTGATGTTTACAGACGAATCATCTTTTATGGTATACAATTATTGGCGGAAAGCCACAACTAAAAGTCACAGATTTGTCCAACGAACCGTTAAGCACCTACAAAAGGTCCATGTTCATGGTTGTTTCTCCTCCAAAGGCTTTGGAAGACTAGTCATCTTCATAAGAAACCTGGATGCTTAATTTATGGTGAAATTATACCAAAACGGCTTGCCAAAGTCTGCTCAGCAACTATTTGGACGTGGAAATAAAGATTGGATCTTACAAGAGAATAATGACCCTATACATCGTAGTCGCCTTTGCATCCAGTGGAAAGAGGAAACTGGTATTCAAACTTTGGGTTGGCCGTCACAGAGTCCAGATGCCAATCCGATCGAAAACGTATAGGGTCTTATAAAGACAAAGCTTAGAAGAAAAAGAATAACAACCACACAGCAGATTGTCCGCGTTATCAAAAACATTTGGAAAGACTTTACTCTAGGAGATGTCAGTCTATAATAGACAACAATGGCGACTGGATTACATACTAATGAGAAATAAATATCAATTAGTTTATTTATTGTGTTTTTATTGTATTCTTTAAGAAACTTTCTTGTGGAACATATTACATTAATATGTGTGCCGAATTGAATTTATTTGAATGATTGGTCCATTGAACTCTGGCCAGATTCCAAGGCTTCTGAGTAAGTTATACGGGCCAGGAGGAGGACGATTGTTCATTCCATTCATTATTCATGTTATCTATCATGTTCCCAGCAGTCATCCAACCTGATGAAGTTGTTGTTGTGTTTCAATTTCAAGAAAGATAGCTCCAGTGAAAAAGGACCAGGAAACGCAAACGTCGATTGATAATCAATTGGCGAATCTCTGGAACAAATGTAATCCTGACCTAACCTGAGCAAAATGGATATCGCTTACATCAAAAAAAAACCCCACCTATATTCTTGTTCGAGGCAAGATCATGGCCCCAGCTATCAGACAATTTTTGTCTGGAAACCACATTATCTGCACGAAACATCTTTTTTTTGTATTTGAATTTTATCAAAATACAACCAAGAACAGTAAACAATCAACAAATCTCATTTACGCTATAAATTTTGTAAAAACCCCAACTACTTTGCTCAAAAACGGACGTTAAAATCAGAAATGAATGACGGCACATGTGGTACAGTGAAACCGTAACCGAATTTAGCCTAGCCAGTCGCTTATGGTTGTACCAATATTGAAGACATCGATTGACCAAGATTTTCAATTTCACCTATTTGTTTAAAAAAATCTAAATTTCAACTGCCAAAATATACGTAAAACCCAATTTAAATTGCAAAACTAAAAGATGACGATTTCGCACAGAAAAACAATTTAAAAAAAAAAACAAAAAAATAGTAATCTACATTGTCTACATATTCTACCAATTCTCGACATTGTCTACTCAAAAATCAATTGTATAGTAAGCCAAGTTTTCGTAGAACATAGATGTCATGCCATTAGTCTACATTCACTTTGGTGGTAATGGCATTCACACACCATCAATTCAAGTATTTGATGCCATCAGTATTTGATGCAAAGTATGAAACAAGTGAGCGAAACATGTTTCCTCTGATACTGTGATGGGCTTCAACAGTGCATAAGATGCACGGCAATTCAGTAGCCTACACCGTGGTGGATTTAGAACGTAAGATTTTCGCCGACCGATATTAGTATAAAAATTTGTACCCAGACTACTATAAGCGGGCCAAAATAACGACATCCAACTAAAAATTTGCAAGCGAGCGAGTGCATGACCAATTCAAATTAAATTAGGCTCATTTTAGCAGTATAAAATCGCTCATTATGTTACGTAAAAATAAATTGAACCCCTTTTTATAAACTCGTGTGTAAAAACTATAAACCATTTTAGAACATATAACAACACTTGGAAATTACACACATAATTAATACAAAATTTTATAAATTTTAATTCACATTATGCAAATTTTGTAAATTTATAATTAACTTTTGTATAATTTAAATTACAGAATTTATACAACAAAAGAGTTTTTTTCTGTTTAATTCAACTTTTTGTTGTTGTGATTGTACTCGTATGTGCAATGTCTGTAAAATGTATGCAATTATTTCGTGCAATCATGCTATTTGTGTTTATTATTTATTGCGATGATATAATCCGGATATACAGGATAAAAGTCAAAATGGTAACCAATTTTCAAATTGTATATAAAAATTTTTATGTCACATTTTAATTAAAGTTATTATTAAACGGCGCCCTCCTACATCAGAATACGCAAGCAAATAAACAAATCCCAAGCCATTACGTTGTGCACGATCTCAAGATCAGCATCTTACTTGTATATGTATGTATATACAAAGAATAGAGCAGTCAACTGTAATTAATTTTGTATGACGAATCTTTGAAATACGTGTACATAATTTAATGCTGGGTGTTTAGACAAAAAAAAAACCATCGAACTTATGTTGTTGAGTGACTAAATGATGCCATATGTGCAAATGTTTATATCATCATCAGCCAGCTTCGTGTAATCAAAGTGTCATATATTTTCTTTTTGGACAGAGAAAATATAAAGTGAGAAATAAAAAACAAAAGACGAACGAAATTTATTATTTTGCTGTTCGCTGCTTCTGGTAAAAATTAAATATATTTTTGCTTAAATCGCGATTTTTTTTGTTTTGTTTTATAATCTTTAATTTTATTATTTTGTTATATATTTTATTATTATACCAGCGTAAACTAATACAGAATAATAATAAGTGATAAATTAGTTTTGGAGATTATCCAAATGGGGGGCATTAATAACAAAAAAAAATATGTAAAACTATAGCTAACTGTCAGCCATATGAAAAGAGGAAGCGCGCGCGCAAATCGTGTGCGAATATATAAATGCAGAAAATGGCATACGAGTACATGCATGCATATAAATTCGTTGCAAATTGAATACGGCCTGATTTTCTGTACACAATCTAATTTTCACTTCATCTATATAATGGACATACATGTATATATGTCGTATTGTTGAGTAGACGCTCATTTCCATATGTTACCATCATAATTTAGACAAAATAAAAATGATTTTAATTTATGCAAATCTGATTGGCTGAATAAAATTTTTATTTCGATTTTGTGTTTGTTACGAGAAATAATATTTTGTATAATATTTTTGTACAAAACTAGGGACACAAAAATTAAAATATTACTACGATTTTAGTCTCAACTGTCTAGAATTTGTAAGTTGATGGCTATTCGGTACTACTCTTATACTTCACATGTAAAAATTAGGATATCTTAAAAAATATATAAATTGTTTAAACTCAGCCATCGTGGCTTGTGTAAGAAATGCTAAAAAGTGACTACTTCTAATATTGACAAAAAATGACAAAGTTAAATATTTTATGAAGAAAACAGCTTAGTTACGTTGCTTAGTTAGTACGAGCACCGATCATTGGTTACTGTCCCTACCTAAATTTAAAGCCAGTAACTCCGAATCCAGAAGTTGGGCGGCTTTAACCACTACGCTATTCGGTTAAATGCAAAATGTTATGAATAAACTAAATACAGCCAAGAAGCCCACATTTTCTATGCTTAGTAGTTTGCAAGATCTTATCAACAGTTAATAAAATATTTATGCCAGACTTGGTTAAGCAACGGCGTTGCTTTGATATTGAAATCTCCTTCCAACTGGGTGGACTTTCTTAGACGCAACTGTTTTTTTTTTAATTTAAATAAAATCCTCTCAATCAACAACAATTAAATTCATTCAAATTAAAGTAAAGTTCAAAAAATTACAAATTTGCGTTTCTCCACTATTCTTTCTTTCCTTCCTCGGCTACTCTCCATATCCAACTCGCTTTCATTTTCCTTTTATAGAAACAAAATAAATCTAAGGCAGTGTGATAAACGAATAATAGATTTATTCACCAACTCAGTTTCGAAATTAAACTTTTATTTCCGATTCTCAACATGCTCCCGCTGGTAACAAAATTCGCCAAGCGAATCTTGCTTACTATCATGGCCGCGTATACGTGCCTTTGGCTGTCCTCACAATTACTTGCCTAACCTGGTCAATATCCTTTGATTTGATAATGCCAATTACTACTCCTTTCACCCATGAGTTTCGTTTCCTTTCATCCATCACTACAACAACGTCGTCGATTTCGATGGGCTTAACATTCTGGAACCATTTAGTTCTTCGAGTAATATCGGGTAGATATTCTCGCGTCAAAAGTAAACGTCACTTTTAAATCGGTAATGGGCTTCGTACCACTTGATGACCCCAGAAGAAAGTGGTTGACAGCGGCCTTGAATTAATAATATTTTCAGCTTCCATAACATCGGAGTACTTCGTCGTTAGGATTCCGTGTTGGCATTGCCGCTATCAGATATTTTTTAACTGATTGTATCAGTCGTCCCCAACATCCGCCCATAAGTGGAGATGCTGGCGGATTAAACTTCCATCGTATTTTATCGAATTTATTTCGTAGCTCATCGAGTCGCAGTTTTTCACGTAGTTGATTCAATTCATTATTCACCTCATGAAAATTTGTTCCGTTGTCCGTTCGAATTTCTAACGGAGTGCCTCCACATGCTATAAAATTCCGAATTGCCATAGGACCTGAACTTTTATAAAGAGTATGTGCTATTTCTAAGTGGATAGCACGTGTAGTTAGACATGTAAATAAAACACCCCAACATTTCTCTGCACGACGGCCTTGGGCAACTTACATCGGTCCAAAATAATCAATCTCGAGGAATGAGAATGGAGCAGTGTATGATGCAAGTCTTGCTGAGGGATGATCAGCCATTTATGGAACGTTTGGTTTCGCTTTTTCAACTTTACATTTTTGGCAGTCTGCTCTGACTCGCTTCGTTTGTATCGAAAGCAATTCCTTCCGCCTCAGATATTCTATCTCGAACCCGTAAAACTGAATTTTGATCCAAAAATGGCGTGAGCCGAAAGAGTGAACTAGTTTTATCTAATGGTGTTGATGGATCATCCTTTAAGCATGAAATTTCATTAGAGTACACTTTTCGTTGTACATGTCGTAATAGCTCATTTTCAGCTTCTTGAGTCTCATCACAGGTTAGTTCCCCTCCGATTTTTTGTTGATCTGGGATTAATACCGATGGTTCTTCTATATTATGTGCCTATTGTGATTTCAATTTTGCAACTGGTTTCCTTTGGAAGCCTTCGAACGGCCCAACATATTTCCGCTTCATATAAAAACAAGGGTCCCACAAACTATCTATTCGTTGGGATCACTGTGGGCACAGATTTCCACTTCGTAGAGTTGTCGGCTACGTTGCTCTTAGTCGGAACCCATCGCCATTGTAGATTCAAGTATGTTTCCCCTGCTTCATATGCGACAAATTGTCGATATCGTTTTTGATCTGATCTTAACCACCAAAGCACGTCGACCAAGTTAAACCAGAACCATCATTTCGTAGGTTTTAAAGTGTGAGCGCAACATATCATATTCACTAATCGAGTGCCCAGCAGGGCCGCTTGTAGTTCCAGTCTAGGAATAGGCATTGGTTTCTGCGGCGTAACTTTCGTCTTGGCACCAATCAACACGCATTGAATACCATCTTCAAATTCGAAGCGAAAATATGCAGCAGCTTTAAATTTCGTCTTGATGTAGCATCTTGGTATCTTTAACTCTCTTAGTTCTGGCAATAAATTAGTCCAGCGTTTCCATCGATTATAGTGATCGGGTTATCCCATTTGAATGCTGTTCGCCATATATCTGGAAGAAGAATCTTCACATATACAAGGACATGGACTATCAATCTAATCGGATCAAAGACCATGATTACAGTTCGAAGAACTTCCCGTTTTGTAAGTTTTTTCTCACTATCGATTTGATTGAAATTTACACGATAGTAGAAAGTATCATCTGTAACTGACCACCACATTCCGAGCACTTTCACATCATCGGATTCTCCGCTAATATTCAAACTATTGCCTGTTAGTTGTTCAGATTCTACCATCTCCCGTAATACTTGTCTAGAATTTGAAATGCAATTTCGTATTTCAAACTCATCGAGTGAATGAATTCGAATCACTTCTTTGGCAATTTTTATTGCCTCTTCTTCCGACGAGCAACTGTCGAGCTAGCCATTTACGTAATGATTATGACAGATCGCCTTTGACGCTTCTGGGCTCTCTTTCGAGAATTTCATTGCGTTCCGCTTTTTTACGAATTGTGCCGAACTCGGCGAGCATGTTGCCCCGAATGTCATTAATCTCATGACATAAACATTCGGTCGCGCCCGAAAAATCGTTATGACTTTTGATCTTCTTCTAATATTTCAATTTGATGGAACATTTCTTTTAAATCACCTGTTAGCGCAAATCGTCGTTGACGAAATCTCATTATAATATGCGTCAGTGGAACTAATAAATCTGACCCCTTTCAATAAAGCGAAATTTAATGATGTTCCGTTTTTTTTCTGCTGCTGCATCCCATACTAATCGAATTTTCCCTGGCTTATTCGAATTGGTAATTGTGAAAATATGTAGGTTCCATGGTCGCTTGTAGATCATCATCGTTTCACTCTTGCTTAATTTCCGAACAAACCCTTTTTCCTCATAATCCTTCAACAGCTTTCTAATTGTCTCATTCAAAGCTGGTTTTCTTTCCAAAAAGACTAGGCGCCGCACCCCCAAAGAGTAGCGGTTTGGGTAAGCCACATTATTGCTCCGCCATAACAATCATAATGATTACCAACTGTCCGTGTAGTTCTTTCTATAATTTTCGAGCATGTGCGTTTTCCTTTGATTCAATCAATTTCTCTGGAATTTTGACGCCGAAATTTTCTAATGAGAAAAACTCCTTCTCTTTGTCATGCAGAAGTGAAGGCTGGATGCATTTCATTGATACATTAAGTTTGGATTTGGTTTAGTTTATCGAAAATTGCCCATCCCAAACGTGTTTTGGCAGCGATTGGTTCCCACATATGGCCTTCCCGAATCTGAAGTGGTACTGCTAATTGCAAGTGTTGTAACCTAATTAAAATTCTAGGCCTAGCATTTTCATAGAAGACAAACGGTATATTTCGTTGGTGGCTGAACTTGGTAGTGGTACTATCAATTTCCATTGTTTGCGCTGGAAGATCGAAGCGTGCACCCATATAGACGTTCGATATCTTGTACACGTCGTTATTAGAAACAACTGAAATCCCCAGATCGACTAGATGGCTGCGTTTTTCTGTCCGTGTTGTACTACCTGTCCATTTTAATTCTAGGTTCTTTTGTGTACCATCGAGTTTTAACTTATTTGCCACCTCCTTGTCTAGCAGAGTTACACTGGAACTCTCATCCAAGAAAGCATATGTTTTGACGCCACTTTCCCGACCATGTAGTACCACTGGTGCCATTCGAAATGGAAGTGTATTCTTATGCGGCTGTTGATGAATCTCGACCACGCCTGTTGATTTCGTAGTAACATGATTTGCTGAATTGTAGTTTTTGTGTACTACGACTTTATGCAACAATTGATGATGGCTTCCCTTAAATCCACTATCTCACATTTTACACGAAGCTTGCATGTCCAAAACTGATGTCTTTTGATATGCTGTTCATATTTTTAAATTTAGGACATTCTTCCAATAGGTGTGCATGCTCACATTTCAAAACTTATGTTTGATTATTATCAGCTGTTTTGACGAATTTACATGTGTTGTCAGCAACAGCTGCCTCCTCGAGGTTGAACTGGCCATCATTCGAAGCTTTAGTTTCCACTTGAATAGTATTGACATATTTTTGTCTATTTTGATTTCCTTGCTGTCTTTCAAACTTTTGTAGCTGTGCTGAGGGTATTGTTACCACTGTGCTCGCTACTTCAGCCTTTGAGCTCATCCAATCGCTAAGCGTGTGTAGGTTGGCCGATTGCAATTTTAGTTGTGCTGGTAATTTCTGAACGACTTTTCGCATAAGTGTTGGGTTGTTCAGATGTTCCTCGTTCTGGTACTCTATTGCTGTTGTACAAAGGTCTTGCACTTGCTTTGAAAATTTAACTAATGCTTCTAAACTTTCTGGATGGACTGGTGGTCTTGATTCAATCTGCTCTATCATCAAGTCATACGCGATTTTATGTTTAACATGCAAAAGAGATTTGTATTCCAATCAATTAAACACTTGGTTTCTTTAAAATGACAATTTTCAGAGGCACAACCAAAATTTAAATTAGATTCCTATTTTCATCATGTAATCAGAAAAACAAGAACATTCGAAAATAGTAACGTATAGCTTAGGTCGCTGAATCTTGCAATGGCAGAACGCATTATTTTTGGATAGCAGTAAGCAATTTGAATTAGGGGGATTATGAAACTGATCTAATGCCTTTACTGATCGGTAATCGTCTAAGTAACCTGATTAACAGGATGTTTGATTTACCATACGATTTGTATGGTTGACTCCCCAATAAGGTATAAATCCCCACTTGATGATTTAAAGCTAATACTCGCTCATACTGTTATATGGTTTGTATCAAAAATTGTAATTCCCTACTTTATTCGGTAATTTTCATAACAGCAAAACGAATTTAATAACAGGAACTGCTTTGTAAAAGTTCGCTACTCCTTCGACTCTAGCATCGCCTTATAAGAATTGTAATACAACGTATTGTACGAATTCGGGGTTTCTCGGTACGGCACGAGTTGATGAAAGAAAATAAATTTACTTAAAATCGTAAATTTTGGCAGTGCTAAATTTTATACTCGGTTCTCCTTGCGTATAACGATGTATGGCATGCGGTATATTCTTTCCTGCATCTAAGTTTGCTAAAGATGCACACACTATATGGCTATATAATCATGTCTTTGAAGTAACGCACAAGCACTTTAAAGGAAAAACAATTTCCTTTTGAAAAAACAAGACTCTCGTATAAACACTATACACTAACAACAGTTAGCTTAAAAGTTTTATTTTAATTTAGCTTTACCACATTATATAATATTTGCAAACATGAAATTAGGACTCATCGCCGGTGTTTAGCTCTTTTAAATTTTAAATCTCTCTTAGCAAATTTTAAAAAAACGTAGGAGCCGTAGAAAAATTAAAGAAGGGGACCCGGGGAAATCAGAAGAGATTAAAAACGGTTGTCGCGGAAGACAATTTGGAAAATGGAGTACGGCCAGGCCAAAACATTACTCGGCGCAAAATTCGTCAATATAATGAAACATAAAGTCGGACATTTAATTAACGCAAAAAATAAATCCTGCAACGAAGTAACATGACGGAACACACTACAAAATAGCGCAAAGTCACTAGCTTTAATTCACACAACATGATGCAACATAACGCAACATGGTTCACATCACGCATTATGGACACCATGGTATGCATGAAGCAACATTGTACAATATCCCTCGACATTATGCAACACAACGGAACATAGTGGAACATCACACATTACTCCTAACAAGATGGTGCAATATAACACAACATAATGCATCATCACACAACATAGTGCAACAACCAGCAAAAAAGTTGCACCAAACTATGCCACAAACTATGCCACATGGTGCAATACCATGCACCAATGTGTGTGTTTGGATATTAATGAACTTGTCTATACGGCACGAACAATGCCATTGTATGCCGTTCCATCTCTTGAGCAACCGCTAATGCCATTGTATGCCGTTCCATCTCTTGAGCAACCGCTCTCTGTAGGTATTAATTTTGGAACCCTTTCGCCAAATTATTTTCCGTGAGAATAGATGAAAATGCGGATTCTTCGATTACTTCACAATTTCATTCTCTATCTTCAAACGAATAAGAAAAATTGGACAAAATGGTATACAAGTTTCTGTCCAGCACCAAATTGAGATTGGGTAAAATGACACTTCTTTCAAATACTATTGACGTTGAACAAATCAAACCCATTAACAAAGGTTTTACCCTATATCGAGTGCTAAATAAAAACTTTTATGTGGCGAATTAGACAGCATATTGGCTTTAGGAGTAATAGAAGATAGTGAAAGCTCGTGGTGCTCCCCGTCACTATGAGGCATACGGCTAATAGCAAAGCACGGCTCTGATTGGACGCCCGAGTAGTGAACCAGGTGGCCGTCCGGGACGCATACTTTTTGCCGCTTATCAATGGGCTTTAAGCTCGTTTGAACCAAACACGCTTTATATCGACAATTGATCTTAAAGATGTCTTTTGGCAAATCCCACTCGACCCAAAGTCGAGAGATAAGACGGTAGTTACGGTTACTTGTATCACTTCAATGATGCCATTCGGGCTATGTAATGCCTGCCACCCAAACCATATGTCGCACTGGGCTATAACATCGGCAACCGTAACAGAACATCTAACCTTACTCGAGGAAGTAGTTCAGCTATCGACTAAGGCAGGGTTGACGACTAATGTGACAAAATATTGAAAAAAAATCAAATTTGTACTATATCTCAGATAATTAGTGGGAAATGGTTGTCTCCGTACCAACCCAGCGAAATGTCGAGCGATCTTAGATTTTCCACCTCCCTACCTAATTAAACTGCGTTCATTTCATTGAAAGCAGCATTATAATAAGCGTCTTAGCTAATCCGGACTACCACAGACGCTTATAAATACAGTGTGCCGGTGCCGCCGGCGTAGGCAGTGTTTCAAACTGACGCAGATGGTAGTGAGGATCCGATCGAGCATATATCTCACAAACTAAACGCTGCTCAACGAAACTACTCTGTCACGGAGCTTGAGTACTACGCCGAGCAACTGAGTGTACACAAATTTAGATCGTTCCAGAAGGACTTATCCGGCCAATTGGCTCGATGGAACTTAAAGCTCCAGTCCTTTTATTTTCAAATCGCTCAAATCAGAAAGGATGGATAAACGTACACAACGTACACGTACCGGATCAAAATACACATACTCATGCTAAAGTCCCTTTAACCGCTTAACCGCGGTCAAAGGACATATCATGATATATCATGAACATAATTTTTACTATCCGAGCCGGAAAACTGTTAATTTTCCCCTCATATGAATCTCGATACACTGACACCGATCTATCTGGATGGAAGTTGGTGGTACCGCTCTCATTACAAAAATATTTAGTTCAACAGTCACACATTCCATCAACCTCTGCCCACATGACCATCTAGGAAATAGTCGAAAAATTACAAAAGGCCATTCTATTGGCCTAACTTATCGCTTCAAGTGAAATAGTATATTGCAAACTGCTCAAAGTGTAAGATAAGTAAACCTGTGAACTATTCCACTCGCCGCTTTATGGGTTCCCAATTTGAATCAACCCGAGCTTTTCAAAGGTTATATGTGTACTTCTTGGGACCGTATTCTCGGTCCAAAATGCCTTTCGAAATGTAATACACATTACCTCCAACACATGTGCTTGGCCCACAGATTACGCCCTACGTAAATTGCTGTTAAATAATGATACAAATGAAATCCATATATATTAAATCGTTGATCATTTAAACATGATTCGCGACCAAGTCATCCATTATTTGAAAGCTTCTATAGTACAGTTGCCATATATTTCAAAAGTCGAAGCAAAATTTATTTCCAGGCAACAAGTTTTAGAGAGGTTCTTCACCCAGTGCGACGCGGAAAATAAATTATCCTCAAAATTAGGTGCCAAATTTGTTCCTGCCATAATTATATCAAAAATTGGAAATGTGGCGTATGATGTTAAAAACCTAGAAGGCAAATTACTGGGCACATTCCGTGCAGAGGATATTGAACAATAGAACAAAAATAGTTAAATCCTATATTGCGAGTTTTGTTATAGTTACCCGAAGGTTACCAAAATAAAACATTTGGTTAACTGGATTTTGAATTTGCCTTGGTGTAGCCTTTTGATTGGCTACCTTGCAAAACATATACCGCTGCCTTGAAAGAATACTGGCACAATTCAAAACATTACAGTTATATTTTTAATGTTCTAGAATGTTACAGTTGTGCTCCACACGAAAAACCAGTACACAGCGTTGTCGTTTTCTTCAAAACTTCTATTTTTTGAGTTGTGCCGGTATTCTCCCAAAGCAGCGATATATTTACAATATACCGGGTGATTCTTTTAAGCCGAAAATGAGTACTCTGCGAAAAAAATGTCCAGTATAAAAATTTAATCATTCCAAGGGAGTGAGGGGGCATACATTAGTGCTAAAATTAGTTCCCCTCCACACCCTCTTGTAAGTGAGGTAGAGTAATCCAGGAACATGCGATTAAATCGAATAGAATCAAATTGATTATTTAACTGAACAAGAAAAAATTGAAATGGTGCTGTTTATGGAGGAGCTGGCCGTAGTTTTGATAATGCTGTCACTCTCTAGGCTTCGCGTTTTCCGGACAGAATTCGGTCACGTGCTTCATTTCACCGGACTGTTAAACAATTTACTACTGATGGAAGGGTTAACCCGAAAAAGGTCGTATTTTTCAGCGGTGTATTAAAGATTCCATTATGTTTCTGAAAACCCCAGAGCCGTACGCTGAGCTGTAGCCGACTACTAACACCGACCAGAAACCTCTGAGGGAATAATCTGATAGTGAAATTCGCTACATTTTGATCAGTTTCAGTATTTCTTAACCTGAATTGAACTATGGAAATATTTTTAATAGATAATAAGTTGAATCGTCCTTAATTTATGAAATTTTATTTAAATAAGCAAGCATGCATTTATTTAACGGAACGCAGCGTTTTATTTCAATTGTTGCTTAAGAATTCGGTTGGCATAAATATAATTTATTCATTTGATGTTCGGTATAGAAACGGCTTGAATTGAATTTGATTGGGTGCATTTATCAGATCAAATATTTGATTATGTGGTAGCATTTTTATGGTTTTACAACTTCACCCGAATCCACCACTTCTTCTATTGTGTTGAACCGTGGATCTCGACGTTCCGAGAGAATGGCGCACACCATAAATTTTAAACACGTTTGACCCATTTGATTGCTATGTTAGTAGTTTAGTTCCGCTGCAGTATTACGATAGAGTCTTATGCAAATATCTTATGCTAAATATCTGACCTAATCTTTTTGGTGGCATACAAGCTTATTGATTTTATTTATTAAGTTTGTGATAAAATAAAACAGGAATTTTATCATTATATGTATTTTACGAATTTTTCGACTACCAGCAAATTCATTTTTTTTCATTAAATTGTTTAAATATAAATTCTGGTGCTTTCTCGCCTTGATATAGTTTGAAGAATTCTATTATTAGATAAATATCGTTCCTCTATAAACGGTATTTTATATTGCTGGTATTACATTTGACGTTAACCTGCCGTTGGTAGGAAAAACTAATTATTTAATTAAAAAGTTTTGCATGTAAGTATTGTTGTTGAAATGCACCTCGATTTGCGATGTCCACCGAGAGTATTTCATTTGCTTATCGGAAACGTTTTTATCGTCCGATATTTCCGATTTCGCGTTGGCCATTAGTGGCTATAATTTGTTCCGGCGAGATAGGGCCAATCCACCAGTTAATTATGGTGGAGTATGCCTGTATATTAACGAGCATATTAAATACAATGTTGTATTGGTATCCTTCTCAATTTCACAAAGGCTCGTTTCTGAATTTGAGTTTCGTTTCATAAATGTCTTCGTGAATAAGCGGAATTTATTTTCTGGTGTGGTTTATAATCCACCTAAAACGAACAAGAGGTCGTTTACTCAATTTAAAAAATCACTTTTAGACATTGAGTGTCTTTTTAGTTATTTTTCCTGTCGGTATGATGAGGTTTTCATTTCGGGTAGCTATTTAAATATCTGAAATAGCATTAACCTTTCAGTTTACAATACTGAAGCACCCACTTACTCTTATGCAACCACAAGTGGTGATTCTTATTCTCTCATCGATCAAGTTATCGCTTCTGCTGATAATTCTATTTGCTTTTTCTGGCTCTCATCATGATTTCTTTGTACTTTCTGATAATTATTACTCTCGTCCTAAACCTTAAAGCTTCAGCTTTAGGGATTTCTCGAAAAATTATGAATCTCACCTTTTTTCAATTTGTGGCTCTATTTGTTGGGACAATATTTTTTCTCTTAGTATACTTCTACCGATCACATTGACAAGTTTAATTCCTCTATTAATTATGTATTTAATAAATGTGTTCCTCTCCTACTGTTTATTTTAGACGAATTAAACCTACCTATAATTCGTATCTCTAAGCAAAATTTTTTCAAGGATAAGTTAGATCCCTCACTTCCCTCTAAGATATTTTGGCATAACGTACGTAATTTTGGCCTTGGTAGTTACAAAGGGGGTGCTTCGGTAGATTTCAAGCTACGGTTTAAAAACCATTACCTGCCCTTAATTAACTCTAGTTCCACCCATGATATTTCCAATATTGATTTAGTATCCGTAGAATCCCTAAATTTTTTTTCGTTTGCAAATATATGTATTGCCGATTTGCATTCTGAAATTTGAGAAGTTGAATCGCAATCCAGGTCTAGATATGGTTAGTTTAAAATTTGTTAAGCGTATTTGTGCTATTGTATCAAGATACTTGTTACATACTTTCAATTTTTTTTAAACGACCTCTGAGCTTTCCCATTTCCGCCCTATTCGTATTTTAAGTTCTCTGTCCAAGGCGTTTGAATTGGTAGTAAAAAACCCAGTCGTAGAAGTAAAAGAGAAATGACTTGCCTTACTTTATTGGATTTTTCTAAAGCGTTCAATTCAATTAATCACCAAATTTGGTTTAATAAGCTTATTTCGAACTTTAATTTGTCTCCCTCTCTGCTGCTAAATTGATTTTAGACTATATTTCAGGTCGCTTTCAGGTAATCTTTTATGTCAATTCTTTTTCTGGCTTCTTACCTGTCTCTTCTGGCGTACCTCAGGGGTCGGTTCTTGGTCCTTTACTATTCTCAATCTACACTAATGACGTTGCATGTTCGATTCGCCATTCTTCTTTTGATATTTTTGCTGATGATGTGCACATTTTTAGGAGTAGTCGCTTAGATAATGATTCCATTAACTCTAATATTTCTCTTATTAATAATGATTTGATAAAAATTTATAATTGGTCATTATCTAACCTTAAAGCTCTCTTAATGCTAGTAAATCTCAGTTCATTATAATTTATAAAAAATCTATAGAACCTTTCCTCTTTTCCTGGAATTTTTCTCGGCGTTTCTTTAATTCAATAAGGAAAAGGATGCGAAATGGTTTTTGGAATGCTTAGTTGTTTGTATAAAGTGGTTGGGTTCACTGATAGTAATTTTAAAAAGCGTATGTTCCTCTCGCACTTTCTTCCACATTTTCTATATGGGGACGATGTTTTGTTTGGTATGCTTCAGGAGAATATGAATGTTCTCCAACGATGATTCAATGCGTGTACTCGTTTCGTTTGACTTTTAGGAACTTGGCGTTTGCCTTTTTATTTTTAAGCTTCTCAGGACTAAGCAACCTCCCTATTAATTTAATAAGTTATTGTTCAGTAGTTCCCATTCTTCAAATTTACGTTTAATTTCCCCTATAAGCCTGTGTAGGTCATGTAATAGTAATGGAAATATTTTTTTGTTGTTGTTCATTTATAATGCCTCCATATGCGCTTTTCCTCTACTAAAATTGTTATGTTAATCAATCAATAAATAAATAAAAAGCCATGTAGTTTAATCAAATGCAACTTAATGGCAATAAGAAGCTAAATTTAGTTCAGAATTACAATATTAACTGAATATCTAATTCCGTGAGTATCTAGATTGTCCAATAATTTTACCTCATCAATATAAAAGAGCGACCGTATACATAAAATTTCAGAAAGGATTCCATTGTCCATTAACGAAATCAGTTTTTGCTACATTTTTGTTGTTGTAATCCATTTTTATACATAAATAAGTATCAAGATTCAAGATGACTTGGTAAAACTATCAATCATAAGCACTAAACAAAAAATATCGTTAAGTAGCTTAAAAGTTTATTTTTCACTTTTAGAATGTTTTTTTTTTTGTTTTTATCTTTCAAATTACACAGCACAGCAACAAATTTTACAAGAATAATTCAATAACCTTTACATAGTCGCACTCACATCCTTGTAATGTTAGTTAGTTAAGCAGTTTATTTTTGCATCTGCGGCATTATTAACGCGATGAAATATTTTTATGGTGATGTCTGGTGTGAAGTATCCGGCACTGTATAAAATATAATTTAGCATAACATAAAATTTTTTACTTTTTGTTTGTGTATGTGAAGATGTGAAATTAGTTTTGTGTTTATCTTAAGTGGGCGTTAATTGGTACAAGCTCAAAATACACCACCAAAAAACTAATAATTTGAATCACAAAAGCAATTTAATGCCAAGATTTTGTTTGGGAATTTTGATTTGGTTTATAGTTGAGTGTTATTTTAGATAAGCGTAATGTCAATTTAATCAATAAAATGGTTCATCATTTTATCATCGAGACGATTTTTTTGTGTGACAATGCATATTGAATTATGGCCACATTGGCAATTTGGTGTTTTCTAAAATTTGTGTGCCCAGCGCATTTGTGTTGCCAATCGTTCTAGATGAAATTTTTAAATTTCTTTTCTAAATCCAAACATTGAACTGGTATTTCGATTTCTCCGTAAATAGTGGCTCTCCGAGTCCCCCCGAAACATTTGAATTGTTTTAAAAAACTTTTGAAATGTTTGTTTTTAAAAGTAATACATTGATATTGATAAATACTACAGGGTCTTTCAAAAGTTGCGCCTAGGTGTTTTTTTAAAATAAAACATGGAAATACTTAGATTTTTTCTGGTAAGAAAGAAACTCGCTCACACATTACCGCATTATGTTGTTTTTCAGCTGTGCAATTGTTGTTGGTTTATTCACATAAACTTTACTTTCCAAGAAACCGCAAAGAAAGTAATTTAATGGCGTTAAATCGGATGAGCTAGGTGGCCAGTTTATGTTCTGCGTGGATAATGATCTGTTTGTTTTCGCCAAACAGTCGATACATGAACGCCTAATTTCTGAGAACGTCGTGATATAGACGTTGAAGGTTACTCCGCGACACTTTCGTCCACAGCATCAACCTTTGAATGACGATTATTCACACCAAAAAAATCACGAATTTCACACTACGCATTTTTTTAAAGGTCCTTGATTTTCATAATAAGTTTGAATAACTTTAATGCGTTATTCTAGCGTGTAAGTATCCATTTTTAAAATTGTACATCTGTCTACTTCACAAATGTCAAAGATGACACGTATGTAAAGCTGCCCCGAAAACGATCCCGAAAAACGCCTTTAAAATTTAGGCGTGTTTTGCCACTAAATTTATTAAAATGCCCTTCAGCCCGAAAAATTAAAAAATATATGGAGAAAATCTAATTCCATCCCGAGAACATAAAAACAATCACAAGTACACAAAGCTAATTTTAAGTTTAAAATCTATTACAAGAAGAGATTTAGCGTACTTTAAATTAAGAAATTTAAAAAATACTACTCTCAAATAAATTTGATTGAAATGTTTTTAACGCCGTTAATATTTCGATTCACAGAGGTTGGCAGATATAACTGTACAACAGCATTGTTCAACTATGACTGAACGGTATTAAGTCATTTCCGGATTTTCCTTACACCGCGTTTTAATTAAATTTAGATGTAATACAAACTCACATATTTTAATGAATGTAAATTGTTGTTAGTATAATCAACGACCAAAATGTATAAAAACCACAAAGTTTTGCTAAATAAAATGATTTTGTTCAGTTTACTTAAAGTGTGCAGTTCGTTCTTAGAGCATTTTGAGGCCTCATCCGTGGTAACCTCAAACACTATCAACAATTAAGACCAATTAACGAATTTGGAATTAACATTGGTCCTTCGAGGACATTAAAAGTGTTGGCACATAATACAATCCACGCCGATCAACAACAGGCACATAATATAGTCCATCGACGCCGAACCGCAACCGGCAACCATCAAGCTGCATAGCGAAACCCAAACTCGTTTTGGGTTCATCACCAACGTTTAAAAAATCAACGAGCGGTAAATTTACCCGTGTTATCTTAGCTGCTAAAACAAAATGGAGGGCCTATTGCAGACAGAGTCAATTGGCTAAGGCAGATGATATAACACAATTTATCTCCAACTATTAATGTTATCATCAACTAAGGACAGTACATACAGAAAAACGAAGAGATACCTTGAGGCCAGAATAGTGGGTTTTAAAAAATTGTATAATGAATACGTCGACGGTGACAACGAAGTGAGTTTGAATTTCAAACCGTCATTGGAAGTAACACACCAATACTACAAGGATAGACAGACAGAATGGGACACCTATACAAAGTATATTGGTGATATGCGGGAACGTCTCAACCCATCATCCTTGCCATCAAAACCAACGCCAGAATTAAATCCAAGATTTAACTTCGACAAGTCTGAGGGGTCAACCAAGAACGACCAAGGCACTGAGGTTCTATCATTCGGAAAATCCACTCATGTCCAATCCACCGAATCATCAAGAGATGAATCAGACATTAAATTTCAACAAAATCAGCCCACGAAATTAATCCAGCAATTAAAACAGAAGATTCTGAAGAACAAGAAGCTAACTTAGATTATTTCGTAGACCAACACTATGAAAACCTAAACAACAAATACAAAGATATCATAATAACAATAACAACGTTGTTAGAGGATGATCAACAACAGTCCACGGCGAAACCTATGGAAATTCGATTACCACGAATAGAAATCCCACACTTCCATGGGGAGTGCATGAAGTGAGCAGATTTCGCAAATACATTTAAATGACTAGTTCATGACAACAATCAAATTACCAACACACACAAAATGAACTACCTTCAAGGTCATGTACAAAGATCATCTGGGAGACTATTGAGCTATCTGGAAACCACTGAAGTGAACTACGATGCACCTTGGGCAATTTTAGAAAATCGACATAACATCAGAAGACTCGTATCTAACCATCTGAACACTTTGCTGAACCAACAAGGTTGCATCACGGAATCGGCTGCGGCAATAAAAACGCCTTTTATAACACACATAACAACTGAGTGTTTATACGCAATAAGCAATACGGCGATTAAAATTGAAACGTGGAGCCCTTTCATCATTTTCACCTTACTGAAGAAATTAGACGCCGAATCACGACGTCTACAAGAAAGCTCGCTGGAAAACCCAAGAGAATTTCAAGAAACAAGCCAATTCTTGAAGTGTCTAGAGAGGCGTTTTCAATCTCTAGAATCAGTTGGTCCCACCAAACAAACAACACCTCCACAAACAAGGTTTTAAGCTCAACCATTAGAACGCGCCTTCTTAGCTGCTACACAACCGAATCATATTTGCATATGCTGCCAGAAAAACCACAGAATCGACAAATGCCTGCGATTTAAAACCGTGAACTCCGAAAGAAATCAAATGGTCATGCTACACAATTTGTGTACCGGGTGACTGACTCGAAATGTTACCAACTTCAGACTGTCATTGCTGACAAACCAGTGATGACAGAGCTCTTAAATTTACAAGAATGACAGATCATTCCATTGTTTACAAGCGTACAAAAGCATTTTAGTGCGAAATATTCAGAAAAAAAGTTATTCGCAATGAAATTCAAGAGTAATAGTGCGATTGCTCTATATTTGGCTGGAAAACCACAGCTGCAGATTGTTAACCAGTTAAAAATGTTTGTGTATCGCACCATAAATCGTTATAACGATACTGGCATCATTGCAAAACGCCATGGTGGTGGACCGAAACGCACTGCAACATCGCCAGATATCATTCGGAAGGTGAAGGGCAAATTGGCTCGGAATCTGCGCCGTAGCGGCAGAGAAATGGCTTGTGAGGCAAACATTTCGCTCGAACGGATGCAGCACATATTGAAAGATGATCTTGATCTTAAGGCCTGGAATGAAATTTCAACCATAAAACGCAAGGTCTCACCGATGCTAAAAAAAAGTTAGAATAGAAGGAGCAAAGGAGTTGTTACGCTTGCACGACAGTGGCGATTTCCCGAATTTGGTTTTCTCCGATGAGTCACCGTTCGTTATTGAGCAATATGTGAACAAGCAAAACGACCGGATTTACTTGCCCGGCCCTTCTACTGAAAATTTGGACCAACGGATTGCCACTCGAAAAGGAGTCGATCATCTCAAGCAAGCGCTTCGCCGGGAATGGGCCAAAATACCGCAGAGCCACTTTCGTGCTGCATGCAATAGTTTTGTCGACCCTTTGAAGGCCATACTTTGGTTCAATAAAATTCATCAAAAACTAAAAATTCTGTGGCGTTTTGTTTTGGTAACACTTCGTGTCAGCCACCCTGTAGAAACTGCCTTGGCCAAAATCATGCGACAACAGGCTGTAAGAGCAACGTAACATGTTCTACTTGCCAGGGCAACCATTACACGTTGCTACACGTAAATAATCGGGAACGAGAGAACATGTATACAAAGCTGAATGTACCAACATTCGACAAAGATTGCGACCCAGTTCTACTAGCTACAGCCCTAGTCAGAGTACATAATATTTACGGTAGTTCCAACACCCTACGGGCGCTGACCGATCCAGGATCACAGGCCACGTTTATCACAGAGCAAGCTGCACAACAATTAAGATTGCCAAGCACAAGGGTTCTAGCCGAAGTTTACGGAATATCAACTACAAAAGGAAAATTACACCAGCAGTTAACAATCGACATAAGTCCCAGATTTTCATCAATTTTTAACATACAAACCAATGCCTTGGTTTTGAGAACTATAACAAAACCACTTCCAGACAAGAACATTTTGGGTTTGGATGGAGATCTGCAAAAGGAAATAATTCTAGAAGATCCCACCTTCGAAACTCTCGGACCTATTGATATTTTAATAGGTGCTGATATTTATGGAGAGATAATGTAAGAAGGCATAAAACGGGATCCACAGCACAAGTGTATTGCTCAAAAATCACAAATAGGATGGATAATATCCGGCCGTCTCACTCCGGCGAGCAACATACCAACCACTCGACTAAATAGCTGTGTTACATTAGCAGATATTGATAATCAACTCAAGCGCTTTTGGGAATACGAAGAACTACATCCAAAACGTACCCTAACTGCGGATGAAGTGGAATGTGAAGAGCATTACAAAACAACACACAAGAGGTTGAAAAATGGGCGTTATGAGGTTCATATACCACTTAAAAATGACAAACTCAAAGAAGTGGGATTAGGAGAATCTAAAGGCAAAGCAGCAGCAAGATTGATTCAAATCGAAAAAAGATTCATGAAAGATGACAGCTTTAAAAGGGAATACCATAAGTTCATCAACGAGTACATCCAGCTCAGCCATATGAAACTAATTAAAAATGATTCTGAAACCGAGTTTTTCCGAGTGTACTATACGCCACATCATGCCGTTTCAAAAGAAGATAGCACAACGACGAAATTAAGAGTAGTATTCAACGGGTACTTCTATAGCCGAAATGATGCATGTAGGTCCAACCCTACAAGACAATTTAACAACAATATGAGAGGGAAGAAATGTTCAGGCAAATACAAGCAAATACAACCAGCAAAGATCAAGACTTTCAACGAATTCTAAGGCGAACAATCTAAATATGCCAATGAGAGTCTATAGAGTAAAAACAGTTTCCTACGGAACAGCCTCTGCAACCTATCTGGCCACACAAACTCTCCAACAATTGACCATAGACGAAGCATCAAAATATCCGATGGGGTCCAAACTCGCATTAAACGATTTTCATGTGGATGATCTATTATCTATGGGGCCAACACAATAACAGAGGCAAAAACTGCGCAGAGGGAGGAACTACAAGAACTTCTCTCACTAGGAGGTTTCAACCTCAGAAAATGGACCAGCAACAACAAAACAATATTAAAAGAACTTCCAGAGAGACTTAAAGAAACTGGTCCACACACGATAGAATTTGACGAAACAATAAAAACTCTAGGACTCCTCTGGAACTCTGCAACAGATACATTTCAATTTAAAGTCTCTTTGCAGGGAACTAAACCAGTGATATTCAAACGAATAATTCTACCGGATGCATCTAGGCTCTATGATCCGCTGGGATGGTACATCATCCGTGGTAGTTCAGGCGAAAATCTTGCTGCAAGATTTATGGGCATCTGGCGTAGAATGGGATGAACAACTTAATTTAAAATTTAATGACATATGGTCAAACTACAAACTAGAACTACCACAGCTAGAGAAAATGCGAATTAATCGATGGGCACACTACACCAGCCAAGTCAAAATTGAATTACACGGTTTCAAGCGTATGCTGCAGTGGTATACAGCAAAGTAAATAATAAAAAAACACTAATTGCTGCTAAAACGAGGGTTGCGCCCTTAAACCAGACAACCAACCAGCTACTAAGGTTAGAGCTAAATGTCGCATTGCTACTATCAACGCTGCCCCAAAACGTCTTACAAGCGTTGAATATAAATAACAACATAACGACGTTTTGCTGGAGTGATTCTACAGCTGTACTAGGTTGAATAAAACAAATAAAACCCCAAAATCATAAAACCTTTGTGGCAAACAGAATAACAGAAATTCAATTCAATATCAATCCTAGCCAATGGTATCACGTAGTATCCAATGAGAATCCCGCGGACTGTGCATCTCGTGGATTAAACCTAGTCCAATTATTAACCCACATGATTTGGTGGGAAGGGCCGACATGGCTACAGGGTTTTAGCTATCCAACAACCAACGTGGATAGTCAAGAGATGGAACAAGCAAGTAGGATAGAATGCAAGTCCATAAGAACATTAACAACAACAGTGGAAAACCGAGTGATTCAATTTCAATCGATTCTCGTCAATACAACGGCTTGTTTACACTGTTGCATACTGTCTACGATTTTCATCTAATATAAGGCCAAAAATCAGACACGTCTCACATTTCACACCAGAAGAACTAAACATATCGTTAAGGGCCATAATCAGAATCGCCCAACGAGAAACTTTTGAAACAGAATTAAAACGACTAAAAGAAATCAAAACTTACAAAAGGGAAGCGCAATCATAACTCTCACT